>SJYT01084061.1:43900-133067 GCA_006410635.1 Cephalophus harveyi | reverse complement strand
TGTGGTGTTGGAGAAGACTCTTGAGAGTCCCTTGGACTGTAAGAGATCCAACCAGTCCATGCTAAAGGCTGTCTCTTATACACATCTAGATGTGTATAAGAGACAGCTTTATATATAAGTACATATAAACATACATATCTTTATATCATAAAAAATGCCATTATTTACTACTTCTTGGAAGTTATTTATATTTTTTACATAACAGATATTTAAAGCTCCATTTAACAAAGTACTCTATTAAGAATAAAATTAAGTATGGAATTAAAATGCTTACTGAAATATTTTAAAGTGATTAAGTATTAATGAATACCCAAGTATTTAAGGTGATTTTAAGAATATATTTTTAGATGCCCCTTTTAAAATCAGCACTTAAGATAGAATTGTTAGATATGTGAGTCAAATTGTACTTCTTTGATTATTAAGAAAAAGAAATGATGCTTACATACTTAAAGGTATATGTAATTCAGTCCAAGTTTTCTTTGTGTGAAATAAAGTGTTAGTTGCTCAGTCATGTCCAAGTCTCTGTGATCCCATGGACTATAGCCTTCAAAATTCTCTTTGCAATCTGGGCTATATTTTGCTGCATTAATATTCTTAGCACTAATAAAACTTCTAGCAACTTTGTGAAAGAAATGTTGAATTAGAAGTAGACATGAAAAATTTTATTACAGCTAATTATACAAATGGAGAGGAACCAGATATCAAATTGTCAACATCTGCTGGATATTCAAAAAGGCAAGAGAGTTCCAGAAAAACACCTATTTCTACTTTATTGATTATGACAAAGCCTTTGACTGTGTGGATCACAATAAACTGTGGAAAATTCTGAAAGAGATGGCAATACCAGACCACCTGATTGTGAGTCAAATTGTACTTCTTTGATTATTAAGAAAAAGAAATGATGCTTACATACTTAAAGGTATATGTAATTCAGTCCAAGTTTTCTTTGTGTGAAATAAAGTGTTAGTTGCTCAGTCATGTCCAAGTCTCTGTGATCCCATGGACTATAGCCTTCAAAATTCTCTTTGCAATCTGGGCTATATTTTGCTGCATTAATATTCTTAGCACTAATAAAACTTCTAGCAACTTTGTGAAAGAAATGTTGAATTAGAAGTAGACATGAAAAATTTTATTACAGCTAATTATACAAATGGAGAGGAACCAGATATCAAATTGTCAACATCTGCTGGATATTCAAAAAGGCAAGAGAGTTCCAGAAAAACACCTATTTCTACTTTATTGATTATGACAAAGCCTTTGACTGTGTGGATCACAATAAACTGTGGAAAATTCTGAAAGAGATGGCAATACCAGACCACCTGACCTGCCTCTTGAGAAACCTATATGCAGGTCAGGA
Organism: Cephalophus harveyi; assembly: GCA_006410635.1. Classification (NCBI taxonomy): domain Eukaryota; kingdom Metazoa; phylum Chordata; class Mammalia; order Artiodactyla; family Bovidae; genus Cephalophus; species Cephalophus harveyi. The sequence continues at coordinate 131,710 of SJYT01084061.1, read as the reverse complement.
AGCACCAGTTAGAACTGGACATAGAACAACAGACTGGTTCCAAACAGGAAAAAGAGTACATTAAGGATGTATATTGTCACTCTGCTTATTTAACTTATATGCAGAGTACATCATGAGAAAGGCTGGGCTGGAAGAAGCACAAGCTGGAATCAAGATTGCTGGGAGAAATATCAATAACCTCAGATATGCAGATGACATCACCCTTATGGCAGAAAGTGAAGAGGAACTAAAAAGCCTCTCAATGAAAGCGAAAGTGGAGAGTGAAAAAGTTGGCTTAAAGCTCAACATTCAGAAAACGAAGATCATGGCATCTGGTCCCATCATTTCATGGGAAATAGATGGGGAAACAGTGGAGACAGAGTCAGACTTTATTTTTTGGGGCTCTAAAATCACTTCAGATGGTGATTGCAGCCATGAAATTAAAAGACAATTACTCCTTAGAAAGAAAGTTATGACGAACCTAAATAGTATATTCAAAAGCAGAGACATTACTTTGCCAACAAAGGTCCATCTAGTCAAGGCTATGGTTTTTCCTGTGGTCATGTATGGATGTGAGAGTTGGACTGTGAAGAAAGCTGAGTGCTGTAGAATTGATGGTTTTGAACTGTGAAGTTGGAGAAGACACTTCAAAGTCCCTTGGACTGCAAGGAGATCCAACCAGTCCATTCTGAAGGAGATTAGCCCTGGGATTTCTTTGGAAGGAATGAGGCTAAAGCTGAAACTGCAGAACTTTGGCCATCTCATGTGAAGAGTTGATTCATTGGAATAGACTCTGATGCTGGGAGGGATTGGAGGCAGGAGGAAGAGGGGACAACAGAGGATGAGATGGTTGGATGGCATCACTGATTTGATGGACGTGAGTCTGAGTGAACTCTGGGAGTTGGTGATGGAAAGGGAGGCCTGGTGTGCTGCGATTCATGGGGTCACAAAGAGTCGGACAGAAGTGGGTGACTGAACTGAACTGAACTGATACCAATGGAAAAGTCCAAAATGTTTTCTTTATATGCCTGCCTAATTTTCAAAATAATACAGCTATTAAAAAGCTGAAACATTTAATTGCTTCATGAAAAATTGGCATATTATTTGTATTAAAATTTAAAAATTGCTAAGCTAATGAGTTTGTTTTTATTTATTTTTTTTTTGCTTTGTCTCCATCCCTTCATTCTTTCTGGAGTTATTTCTCCACTGCCCTCCAATAGCATATTGGGCACTAACAAACCTAAGGAATTCATCTTCCAGTATCCTATCATTGTGCCTTTCATACTGTTCATGGGATTCTCAAGGCAAGAATACTGAGGTGGTTTTTTTGTCTCCATCCCTTCATTCTTTCTGGAGTTATTTCTCCACTGCCCTCCAATAGCATATTGGGCACTAACAAACCTAAGGAATTCATCTTCCAGTATCCTATCATTGTGCCTTTCATACTGTTCATGGGATTCTCAAGGCAAGAATACTGAGGTGGTTTGCCATTCCCTTCTCCAGTGGCCCACATTCTCTCAGACCTCTCCACTATGAACCATCAATCTTGGGTGACCCTGCACAGCATAGCATAGTTTCATTGAGTTAGACAAGGCTGTGGTCCATGTGATCAGATTGGCTGGTTTTCTATGATTATGATTTCAGTGTGTCTGTCCTGTGATGCCCTCTCACAACACCTACCATCTTACTTGGGTTTCTCTTACCTTGGCCATTGGGTATCTCTTTGTGGCTGCTCCAGCAAAGTGCAGCTGCTGCTCCTTACCTTGGACAAGTCACCACTCCTGACCTTGAACGTGGGGTTGCTCCTCTGACAATGTACAGGAGTAGGACTCAAGACCATTCCCATGAAAAAGAAATGAAAAAAAGCAAAATGGCTCTCTGAGGAGGCCTTACAAATAGCTGTGAAAAGAAGGCAAGTGAAAAGCAAAGGAAAAAAGGAAAGATAAGAACATCTGAATGCAGAGTTCCAAAGAATAGCAAGGAGAGATAAGAAAGCCTTCCAAGGGATCAATGAAAAGAAATAGAGGAAAACAACAGAATGGGAAAGACTAGAGATCTCTTCAAAAAAATTAAAGATACCAAGGGAATATTTCATGCAAAGATGGGCTCAGTAAAGGACAGAAATGGTATGGACCTAACAGAAGCAGAAGATATTAAGAAGAGGTCGCAAGAATACACAGAAGAACTGTACAAAAAAGATCTTCATGACCCACATAATCACGACGGTGTGATCACTCACCTAGAGCCAGATATCCTGAAATGTGAAGTCAAGTGGGCCTTAGAAAGCATCACTACGAACAAAGCTAGTGGAGGTGATGGAATTCCTGTTGAGCTATTTCAAATCCTGAAAGATGATGCTGTGAAAGTGCTGCACTCAATATGCCAGCAAATTTGGAAAACTCAGCAATGGCCAGAGGACTGGAAAAGGTCAGTTTTCATTCCAATCCCAAAGAAAGGCAATGCAAAAGAATGCTCCAATTACCGCACAATTGCACTCATCTCACATGCTAGTAAAGTAATGCTCAAAATCCTCCAAGCCAGGCTTCAGCAATACGTGAACCGTGAACTCCCTGATGTTCAAGCTGGCTTTAGAAAAGGCAGAGGAACCAGAGATCAAATTGCCANTTCCTCTGCCTTTTTGAAAACCAGCTTGAACATCAGTACGTTCATGGTTCACGTATTGCTGAAGCCTGGCTTGGAGAATTCTGAGCATTACTTTACTAGCATGTGAGATGAGTACAATTGTGCGGTACTTTGAGCATTCTTTGGTATTACCTTTCTTTGGGATTGGAATGAAAACTGACTTTTTCCAGTCCTATGGCCACAGCTGAGTTTTCCAAATTTGCTGGCATATTGAGTGCAATATTTCACAGCATAATCTTTCAGGATTTGAAATAGCTCAACTAGAATTCCATCACTTCCACTAGCTTTGTTTTTAGTGATGCTTTCTAATGCTCACTTGACTTCACATTCCAGGATATCTGGCTCTAGATGAGTGATCACACCATCGTGATTATGTGGTCCTGAAGATCTTTTTTGTACAGTTCTGTGTATTCTTGCGACCTCTTCTTAATATCTTCTGCTTCTGTTAGGTCCACACCATTTCTGTCCTTTATCGAGCCCATGTTTGCATGAAATGTTCCCTTGGTATCTCTAATTTTCTTGAAGAGATCTCTAGTCTTTCCCATTCTGTTGTTTGCCTCTATTTCTTTGCATTGATCACTGAAGAAGGCTTTCTTATATCTTCTTGCTATTCTTTGGAACTCTGCATTCAGATGCTTTCCTTATCCATTCAGATAGCTTTCCTTTTCTCCTTTGTTTTTCACCTCTCTTCTTTTCACAGCTATTTGTAAGGCCTCCCCAGACAGCCATTTTGCTTTTTTTGCATTTATTTTCCATGGGGATGATCTTGATTCTTATCTCCTATACAACATCAAGAACCTCGTGCCATAGTTCATCAGGCATTCTGTCTATCAGAGCTAGGCCCTTAAATGAGAAACACTGGGCTGGAAGAAGCACAAGCTGGAATTAAGATTGCTCGGAGAAATATCAATAACCTCATATGCAGATGACACCACCCTTATGGCAGAAAGTGAAGAGGAACTAAAAAGCCTCTTGATGAAAGTGAAAGAGGAAAGTTGGCTTAAAGCTCAATGTTCAGAAAACGAAGATAGTGGCATCTGGTCCTATCACTTCTTGGGAAATAGATGGGGAAACAGTGGAAACAGTGGCTTCCTTTATTTTTCTGGGCTCCTAAATCACTGCAGATGGTGATTGCAGCCATGAAATTAAAAGACACTTACTCCTTGGAAGGAAAGTTATGTCCAACCTAGATAGCATATTCAAAAGCAGAGATATTACTTTGCCAACAAAGGTCCGTCTAGTCAAGCCTTGGTTTTTGCAGTGGTCATGTATGGATGAGAGAGTTGGACTGTGAAGAAAGCTGACTGCCGAAGAATTAATGGTTTTGAATTGTGGTGTTGGAGAAGACTCTTGAGAGTCCCTTGGACTGTAAGAGATCCAACCAGTCCATGCTAAAGGAGATCAGTCCTGGGTGTTCTTTGGAAGGACTGGTGCTGAGGCTGAAACTCCAATACTTTGGTCACTTAATGCAAAAAGTTGACTCATTGGAGAAGACCCTGATGCTTGGAGGGATTAGGCTCAGTTGGAGAAGGGGACAACAGAGGATGAGATAGCTGTATGACATCACCGACTCGATGGATATGAGTTTGGGTAAACTCCGGGAGTTGGTGATGGACAGGGTGGCTTGGCATGCTGCGATTCATGGGGTCGCAAAGAGCTGGACACGACTGAGCGATTGAACTGAACTGAACTGACTGAATGAGTTTAATTAAAGCTCAATTAACATTATGTGAAAAAATTGTAAATAGTATGGACTACAACCGTACTATAAAGAAAAAAAAAATTTTTTTTTTCAAAGAATAGTGTACCTACTTAAGTAGTAGTAACTCTTCTTTTCGATCCTTAGTTTCTACTTGAATATCCAAATGCCATAGAAGAAATAAAGAAGATAGAATCCCAACATACTGCTTGCCACACAGTATGTATGCTATAAATGCTTGCTACTGAGATGGTGGGTCATCATCTGTGTTAAGTACCTTTAGCGTCAACAAATGAGGAACAACCCTATAGTCACAATCATCATGAGACACTTATTTTCACTACCAGGGAAATTATAATGAAATGTTCTATTGTGAATAAGTAAATAAGACAAGCTATATATTGGTTGAAATCCTTGCAAAACACATAGCCTAGTAAAAGACTGACTTTCCAAGCACTAATACATAAAAAAATTTGGTGTTGTCATAAAGGTTTGTGGACTTGAGTGAAAGCACCTCACAAAACATAAAATAAATTGATGTGAGTTTAGAAATATAGAGCCCTCCAATGAAAACCAAAAAATAAGTAAACTTGTAAAATAAACAAAGCCCACCAGCATGAATTTTCAAAAGCAAACTTAAAGACAATGAAACGGTTCAATAGGATGGAAAATAATAATCTCAAGAAAAAAAGTGTATCTTTACCCTCAAGGAATTATATATGATATATTTTTTAAATTCTTAAAATGTGTTGATGAAAATATAGAGGAAAATAAAAACCTCAGTAACCATTGTTCTATATACAATAAAAAAGACCTTAGAAAATTATAAAATAATAATGAGATATTTAGAACACAATACGGAGAGGTTAAATAAATTTAACTATGAAAGGCAAATTAACATAAGTTTTAGCAGCACAAGCAACCATCTGAATTGATTTCCAGAAGTAAAAATGTAAGCATAATGGAGAATCAATGGTTAAAATGTTATAACTGAGAATTTTGCAAAATCAAGGCTTATACATTCCTCATAAGAAAAGGGTAAAAACCCAGACTAAGGAGAGTAGTAATGCATCAGAAATATAAATGAGGAAAGAGCTCTCGAGAGATGAGCAAAAAGAATGTTTTGATCTGTAAACTGTGCATTAGGCCTGGATGGCTTGACTTACTAAGTGCGCATAATTATTGCCCCTGTGGTAAATTTGTTTTTTCCCTTTGGCCATCACATGGCTGGAAATATTCAAAATCATGAAGCAACAGTTCTTTGACTCTCTTCTCTGTTCTAAGCTCATAAAAGCTACACGAACTATGAAATTTAGGGCATGTTTGGGCATAAGAAACAAAGGAAGTGATGGCTAGCTGAATCAAGCCAATGCTAATTGGTCACATAAAAATAAACAGAAATAAAAGTAACCCTGGTCCAAGGTAAAGTATTTATTTTTTTAACTCTGAAAGCAGGGCCAGAGAAGGGTAAGCATAAAAGTAGTGTTTACCTACACATGTTGAAGAAAAATTACACATTCAGCAAAGATAAAGAGAAAAATCATTAAAAGAGAGAAATTATAAAATAGTTGTTTTCATTTCTTCTTCTGGCGAATGACCTTGCTCCCTGTCTCCTTTATAATGTCAGAAATCTCTGTCCATAGTTCATCAAGCACTCTATCAAATCTAGTCCCTTAAATCTATTTCTTACTTCCACTGTATAACCGTAGAGATTTGATTTAGGTCATACCTAAATGGTCTAGTGGTTTTCCCTACTTTCTTTAAGTCTGAATTTAGCAATAAGGAGTTCATGATCTGAGCCACAGTAAGCTCTCAGTCTTGTTTTTGCTGTACAGAGCTTCTCCATCTTTGGCTGCAAAGAATATAATCATTCTGATTTTGATGTTGACCATCTGGTGATGTCCATGTGAAGAGTCTTCTCTTGTGTTGTTGGAAGAGGGTGTTTGCTATGACCAGTGCATTCTCTTTGCAGAACTCTATTAACATTTGCCCTGCTCCATTCTGTACTCCAGGGCCAAATTTGGGTGTTACTCCAGGTGTTTCTTGACTTCCCATTTTTGCATTCCAGTCCCTTATAATGAAAAGGAAATATTTTGGGGGTGTTAATTCTAGAAGGTTTTGTAGGTCTAAGGAGAAATTGCAAATAGCTTTGAAAAGAAGAGAAGCAAAAAGCAAAGGAAAAAGGAAAGATATACACATTTGAATGCAGAGTTCTAAAGAATAGTGAGGAGAGATAAGAAAGACTCCCTCAGCAATCAATGCAAAGAAATAGAAGAAAACAACAGAATGGGAAAGACTAGAGATCTCTTCAAGAAAATTAGAGATACCAAGGGAACATTTCATGCAAAGATGGGCTCAGTAAAGGACAGAACTGGTATGGACCTAATAGGAGCAGAAGATATTAAGAAGAGGTCGCAAGAATACACAGAACTGTACAAAAAAGATCTTCACGACCCAGATAACTACGATGGTGTGATCACTCACCTAAAGCCAGACGTCCTGGAATGTGAAGTCAAGTGGGCCTTAGGAAGCATCACTATGAACAAAACTAGTGGAGGTGATGGAATTCCTTCTATCAAATCTAGTCCCTTAAATCTATTTCTTACTTCCACTGTATAACCGTAGAGATTTGATTTAGGTCATACCTAAATGGTCTAGTGGTTTTCCCTACTTTCTTTAAGTCTGAATTTAGCAATAAGGAGTTCATGATCTGAGCCACAGTAAGCTCTCAGTCTTGTTTTTGCTGTACAGAGCTTCTCCATCTTTGGCTGCAAAGAATATAATCATTCTGATTTTGATGTTGACCATCTGGTGATGTCCATGTGAAGAGTCTTCTCTTGTGTTGTTGGAAGAGGGTGTTTGCTATGACCAGTGCATTCTCTTTGCAGAACTCTATTAACATTTGCCCTGCTCCATTCTGTACTCCAGGGCCAAATTTGGGTGTTACTCCAGGTGTTTCTTGACTTCCCATTTTTGCATTCCAGTCCCTTATAATGAAAAGGAAATATTTTGGGGGTGTTAATTCTAGAAGGTTTTGTAGGTCTAAGGAGAAATTGCAAGTAGCTTTGAAAAGAAGAGAAGCAAAAAGCAAAGGAAAAAGGAAAGATATACACATTTGAATGCAGAGTTCTAAAGAATAGTGAGGAGAGATAAGAAAGACTCCCTCAGCAATCAATGCAAAGAAATAGAAGAAAACAACAGAATGGGAAAGACTAGAGATCTCTTCAAGAAAATTAGAGATACCAAGGGAACATTTCATGCAAAGATGGGCTCAGTAAAGGACAGAACTGGTATGGACCTAATAGGAGCAGAAGATATTAAGAAGAGGTCGCAAGAATACACAGAACTGTACAAAAAAGATCTTCACGACCCAGATAACTACGATGGTGTGATCACTCACCTAAAGCCAGACGTCCTGGAATGTGAAGTCAAGTGGGCCTTAGGAAGCATCACTATGAACAAAACTAGTGGAGGTGATGGAATTCCACTTGAGATATTTCATATCCTGAAAGATGATGCTGTGAAAATGCTGCACTCAAATTTGTCAGCAAATTTGGAAAACTCAGCAGTGGTCACAGGACTGGAAAAAGTCAGTTTTCATTCCAATCCCAAAGAAAGGCACTGCCAAAAAATGCTCAAGCTACAACACAATTGCACTCATCTCAAAGGTAGTAAAGTAATGCTCAAAATTCCCCAAGGCAGGCATCAACAATACGTGAACCATGAACTTCCAGATGGTCAAGCTGGTTTTAGAAAAGACAGAGGAACCAGAGATACAAATTACCAACATCCGCTGGATCATCGGAAAAGAAAGAGAGTTCCAGAAAAACATCTATTTCTCCTTTCTTGACTATGCCAAAGCCTTTGACTGTGTGGATCACAATAAACTGTGGAGAATTTGGAAAGAGATGGGAATGCCAGACCATCTGACCTGCCTCTTGAGAAATCTGTATGCAGGTCAGTAGACAACTGTTAGAACTGGACATGGAACAACGGACTCTTTCCAAATAGGAAAAGGAGTACGTCAAGGATGTATATTGTCACCCTGCTTATTTAACTTATATGAAGAGTACATCATGAGTAACACTGGACTGGAAGAAACACAAGCTGGAATCAAGATTGCTGGGAGAAATCTCAATAACTTCAGATATGCAGATGACATCACCCTAATGACAGAAAGTGAAGAAAAACTAAAGAGCCTCTTGATGAAAGTGAAAGTGGAGAGTGAAAAAGGTGGCTTAAAGCCAACATTTATAAAGCAAAGATCATGGCATCTGGTCCCATCACTTCATGGCAAATAGATGGGGAAACAATGGAAACAGTGACAGATTTTATTTTGGGGGATTCCTAAATCACTGCAGATGGTGACTGCAACCATGAAATAAGAAGACACTTATACCTTGAAAGAAAAGTTATGACCAACCTGAACAGCATATTTAAAAGCAGAGATATTACTTTGCCAACAAAGGTCCATCTAGTCAAGGCTATGGTTTTTCCAGTGGTCATGTATGGATGTGAGAGTTGGACTATAAACAAAACTGAGCGATGAAGAATTGATGCTTTTGAACTGTGGTGTTGGAGTAGACTCTTGAGGGTCCCTTGGACTGCAAGGAGATCTAACCAGTCCTTCCTAAAGGAAATCAGTCCTGAATATTCATTGGAAGGACTGATGTTGAAGCTGAAACTCCAATACTTTGGCCACTTGATGTGAGGAGCTGACTCATTTAAAAAGACCCTGATGTTGGGAAGATTGAAGGCAGGAGGAGGGGATGAGGATATTTGATGGCATCACAGACTCAATGGACATGAGTTTGAGTCAATTCCCAGAGTTGGTGATAGACAGGGAGGCCTGATGTACTGCAGTCCATAGGGTCACAAAGACTCAGACATGACTGAGCGACTGGACTGAACTGAACTGATGCAATAGTTTTAAAGGTTCAACTGAAAAACTTTAGATTAGCAATAGATCTTGTATCAGTCACAAAAATTCACGCTTAATGATAAAACTGAATATACACATAAACGCACACAATGAGAACTATAAACTTGAACTGCATAACCAGATCAAATATCATTAATTTTTCTAGGATCGTATAATTGCATAAACATTATAACAATATATACACACACATTTAATGATTATTCATTTTAGCGGGATTGTAAGTGAATACAGAAGAATAGCAAAGCAAAGACTTTTGAGATTATCTAACAATATATGGGTCCTTGGGGCTCGGATGGTAAAGAGTCTGGCTGCAATGCAAGAGACCCAGTTTTGATCCCTGGGTTGGAAAGATGCCCTGGCAAAAGGAATGGCAACCCAGTCCAACATTCAAGCCTGGAAATTCCTCTAAAGTCCTGGAAATTCCTGTAAAATCCTGAAAATTCCTGTAGTCTATGTGGTAGCAAAGAGTCAGATATCACTGAGCAACTAACAACAGAATATATAGAATCAAATGCTCACCATCTCTGTGGTTCATACTGAAATTTATCAATTAATAGAATAATCCTGCCGCTATAATGCCCTGACTGCAACTTCAATCTCTTACTTCAATGTGTGAGGCCAGAGTGATGAAAGAAATGAGAGTACTTTATTTTCTGGTCTATTCCTACCATGGTTCTAGGAATTTGTGGATCCTTCTTTTTTCTTTCACAGATACTATTCTCTTTCATTGGCATATATAAACATAAATTCCAATTATCTTTTATGTCACAGTAAAATGTATCTCTTAATTATAACGTTAGCTGATGAATTGACCTTGTCATTTTTCTCAATGCTATTGATGTTTAAATATTAACATTTAAAGGGAAGTTAGTTTCTAGTGGCTATAAAAAGGCTAATTTTAATTGTTAAAAAATAGTTTTTAGTATACAGACACACTTAATTTTTAACCCATAGTGGACAAGTAAATAATACTATATATAGTTACATAATTTATTTCACTATTGAAATCTTTAGACTGAATTAGGTGAGTAAATCTGACATGAAACTAGCAATTATAAACAGTTATTGGTTATTATGAAATTAAACACTTGGAAACATATTTTTTTCTCCATTACCTTTATCAATTAAACATATATAATTTATTAATCTAAAAAATGAGCAAAAGTAGACAAATTAACCTGTTGAAAAATAAAGTCAGACATTTTGTTTATTTATGACTAGAGGCATACTACCTATCTACTTACTGACAACTTAATATACCACTGCTGCTGCTGCTGTTGCTAATAAGCTTCAGCTGTGTCCAACTTTGTGCAGCCCCATAGATGGCAGTCCACCAGGCTCCCCATCCCTGGGATTCTCCAGGCAAGAACACTGGAGTGGGGTACCATTTCCTTCTCCAATGCATGAAAGTGAAAAGTGAAAGTGAAGTCACTCAGTCGTGTTTCCCTTTGCATTTGATCTTTGTTAGTTTGATTAATATGTGTCTTGGGGTGTTTCACCTTGGGTTTATCCTGTTTGGGACTCTAGGTTTCTTGGACTTGGGTGGCTATTTTCTTCCCCATTTTAGGGAAGTTTTCAACTATTATCTCCTCAAGTATTTTCTCATGGCCTTTCTTTTTGTCTTCTTCGTCTGGGACTCCTATAATTCGAATGTTGGGGTGTTAAACATTCTCCCAGAGTTCTCTAAGGTTTTCCTCATTTAAGTCTTTTCTCCTCTCTGCTTCATTTATTTCCACCATTCTATCTTCAACCTCACTTATCCTATCTTCGGCCTCAGTTATTCTACTCTTGGTTCCCTCCAGAGTGCTTTTGATCTCAGTTATTGCATTATTCATTATTGATTAACTCTTCTTTATTTCTTCTAGGTCCTTGTTAAACATTTCTTGCATCTTCTCAGTCCTTGTCTATTCATCTGTAACACCATTTTGTTTTCAAGATATTGGATCATCTTTACTATCATTATTCTGAATTCTTGTTCAGGTAGACTCCATATCTCCTCCTCTTTTGCTTAATTTGGTGGGCATTTATTATGTTCCTTTACCTGATGAATATGTCTATGTCTTTTCATTTTGTTTAGATTGTTGTGTTTGGGCCACCCTCTATGTAGGCTGGAAGTTTGTGGTTCCTCTTTATTGTGGAGCCTGCTCCCCATGGGTGGAGTTGGACTAGTGGCTTGTCAAAGTTTCTTGGTTAGGGTAGCTTGTGTCTGTGTTCTGGTGGGTTGAGCTGCATCTCTTCTCTCTGAAGTGCAAGGAAGTGTCCAGTAGTGAGTTTTGGAGTTTCTATGGGTTTGGCATGGCTTTGGGCAGCCTGTCTTTTAATGCTCAGGGCTGTGTTCCTGATTTGCTGGAGAATTTACATTGCTTGTCTTGCTCTGGAATTCTTGGCTGTTTGTTTGAGCTTGGTTTTGGTGTAGGTATGAAGGCTTTTGGGTGAGTTCTTGTCTATTAATGCTCCCTGGAATCAAGAGTTCTCTAATACTGTCAAGTTTTGGAGTTAAGCCTCCTGCCTCTGGCTTTCAGTCTTATTCTTACAGCACATACAAGACTTCTCCATCCATACAGCACAGATGATAAAACATCTAGGTTAACGGTGAAATAATTCTCAACAGTGAGGGACACCCAGAGAGGTTCACAGAGTTACATGGAGAAGAGAAGAGGGAGAAGGGAGATAGAGGTGACCAGGAGGAGAAAAGGGAGGATCAAAAGGGGGCATCAAAAGGGGAGAGAGAGCAATCTAGCCAGTAATCAGTTTCCTAAGTGCTCTCCACAATCTGGAACACCCAGAGAGATTCACAGAGTTAAGTAAAGAAGAGAAGGGTGAGGGAGGAGATAAAGGTGACCTGGGGGAGAAAAGGGAGACTCAAAAGGGGAGCAAGCAATCAAGCAAGTAATCACACCCCTAAGTGAAAATGGATACTGAAGATTAAATTCTTAAAGGTACAGAATTGATAACAAATACCAAAAAGCAAAGATTAAAAATCTACAGTAGAGGTTAGACCATCAAAAATAGAATATTAAAAATGCAAAACAAAATCACAAAAATTATTTAAAATATATATATATGAAATTTCATTTAAAAATAGGGTCTTTTTGTGCAAGGCAATAGGTTATAAAAATGCAAATTAAAGAAAAGGACTTAATTTTTTTAATTAAAAAGTGATAATAGTAAAAACATATGTAGGAATTTCTCTGGAGTTGTTGTGGGCAGTGTGGGGTCAGTTCAGTATCAGTTACTCAAGGTCTATAGCCCCGCCCCACCAACCCACCCACCCAATACTTAGTAGATGTTAACTACAATGTTTTAATTTGTTGCACCTGTCACTTCCAGAGCAGTTCCCTCTTTGTTCATTTTGGCTTCCTCTGTTTGCAAGTCTCTTCAGTGTCTAATTTCTGTCCTGACAAGCGGGGGAAGGTGGTCACTTATTTAGGCTCATTCGCTCTGTTGCATTGTGGAGAGGGAGGGACACTGCAAACAAGTATCGCTGGCATGTGTGGGGAGTGCTCACCGTGTATGGACCACACTGGGTTTGCCCCAGCTCATGGCGGCATGTGCTTCCTGGGTCTATACTGCTCAGGCTCCAGAGTGCTCTGCAAGGGCACTGTCCAAAGCAGACCCTGCAGTTCATGCACTTCCCAGGTCTAAGCCACTCAGATTCTTGGGTACTCTGCAAGGGCACAGTTGGGCATGCATTTTGTACACTTCCCAGGTCTGAGTAGCTCAGGTGACCAGGTGCTTTGTGAGCACACTGTCCCAGGTGGACTGTGCATCTTCATCACTTCCCTGGTCCAAGCCGCTCGGTTTCCTGGGCATGCCATGAGAGCACAAGTCTCAGGTGTGCCACGTGTCTCCTCTGGGGAGTTGATCTTGGGTTGTGACCCTCCTGACAAATGTCAACTGTCCAGGATCCCAGGAAGACTTGGTTAGCGATTGGGAGCCTGCTCACAGTTTGGTGGAGGATACCGGTTCTGGGGCCAAGATTGCAGCAGCTCCTTGGCTTATGGTTCTGGCTGTCGTCCGCCTGCCTCTCTGCCTCTGGTGAGGGGGAGGGGCCTGTACGCAGCCTAGCTCTCCTTTTGTATTCACTTAATCCTTTGTTCTGTGAGCAGCCCAGGCTACAAGTCGGAGCCTTTTGCGGGAAAGCTCTTTGTTTCTTTCTCTCTGGCGATGCCACATCTTGGGTTGCTTTCTCACATTAGCTCTCTCAGATTGTCCTCAGGGCATTTAGGCCCGGTCCTTACCCTAAGTACCAATTATGCAGTCCGCAGCTCCCTGTCCAGTCCCCAGTCACCAGTGGCGGGCGCGAGTGTCTGGGCTACTTCTCTGCTGGCAGTTTTGATTAGGCGCGATTTTGTTGTTGTAGTTTCTCCCAGTTATGTTGCCCTCTGAGATTCCAAAACTCCACACATCCCACCTGTGAGAGGGTTTCCTACCATTTGGAAATTTCTCCTTCATGACTCCCTCCCCAGGATGGGTTTCTGTCCCTAACTCTTTTATGTTTCTTTTTGTCTTTTATATTTTGACCCACCTCCTTTCAAAGAGAATGGGCTGTCTTTCTACGTGCCTGGTGTCCTCTGCCAGCATTCAAAAGTTGTTTTGTGGAAATTGCTCAGCATTCAAATGAACTTTTGATGAATTTGTAGGGGAGAAAGTGGTCTTCCTGTCCTATTCCTCCACCATCTTGGGACTGCACCCTTCTCCAGTATTCTTGTCTGGAGAATCCCATGGACAGAGGAGCCCAGCAGGCTACAGTCCATAGGGCTGCAGAGTTGGACACAACTGAAGCAACTTAGCATCCCTACACGCAGTTTTATCTACATGTCATATATTATCTTGATTTTGTATTTTATTTTTTCCATTCTTTTAAAACCATGTTAATATGATTCATGCTTTTAAATCTTTTGCTGACCATTTTATATTGTTTAAATTGGAATACATTTTCCCTAATTCTAATAATGCTTAAAAGTGACTAAAAATAACTATAAATTATAATTTTGAATAGTCAATGAATTTTTTTTATTATTGTGTACCTTTACTCAGTATGGATAATGTATATATATATATTATTGATTTTTTTGTTTTGAATTATTTTAAAATGTATTAATGATTTAATAATCATTAAACTAAGTAATCTGCATCTAAAAATAAGTTATACTCAGGCAAGTTTCTTTAAGAGTTACTACTGAATTCAGCTCATGCAGAGTTGTCTATGATTGCTAGTGAATTATCAGTGATATTTTAGTGTATGTTGAAGCCTTTTATTATTATATATTGAACTTCAACTTTTCCTTAGATGTTATTCCCAGTTTAATACATGTCTGAGTAAAGATGCAATTCAAGTGTTCATACAAGTTGGTTTATGAAAAACAAGGACAAAAAGGTTTTAACATTATAGAACTATTAATAATTATCTATAAACTTCTCCTTACTGTTCAGAACTGTCTTATTATACAGAATATTGTGAAAATGTGTTGTGTATTTTCTAGATAGTTTGGCTTATACTCCTGCCCAAGAATGATTACAGTATTTTTATAATTTATATTCTAATTATAAATGTAATTAGCTTGCTGAGTTATTCACCAGTAGGAGGACTTGCTGAGAAGTACTCAGACTTGTGTGCAAATACCTCCTCAGAGAGAAAAAGATTGTTTACCATAGAAGAAGACTGAAAAATATATTTTTAGCAACTCTGATAAAATTGCTAAGGACAAAAGTTATAACATCTTTCTGGGCAAGAATAGTGCCAGGTAGAAAAAATAGGTGAAATAGAAAATAGAACATTAAAATGTAGGCAGATGCTTTGGCTCAGGGGGTAAAACATCTGCCTGCAATGCAGGAGACCTGAGTTTGATCCCTGGGTCAGGAAGATCCCCTGGAGAAGGAAATGGCAACTCACTCCAGTATTCTTGCCTGGAAAATCCCATGGACAGAGAAGCCTGGTAGACTGCAGTCCATGGGATCGCAAAGAGTCAGACACAGCTGAGTGACTTCACTTTTTTTTTTTTTTTTAATTTATTTTACTTTACAATACTGCATTGGTTTTGCCATACATCAACATGAATCCACCACGGGTGTACATGAGTTCCTAATCCTGAACCCCCCTCCCACCTCCCTCCTCATACCATCTCTCTGGATCATCCCAGTGCACCAGCCCCAAGCATCCTGTATTGAACCTAGACTGGTGATTCATTTCTTACATGATATTATACAGGTTTCAATGCCATTCTCCCAAAGCACAGTGATATGTGAAGTGAAACTGATCTTTCAGAGCCTGTGGCTATACATTGACTGAACATAATAACCCAAAATTCTGGTTTGATTAGTGGAATAGATGCTAAAAACAAGTAGGTTGTATTTCACATAAGCTTTCTTCTTTCATGCATAAGGAAAACACTTGCTCAGCTGTTCCTCAAGGCTGTGCACAGTATAGGAGACAGATTCAGATATACATTAATTTGCAGCTGGCTGACAGTGTTTAAGCCATGGAACTGTATATCAAATTGATAGATATCGAAGAATTGGGCATGTTTTTGGTTAAGAAAGTACTGTTTCCACAAGGTATTGGAATTCATAACCATAAATGTTTTTCCTGAGAGACATTATTATGCTTCAGTAAGTATGTTGCTTCTAGACATGGTGATCAGAAATACAAAAGGAGAAAAATAAACATCAGTTTGCAACATAAAACTTTTAGACTGCTATTCAGGTTCAACATGGGCATATATATTTGTATGTTTTCCACAAATTACAGATGACCTAATGTTTCACACACAAAAAAGTCAGTTTTATAACTTTGATGTTTATTGTTTTTACTAAATTCTTGCATTTTTATTTCAAAATAGCTTGGGAAATAAATATTTTAGAATGGAAGTGGAATAGCTACAGATTATATCTCATTAAAGTATTAGTGGCATTTTGGACAAGACAATTATTGGCTTTATGGCATTGTCTTTCTCATCAAAATAGTCCGTGTTATAAAACAACATAAAAAATGATTAAATTAATTTAAGGTGACATGATAATCTGAGTCTTGGAAGTTATGTAGTGATATACTGCTTGGGAGTTCAGTGATTGTTATTTGCATTTGTTGTTTGGGAAAAACTACCTACTTACAGAATAATATGTGTATCAGCTGGTGGAAGAAGTTCTTATACTTTTCTTTTTCTTTATATCAAAAATCACTTGCCTCAAAAATCATTTAATTGAATGAATAAACTCCACTCATATTTTTGTCTAGAGTTTTACATTACATTTATAAAAAACAAAATGTTAGGCTGTATTTTGCATGCCTGTAGCCTGTCAAACTGATTTGGCAAGCATATTCCATTAACTGATAGTGTCTAATGGAACTCTCATTAATGAAGAAAATATTGCTGATATTGTAGCTACTAGCCACTTGGTCATCAAGCTCTTGCAAAGTGGTCAGTGCAACTGGGGACAGATGTTTAATTTTTTTAATTTAAGTTTTCAAATAAGAAAGCCATGAGGGTCTAGTTGCTACCATTTTGAACCAGCATAGCTTTAGACTGAATACAAGATATTTGGAATACATGCTAAGGACACTCAAGAATGCCTAGCTATCAATGTACTAGGAATGGCACATATAATCTTATTAATGATCTCAATCATGGGAAAAGCTATTAAGAATAGCATGAATGAGAACAGGATTATATTATACTTTTCATTATGCACCATGTTTTCTGAAAATAACAAAACCATACTGTCATTAAATTATATGGTATAATAGCAACATGTAACCAGCAACAATGACTGAATCCATGATGCCTGCTACAAGTACAATAAAATGCCATCTGCATCATTTTTAATAGATTTTCTGTTTTAAATTATATTCTTTTTGGTCTATTCATGCATCGTGCATTTAATGACATTAGAATGATAGTCATTCCAAATATAATAAAGGCATTAATGTCTATTAACCTGAGAAATACAAAAATTAATGTAGTTTCTATATTTAGGAAGAAAACTGTTTGTCCTTACAAACATCCACATGCTTATTCTAGAGTGAAGTGAAGAAGAGAGTGAAGAGTCAGTCCTGTCCGACTCTTTGTGACTCCATGGACTGTAGACCACCAGGCTCCTCGGTCCATGGGATTTTCTAGGCATGAATACTGGAGTGGGTTGCCACTTCCTTCTCCAGGGGATCTTCCTGACTCAGGGATCAAACCATGTCTCCCGCATTGTAGGCAGACGTTTTACTGTCCAAGCTACCAGGAAGCCCACATTCTATTTTCTTATTTGACAAATCATATTGGCATTCCAAATGTCAATCACATAATAGATTTAAAGCATGTGTTCATTTAATTATATTTGATAGTCTGTAACTACCTTTATTTTTGGCATTTTCACTATAAAATTTCATGACAGAGCTTTGTAAGTAAAAAAAAACTAAGAAATGTTGAATGATTAAAAACACAAGAATATCTGTCAAACAGAATGACTAACTGAGATTAAAATCCTGCATTTCCTTAGAGGAATGACTTGGCATTTTGAACTAGGTCAGGGATATGTAGGAGCACTTTGCCACTGTTTGCTTAAGACTTTACTTATTGATGTACTCTGTAATACTTCAGTATTACTTAGGATACATTTTTAAACCTCGTCAGAGTTCATAATAGTGACTGATTAAGGCCATACTGAAAAGTGGTGGAAATATAACAGCATTGGATTATTTTCCAAATTTTATTGGTTTTCCTTTGTTGCATTTACAACAGAATCAGACCTGATAAAATTTTATAAGACATAGTTGTTATATATTAAAATAGAATATGTAATATATAAATGTGGTCATAATTTACCTGTCTAGTTCAGCACTGAGACTTTAGAATACTGATCATGATTGTTCCTATCAGCTTGAAATAGGGTTTTTCCTTACTATGGAATACTGATCTGCCTTTTCTCAGAGGATTTACTCTACAAAACTGGTCATTGTGAATTCTTTAAGGGCTCTTTGAAATATACGTATGTCTTCTCTCAGTCTCTTGTCAGTTTACAGCTCAAGAAATATCTTTCTCCAGTATGTGGGAACCATCTCTTTCACCTGGAAACCATCTCTTTCACCTGGAAACACCTAAAGAGGTAGCACCCTTATTCTTCAGTATCTTTGGGAAGATAGGAGCCTAGCTTGATGGGTGCCAACTAGCAAATACAGGTGAACCTAATCAGGGAGAAAGACAATTGTAAACAAGGAAGTAACTCAGTGTGATCATTTGACACACTACATTGATCAACCTTCCCCTGACATCCTCCAAAACTTTCCGACTAATTCATTCAGTGCTTACAGCCCCTCTTATCCTAGTTTGCTTCCCTGGTGGTTCAGATGGTAAAGAATTTGCCTGCAATGCAGAAGACCCAGGTTCGATCCCTGGGTCGGGAAGATCCTCTGGAGAAGGGAATGGCAGCCCACTCCAGTATTCTTGCCTGGAGAATCCCATGGACAGAGGAGCCTAGCAGGCTACAGTTCATGGCATCACAAAGAGTGGGACATGACTGAGCAAGTAACACTTCCACTTTCACATTGTCCCAGTTTATGTGGAAAGTTCAGTTTGTCCTCTATTGCAGTAGTCTTGCAAAATGGAATATTTTCTGCCATATCAGTAAATAAAGAATATCACAGTCATCAGCCATTGCAGCCACCACCATTGATGAACTGGTGAGCCCTGAAGGGACTCAGGAAGAAAAGAATATCTGCCATTTAGCAGCCATCAGACTGCAGTCATGCCCTATAGAGAGTCCTGAGGAAGCTCAGGATGTGAAAACACAGCATACTGGTCCCAGTTAGCTGAGGGGCATATCAAAAGGGTGACTTCAGCTAGCCCAGGCTCTTGCATTTCCCCATACACAGAAAGTGCTAAATTCCTTAACTTGAGCTATCTGGTTCTCCTTAATGAACAATAATCTTTTGAGGCTCAGACTACCTGTCTTTTGTTGCAAAACTTCTATGTAACCTGGCTCTTGCCCTTGCTTCCTCAAAGCAGTTCTCTCAGGGTTGCTTGAGATACTGCCTCCCAGCCTTGAAGTCCTAAAAATTCCCACTCAGTAACACATAACTCTCAACTTTTGGGTTGTGAATATTTTTTAAGTTGACAGTCTGAATAGTCTTCCTTGCTGAAATAGCTTTTCACGCTGCAATTTTTGCCTTGATAATACATTTTAAAATTTTGTTTCTCTCTTTATTCTTCATCATTTAAAAATATGTTAAATGTATTTGTCATGAAGGAATACAGCATATTCAGTGATTTCTCTTCTGATATAATGCAAACTATAGCTTAATGTTAAAGTCATATATAAGTATCTTTGTGTATTAATTTAATATTGTATATACTTGTGTATTTGTATGTAAATCCTACCTTAATGAAATCCACAGCTGAGTTCTCAGAGAAGGTTGTGCTTCTTGCTAGAAGCTTTAGGAAAGAATTTGCTCACAAGCTCATCAGGTGGGAGGCTGAATTCAGTCCTGGGGTGGTGGGGGAGGGGATTGCAGAACTGAGGTCCCTATTTCCTTTCTGGCTGTCACCCAGGGGTCATTCTCATTTTCTAGAGGCTGTCTGCTTTCCTCAGTTTGTCATCCTTTTCTCCATTTCAAAACCAATAACAGTGTGTCAAGTCCTGATGGTTTAGATCTCTCTGATCTCCCCACATGCCTCATCTTTCATTCGCTTTCTTCTTCCTCGTGTATCTGACTCACTTTTTTTTTTTTTTCTTTTAAGGGTGGATGTAACTGTATAGGGCCAACCTGAAGCATCCTGTCTACACTTCTAGTTTAAATTCACCTAATGAGTAAACCTTAATTCCACATGCAAAGTCCTTTCACATCAGTACCTACCCTGGTATTGATTGGATATCCAAGGTATGAGAATACTGAGAGAACACCTTTAGTTGCCTATTACAGTTAGTAATACCCATTCACCAGGAAGGAGGGAGGCAATTTTATGTAAAAGGTATTGATCATTGGCTAGAATTTATTGCTTTGTACTTTAAAAACAGCATAGCTAATCATGGATATAATATAGAGGTGCATTTTATCAGCAAACATTCCAGCTACCTGCTTTCCACAAGCATTTCTAATCATCTACATATGGCAGGACTGGCCTTTGCTGTATGGTCAAACTACACATTCTCCCAGATTTAAATAAACGAAGTCTAAAATATCATTCCTTTATTCTACTGCATGTCTACAAAATTTAGAAATGTCATTTTTTAAAAACATGGCACAGTACACGAGTTTTTCTTGCCTCTTGCATCTCTAACAGTGAGGAACCAGGTCTGTGAAAAAAATTTTAAGTTGAATGTTCACACATAAGAGGATTATGTACTTGTGTGTGTGTGTGTGTATAAGCTTTTATTGTCATGTCTTCTTGATATTTTCAGTTTTGTATGAGGTGCTTGGTTCAAACCTAAGAAAGGATAAAAACCACTTTTAACATGTTTCCTGAGATAGAGGAAATTGTTTATTGTAACATATTTTTAAAAATCATTGAGTTCTAGTTAATATATGTATTACTTGATTAGATAACACTATAGACAGAAATATTACATAGTCAATTATATTGATAATTTTATATTTTTGTTCTACTGAATGAAATTGAGATAATGAGTAGTTAATGCCAAGGGAATCATAAATGTTGATTAAAATACATTTTTTGTTCTTTACCCTTACCATGCTGTTTATTTCTATGTATCTGATTTTAAGCAGACTTCACATTAGTTAATAATTTACCATTAGATTATGCAAAAAGGTTTTTATGTATTTTAGAAGCTAAAATAAAATCTGTGTATGATGGGATTGCTGTGTGCTATGTTTAGTTACTCAGTCATGTCAGTTCTTTGTGACCCTGTGGACTGTAGCCTACCAGGCTCCTTTGTCTATGGAATTCTCCAGGCAAGAATACTGGAGTGAGTTTCCATGTCCCCCTCCAGGGGATCTTCCCAACCCAAGAATTGAACCGAGGTCTTCCGCATTGCAGGAGGGTTTTTTTCTGTCTGAGATACCAGGGAAGTCATAATGGGATTAGAATAATATTTTAAAAATCATCAAGCATTTAGTGCCAATTAGCTAGATTTGATAAGAATCTTTGGATAAATCACTTTTATAGAGTAGAACAAGATACAAAACTGAATTATCTTCCTCATGTTATTCTTATTCATTTTAAAATTTCTTATGAATATAAACTATACTGAATTATTTATAGTTGATGATGACTGGACACTCTGAATGCTACCTTTTTCAAAGTATTTTGAGCATATTTCATAGATATTAAGAGAATAAAACCTAGGTATTTATTAAACAAACACATAAATAAATGGATAGCACTCATTCTTATTCTCAATTACACAAGAATTAACTTTCCCAGGGTAGTTTTCTAAGGCATTCTAATTTTGGTGATCTGATAAGAATGGAAAAAGAAGAAAAAATAATAGGCCATACTGAATACAGCAGTTGAGTGCTGAACTTCAAATCCTAACTCCAAATAGACAGTATCCTTAAACTCCTAGATAATGTGCCAGATAAGAAAGCCTTTTCTTAAGGTGGAAAAGAGTCCTTGAGAGTCATGGAGCTCAATATTGAAATAGTATTTAAATATTACTAACCAAGGCTGCATATGCCATGTGTGAGGTATCACAGGTTGGAGACAAATGAATAGGTGGTACATTGGTAAAGAATCCATTTGCCAATGCAGGAGACACAAGAGATTCAGGTTCAATCCCTGGGTCAGGAAGATCCCCTGGAGTAGGAAATGACAATCCTCTCCAATATTCTTGCTTGGAAAATTCCATGGATAGAAGAGTCTGGAGGGCTATTGTCCATGGGGCTGCAAAGAGTTGGACACAACTGGGCAACTGAGCACAACACAAATCTATAATGAATAATGAGTTGGAAATCAAAGCAAAGCAATTTTCAGAGTCTAATATTCAGTTCAGAATTCAAGCTTGTCTCTTCAATTGTATTCCTCTTTGCTAATAGATTTTTAAAATTTAGAATTATGTTAGATTATTTGCAATATATTGTTTACTTTGAAGTGTTTTTAAAATTAAAATCCTCATCAATAAAGTAGTCCTTGACTGCTAATTGATATTTATCTTTTTACCATATGGTCCTAAAATTTGATAAAGTTCTTCCTTGATATGGACTCAAAGCTTATGCTAGATTATTATTTGATTCTGTTTTGAACTATATATAAGATTTAGGAATTTAAGTCAGAGAAAATCATCTTAAAGATCTAGAGACCAAAACCTTCAGCCGAGTGTTGCAAAACCAGATGCATTTTCATTTGAACTGAACAAAGTTCTGGTGCAGCCTTTACCCTCTCCCTTCCTCAGATTGCCATGCTGAGCTGAAACAGTAACAATATTTCTAGAAACTCATTCAAGGATGAATGTGATGGAGTAGATTCATGTGAAAATGTAGAGTCCTGGCAGGTACACATAGCACCAGCTTTTGAAAGGAGAAATAAGGTATCATTCTGAACCATTTTTGAGAAGGGAATGGCAATCCACTTCAGTATTCTTGCCTGGAGAATTCCATGGACAGAGGAGCCTGGCAGGCTACAGTTTTTGGGGTCGCAAAGAGTCAGACACGACTGAGGGACTAACACTACTTGAACCACTAACACTACTTGAACCATTCACAATTAGTGTTTTATCAACTATCTAGAAGACAGAAGATCATCTAGAAGATGTAATGGGTTTGCTGCCTCTGGTAGTTAGTGGCTGTAATCCTTTGTCTTTTATTCTGTAGAAATAAAATAACATGGTCAGTCTTGATCTTGAGTGCTATGGAGAAAGCCATACATGATTCTTAACTAAGAAATGATTCTGGTACATTACAGCTTGAAAATGAAAATGACTCTCACTGTATTTTACAGGTATGTATACTTTTAATATTCAAGACCCTGTTTTGTCTTGAAAAGCATGTCCATATCATGGAGTGAGTTTAGGACTGGGCTGTAATGCTGTCTTCAATTTTTTATAATATATTTCACTGACTTGAACTCTACTTTTCTGAAAGCAAAATAGACTTTGAGTTGAATCTGCCAGAATTTGAAAACAGACTGTTATCTTACTTGCCCAATAGTCTTAACACAAGTTCTATAAAAACTCTGAGCATCATTTCCCTCACCTGAAAATAAATGAGATCATACACTTAGCTTTCAAATACTTCAGATATACAGATGACAGATATACATTATTTTCATTAATATGTGTCCTCCAGTTGAGAGTCCCAAATGAGCCATATTTTTTTTTTTTTCCTGGATCTGTCTTTAAAGTGAATCCTCAAGACTTGGGGATTTTAAAAAAAAAAAAAAGGTTGTTTTATTACCACTAAGATGTTATTAACTCATTTAGTTACTGTGAAAAATAACCAGTTTAAGTAAAAGTATTTAACACATGGCTAAGTCACATTACAAATGTGTTATAAAATAACATTATATTAATCCACATAATAGAGTGGACAAATAAATATGTTTAAAAACATCTACATTATGTTCTTTAATGACCAATTGGACTATAAAATGTTATTTGGATGCTTGGGGCTGGTGCACTGGGATGACCCAGAGAGATGGTATGGAGAGAGAGGTGGGAGAGGGGTTCAGGATTGGGAACACGTGTACACCCGTGGCAGATTCATGTTGATGTATGGCAAAACCAGTACAATATTGTAAAGTAAAATAAATAAATAAAATAAAATCTAAATTAAAAAAAATGTTATTTAAAAATTAGTTTATTTAGAAAATGCCCTGTTATTCTAAGCTTGATACATTAGGAACATAATGGCACTAGTAAGCAAATTGAGAAGCACTATATGTTGATATGGATAAATACATACATACTAATTGCTTATTAGTGCCATTATCAGAAACAAGCACTAGACTAACTAGAGAATCAAGCAGTGTGGAAAATGTGGTAACTGTGAATTCAATTTCTCTTTTTATTCTGAATGTTATTTATTTGCTTATTGTGGAGGAGGGCAGGGGAAGAACTTAGCTCTGGTATTGAAAATAGGCCAATATATTGAAAATAAAATCCAAGAACTAATGCTTAGGAACAAATTACATTCCATGATAAAGTAAGGAAGAATGTATGCCAACAAAGAGCTGGGATGCATATTATTGAAGTGCACAAAATGACTTCTTCATGAGGATTTTGTAAGTGTTGAATACTAATTTGGCCAGACTACAACAGGCAAATCGTATGTCAGATGAGAAATAGACAGTTTAGTTTCATGAGTCATTGGCTTGGAAAACTGTCTTAAAGATATTAGGAAGGAAAAGAAAAAGAAGAAAAATCACAATAAAAAATAGAATATCTATCACAAACTATGTCAGCAAGGGTGAAAAAATAGCATGATGCATGGAATTGGAGAAACAGAAAATCCAATTTGTCAGGAAGAACTTCTTCACCGGGAACTTTTTTGACACAAAAAATTGCAACAACAACATTTTCTCCCTGAGTTAAGATCCCAGAACCTATGAAAGATAACACAACAGTGGAACATTAGACCAGAAAGAGTTTATATGATTAAACTAATATTTTAAAATCATTATAACTTTCTCACTAAAAGCTATTCATCAATTATATGATTTATTTGTCAATTATAATATATTAAAGCAAAGTATTTAAATTTAAATAATTTTATCTTATGTATGTATCCATATCAACATATAGTGCTTTTCCATTTATTTTTATTTATGTTCAACTTCATTTAGTTATGATTAACAAATAAAAACTGTATGTATTTAAGGTACACAACAAAATGTTTTGAGGTATATCTTGTATAATGAGTATAAAAGTCAAGTGAATTAACATATCAGTAATATGTTATAATAATATTAATAATATAATAATAATACAGTTAATATTTTTGTGTGCATACTGTGAGAAAACTTAAAATCTACTTTCATAGCAAAATTTAAATGTACAATACATTGTAGGATATCATGTAACTCAATAACAAAAAAACAACAATTTGATTAAAAAATGGGAAATGGACTTGAATAAACATTTGTCCAAAGAAAACATAAATGGTCAAAAAGTATCTTATGAGATGCTCAGCATCACTAATCATTAGGGAGATGCAGACCAAAATTACTGCAAGATCACCTTACTCCTTTTAGGGTGATTATCAAAAAAAAAAAAAAAAAAAAAAAAAAAACAAAGAAACAGATTTTGGTGAGGATGCTGGGGAAAAGTGAACTGTTGTGGGCCATTGGTGAGAATGAAAATTGGTTCTGCCATTAGGGAAAACAAGATAGAGGTTTCTTAGATGAATAAAAATAGAACTACCATAAGATGCACAATCCCACTTCTGGTTATATATCTAAAGAAAATAAAATGAGTATCTTATAAGAGATATTTTGCTCTCCCATCCACATTGAAGCATACTGACAATAGGCAAGGTGTGGAAATAACCTGAAGTGAAGTGAAATCGCTCAGTTGTGTCCAACATTTTGTGACCCCATGGACTGCAGCCTACCAGACTCCTCCATCCATGGGAATCTTCAGGCAAGAATATTGAAGTGGGTAGTCTTTCCCTTCTCCAGGGGATCTTCCCAACACAGGGATCAAACAAACTCAGGTCTCCTGCATGGCAGGCAGATGCTTTACCAGGTGAGCCACAAGGAAAGCCCAAGAATACTGGAGTGAGGAGAGCAAAAAAGCTAGCTTAAACTCATCATTCAAAAAACTAAGATCATGGCATCCAGTCCCATCACTTCATGGCAAATACACAGGGAAACAATGGTAATAGTGACAAACTTGATTTTCTTGGGCTCCAAAATCACTGCAGATGGTGACTGCAGCCATGAACATAAACGACATTTGCTCCTTGGAAGAAAAGCTATGAGAAACCTAGACAGTGTGTTAAAAAGCAGAGATATTACTTTGCCAACAAGGATCTGTATATTCAAAGCTATGGTTTTTTCCAGTAGTCATGTATGGATCTGAGAGTTGGCCCATAAAGAAGGCTGCATGCTGAAGAATTGATGTTTTTGAACTGTGGTGTTGAGGAAGACTCTTAAGAGTCCCTTGGACTGCAAGCAGATCAAACCAGTCCACCTTAAAGCAAATTTACCCTGAATATTCACTGGAGGAACTGATGCTGAGGCTGAAGTTGGAATATGTTGGCCACCTGATGTGAAGAGCTGACTCATTAGAAAATACCCTGATGCTGGAAAAGATTGACGGCAAGAGGAGAAGATGACGACCTATGATGAGATGGTTGGATGACATCACTGACTCAATGGGCACAAGTTTGAGCAAGCTCCAGAAGTTGATGACGGACAGGAAAGTCTAGTGTGCTGAAGTCCACGGGGTTGCAGAGTTGGACACAACTAAATGACTGAACCACGACAATAGTCACCCATATTTTTGGAATCTAAAAAACTGAACTTATAAAGTTAGGGAATAGAATGATGGTTGCCAGGAGTTGGGGTAGGGAAATGGGCAGAGGCTTGTTAGAGTACATATTTGGAATTGTGGGGCTGGAGAAGACTCCTGAGACTCTCTTGGACAGCACTGAGATCAAACCATTCAATCTTAAGGGAAATCAGCCTTGAATACTCAGATGGACTGATGCTCAAGCTGAAGATCCAGTATTTTGGTCATCCAATGCAAACAGCTGATTCATTGGAAAAGTCTCTTAAGTTGGGTAAAATTGAGGGCAGAAGGAGGAGAGGACATCAGAGGATGAGATGGCTGGATGGCATCACCAATGCAATGGACAGAAACTTGGTCAAACTTTGGTAGATGGTGAGGTACAGAGAGGCCTGGCGTGCTGCAGTCCACGGGGTCTCAAGCATCAGACACAACTAGGTGATTGAACAACAACAAATTTACAAAGTAAATTCTTGAGATCTAAAGTACAGCATGGTGGCTATATTAATGCCAATGTATTACGTACTTGAAATTCTGTAAGAGAGATCTTAAGAGTTCAAATTATTTTTAGACACATGAACACAGAGGAAATAATAAAAAAAAATAAGATGACTTAGTTATGTGACAAGAGGAAAGCCTTGAGTCATAAATTCAGAGTAAGCACATAAATTGCAGAACATTGAAACAGCCTTATTTTTATTGACATGTACACTGTGTATCTTGAGAAAAGGGCAGGTAATTTTTGAAGCCAGCTCAAAGAAGTCTCAATTTAATACCATAATGAATTCTGATACAAACCAAGCACTACTCTGGTGATATTTGCTTCTTAATGACATAAACTGAAATATAATTGTACTAAGAAAGGCTAAATGTAATATCTGTACAATTACTCTCTGTGTGTGAAAAAAATCATACAAAGAAAAAAACATAGTTTCAGCTAATATAAGTGACTCAAAATGCTTAGATATTTAAAATATGCCTTATTTATTTGCTTATGTATAAAGGTAAGTTATATTAATTTGTAAAGACATTAATACTACCTTTTTTTAAACATTTATAAACAACCAAATATGCCCTTTATGCTAAGGGTAATCTCTTCCAGTGACCTAATGCAGGTCTTCTAAAAGTTATTGCATACAGTTTGGGAAATAAAATAAGAAATCTGCTTTCTAAGCTTTAAAATTTGTTCTCTGTATTTTACTTATCAAACTTAAAGATTACAGTCAGCAGTCCCAAACTGAAGCTTAGATTAGGGAGGTGGCCATTTTTCTGATAATTAGAAGATTGTCATCTTCCCAGAATTAACTTAGTGAGAGTTTTAATATTAGATTGTTGGCAACAAAATGTCACCTAGTTGATAGGATATAAATATTGTGCTTAGCATCTTGCCTCAACATAAATCCATGAAAATAGGAAGAGGAGAGAATTTAATTTTCTAAATAATAAATATTATTTAGGCACTTTGCCTAGAAGGGAGAGGATACAATGTAATAAATCAATAATTAAATTTCAGTGTTGTATATGTGAAAGATGCAGGATAGTGTTAAAGAAAGCACATCACAGGCATTTAACTCACAACCAGGTTAAAAAGAATGTCTCTTAAAAAATTTTCAGATGCTTGAACAGTTTTAGACTAGCTAGATAAATAATTTTTTTTGTACAGGAAGAGTTATTGGCAGAGCAAAGGGCATGTAAAGATAGAAAAACTGTAAGATTTTTTTGAAGAAATTACAAATAACTTGGTATATGGAAAGCTGATGGATAAATTTCAGATAGGTCGGTGGAGAAAAACATGAAAATACTTCAAAAAAATCCATATATTGACACCATTATTTGCTAAGCTAAAGAGATTAAATGTTATGCTCAAAAGTACTGGAAAATCTTAAATTATTTAAGAAGATGAAAATTGTGTGATGACACTGATGTTTTTATAGTTCCCAGGCAGAATTTAGAGTAGTACTTACCATAGTGTATTATGCAAAGAAATCCACTACGTGAGGAAAGATAGTCTATTGTTTACTTATATAAAAATAAAGGCAAAAATATTGTTTATTTTTAATATATTATCCATTCTAGTTCTTCTATGTGGCTTATGTAGGTTAATTTTTACTTAAACGAAATATTTACCATATTATTTTTAATCAAAAAGAAATAAAAGCAATTTGGCATTTATCTAAATGAGTTGAAAACTCAGAGCTGCATAAAAACCTGAACATTAACATTTAAAGCAGCTTTATTCATGATTGTCAAAACATGGAAGTAGCCAAGATGTCCTTCATAGGCAAATGGATAAATAAACTTTGGCATATTGAGACAGTAGAATATTATTCTGTGCTAAGAAGAAATTAGCCACCAAGCCATGAAAAGACAGGGAAAGAATGTAAATGCATATTACTACGATAAAAAGCCAATCTGAAAATGCTACTTACTGTGTGAATCCAACCATGTGACATTCTGGAAAAGGTAAAACTATGAAGACAGTAAAAAGATCAGTAGTTACCAAGTGCTAGGGGAGAGAGATGAATAGGCAAAACACAAGAGATGTTCAGGACAGTGAAAAGACTTTGTATATTAAAATGATGGTACCTGTCATATGACATTTGTCCAAATTTATGGAGTGTAAACAGCAAGGTTGGAAAGAGCCCCTGGAGAAGGGAATGGATACCCACTCCTTTATTCTTGCCCAGAGAATTCCATAAACAGAGGAGCCTGTTGGGCCACAGTCCATGGGATTGCAAAGACTTGGACATGACTAAGCATTTTGGAGATATCAAGGGAACATTTTATGCAAGGGTGGGCATGATAAAAGACAGAAATGGTAAGGATCTCACAGAAGCAGAACGAGAAGTCACTCTTTGTGACCCCATGGACTATAGCCTACCAGGCACCTCTGGCCATGAGATTTTCCAGGCAAGAGTACTGGAGTGGGTTGCCATTTCTTTCTCCAGGGGATCATCCTAATCCAGGGATTGAACCCAGGTCTCCCTCTTTGCAGGCAGATGCTTTACCGTCTGAACAAACAGGGAATCCAAACAGAAGCAGACGAGATTAAGAAAAGGTGACAAGAAGACCCAGAAGAACTATACAAAAAATGGTCTTAATGAAGCAGATTACCACAATTGTGTGGTCACACATCTAGAGCAAGACATCCTAGTGTGTGAAGTCAAGTGGACCTTAGGAAGCGTTACTATGAACAAAGCTAGTGAAGGTGATAGAATTCTAGCTAAACTCTTTAAAATCCTAAGAGATGCTGCTGCTAAAGTACTACACTCCATGTCAGCAAATTTGGAAAACTCATCAATGTCCACAGGTTGAAAAAGGTCAGTTTTCATTCCAATCCCAAAGAAGGGCAATGCCAAAAAATGTTGAAACTGCTGTGCAATTGTGCTCATTTTACATGCTAGGAAAGTAACGCTCAAAATCCTTCAATCTAGACTTCAGCAGTATGTGAACCTAGAACTTCCATAAGTACAAACTGGGTTTAAAAAAGCCTGAAGAACTAAGGATCAAATTGCCTACATTTTTTGGATCATAGGGAAAGCAATAAAATTCTAGAAAAATATCTCCTGCTTCATTGACTATGCTAAAGCCTTTGACTGTGTGGATCACAACAAACTGTAGAAAATTCTTAAAGAGATGGGAATACCAGACTAC
Source organism: Cephalophus harveyi (assembly GCA_006410635.1). Lineage (NCBI taxonomy): Eukaryota > Metazoa > Chordata > Mammalia > Artiodactyla > Bovidae > Cephalophus > Cephalophus harveyi. The sequence continues at coordinate 101,402 of SJYT01084061.1, read as the reverse complement.
TTAGCCTGTCTCCTGAGAAATCTGTATGCAGGTCAAGAACCAACAGTCAGAACTGAACATGGAACAACTGACTGGCTCCAAACTGGGAAAGGAGTACAAAAAAGATGCATAACGTCACCCTGCTTATTTAACATATATACAAAATACATCATGCAAAATTCTGGGCTGGAGGAAGCACAAGCTATAATCAAGATTTCTAGGAGAAATATCAACAATCTCAGATATGAAGGTGAAAGAGAAGAGTGAAAAGGCTGGCTTAAAACTTAACATTCAAAAAACTAAGATCATGGCATCCAGTACCATCACTTCATGGCAAATAGAAGGGGAAAAAGTGGAAATAGTGGCAGATTTTATTTTCTTGGGTCCAAAATCACTGCAGATGGTGACTACAGCCATGAAATTAAAAGACATTTGCTTCTTGGATGGAAAGCTATGACAAACCTAGACAGCATATTAAAAAGTAGAGACATCACTTTTCCGACAAATTTCCATATAATCAAAGCATAGTTTTTCCAGTAGACATATCCGGATGTGAGAGTTGGACCATAAAGAAGCCTGAGGGTCAAAGAATTGATGCTTTCAAATTGTGGTGTTGAAGACTTGAGATTTCCTTGGAATGCAAGGAGATCAAACTAGTCAATCCTAAAGAAAATCAATCCTGAGTATTCATTGGAAGGACTGATGCAGAAGCTGAAGTTCCAATACTTTGGCCACCTGATGTGAAGAGCCAACTCATTAAAAAAGACCCTGATGCTGGGAAAGATTGAAGGCAGGAGGAGAAGGGGATGACACAGGATAAGATGGTTAGATAACATCACAAAATCAATGGACATGAGGAGATAGTGAAGGACAGGGAAGCCTAGCGTGCTTCAGTCCATGGGGTTGCAAAGAGTTGGATATGACTTAGCAACTAAACAAAAATAACAGTATTACACATTTGGGAATTCTTCATTCTGGTAAAATTTTACAGCTTCTGCAAGTCTAATGAGATGTCAGTTAAACCCTTTTAGCAAGAAAATTGCCTAGTATAGGAACATTTCCATACGATTATTTAAAAACAATATTCTTCCCAGTGCACAGGTGTGTTGGTTTTGTTTTTTTTTTTTTTTTTGGTAGATATATTATCACCCATTATTTTTAAAAATATCTTTAAGAGACAGTTTAAGTGAGTTTCTCTTTCCAAAAAAACTTGCAAGTTGCTGCAATACAGAGAGCTATTTGCTGACAAAAAATGTAATGGCCAAAAAAATTAAAATAGTATATATTTTTGTGAGAGAACACATGCATGACATTTTCAAGCTTAAAAATTATTTGAAACATTCAACGAGAAAGAAATTAAGCCTCTGAACAATCAAAATATTTAATCACTTTTTCACCTTTTTTAGAGACTTTATGTATTCCCTTTTATTAAAACAGCTTTATCAAGGCATAATTTCCAAACCATAAATTCACTCATTCTACGTGTCTTAATATAATTCAGAGATTTTTAATATTTTTAGTAATTTCTCATAGGAGTGAAGCCAATCACCACAATCCAGTTTTAGAACATTTTCATGGTGCTCACTTCGGCAGCACATATACTAAAATTGGAACGACACAGAGAAGATTAGCATGGCCCCTGCACAAGGATGACACGCAAATTCGTGAAGCGTTTCATATTTAAAAAAAAAAAAAAAAGAACATTTTCATGACCCCTGCAAACATTTCCTCTGCCCTTTTGCATCCCCCATTTCTACTCCTCAGATAATTAAAAAAAAAAAAAAAACTGCCTGCATTGAGACCAGGGTTCAGTCCCTGGGTTGGGAAGGTACCCTGGAGAAGGGAATGGGTGTCCACTCCAGGATTCTTGCCTGGATACTTCCATGGACAGAGGAGCCTGGCTGGCTACAGTCCATGGATTTGCAAAGAGCTGGACACGACTGAGTAACTAACATTATCACTTTCACATTTTCTAGTCCCTGGACAAAAATTAATCTGCCTCTGTCTAAAAGAAAATTAGAACAGTTTTCAGGAACCACAGCAGATTTGAGAGGAAGATACAGGGTTTACCTCTAGACTCATGTCGCCACATATGCACAGCCTTCTACAGTTATCAAAATCCCACCCCAAGTGGTACATTTATTATAACTGATGAACTAAGCCTGGGTGTCCTGCACTGAAGGCAGATTCTTTACCGTCTGAGCCACCAGGGAAGCCTGATTCATATTAGAGGTTATATAACCAACCTGCTAAAGATATTATAACAATTTTTAAAAATATTTGAGAATAAATAACTGATAGCAGAAGGAATGAGAAATTCCTATTAAAAATATAACCAGTCTAATAAGTGCAGCCAATAATGCACTTTTTACTGTTTAGCATCCTAGCTGATATACTTTTTTTTTTGCTGGACTTTGAAGACAGAGACACTGTTTTTGTAATATTTTCCACAAAGTTGCCACCCCAAAGATGGTCACACTTTGTAAAAAATAAATGCCTGTTAATAGTTAGGCATAAGAAAGTAGAGGCAATGTAAAACTTGATGAACCAGACATCTAAACAGCATAAGAATATCTAAAAACTGAAGATAGTTGTCTGAAATATTTAAGGGATGAACTGATGGCTTCCCCCTCAGCTCAGTGGTAAAGAATCTGGCTGCAGTGCAGGAGACCCAGGAGATAAGTGTTCAATCCCTGGTTCAGGAAGATCCCCTGGAGGAGGAATGGCAACCCACTGCAGTATTCTTACCAGGAAAATCCCATAGGCTGAGGAATCTGGTAGGCTACAGTCCATGGGGTCGCAGAATTGGACACGACTGAGCGACTGGACATAGATGAATACATGTAACAGAGGACAACAGTATATGAAAGAATAAAACTGTTCGAAATTATTGCCATAGAAGAAACAGTATAGAGAAATTATATGAAGGATAGTTTAGTCATTATAAAAGATAGAGAAAATAAGATAAAGACTAGAAATTATCCCTATATTTTGTTCAGATGTGGCTTATTGGTAGAGAACTGTCTGTGTTGTCTTAATAATCCAGATTTCATAAAAAATCAGCCTTTTTTTCAGAAATGAATTGTAGATGAGAAATTGGAGCACAGAATGTAGATACATTTTTTTTTCCAGAAATTTTGCTGAAAAGAAAGAGAGAGGATAGCAGTTCAAGTTTGTTTTTCTCTTAATTTAACATTTACGAAGAAAGACTCTAGTATAGAAGGAGTAGTTGAAGAATTATAGGTTAAGAAGATCATTGAGTTAGCAAGACATCATAGAAGATTGGCAGTGGGAGAATATGAACTCTGTGAAGACACATGCTTCTTCTAGAGAAACAGAAGGAAGATACAAAAAAGACAAATACAGTTTGTAGGTGATAAGAAATGCTGAATATTGGTGAGTCTTGGTATTTTCTGAATAGTGGGAGTTACAATAGCCTTTCTAAGGGTGAAGAGACAATATGTAAAACAAACTTGTCTTCAGATTTGCAACTTTACTAACTCCACTTTGTATGTTCAGGAACTCTATGTATTCAAATATTGAGGAACAGCAATCACTCTATACATGTAATAGAGCAATTAGTGAGTTTTAAATGCATTTAAAGAGACAAGAAAAGCATTTAAACACAAGTGAAGTGTTGGAATAACCAACTAAGAAGACATGAGAAGAATTGACCATGAGAAAGATTCTAAGACATTATTTCACTTTCTCTAAGGGTGCTCAGCACTTGGGGATTGTATTATAATAGAGGGGTCATGATGTTGTTCTTATTGAACTTGGTTAAAGGAAGATTGCAGAATAGGTGGATCAGAAGCAAACCCTTCCTTCTAAAACACTGCCTTCAATAAAATCGAAACCTTTGAGAGCTGCAACCAAGAGCTTATTCAGAAAAACAATGATGGATCTATTAAATTTTTGGTGGGGGAAAGTTTAGAAGAAACAATAGGTTGGGTTTTGTTCATGAGTTCTACACCATCTGACAAAGGATATGCACAGTCTAGTTTTGTAAAGTTTTATGAAAGTGTTATAGAAGTGTAAATAAAATAATCACATTCTTTAGTTGAATCAGAGGCTTCAGAATATAATTTTAAAATGGTTAAATTAACCTGGATTATCTTTTTAATGATATAAGTAGTAATAAAATATTATGAACATTTTCTGCAAAGAATAAAAAATGGTAGTACTATTTCTTAAATATTCTGGGTATTTACCATTTGTAATCTGTCTCTTATACACATCTTCCAGGGGATCATCCTAATCCAGGGATTGAACCCAGGTCTCCCTCTTTGCAGGCAGATGCTTTACCGTCTGAACAAACAGGGAATCCAAACAGAAGCAGACGAGATTAAGAAAAGGTGACAAGAAGACCCAGAAGAACTATACAAAAAATGGTCTTAATGAAGCAGATTACCACAATTGTGTGGTCACACATCTAGAGCAAGACATCCTAGTGTGTGAAGTCAAGTGGACCTTAGGAAGCGTTACTATGAACAAAGCTAGTGAAGGTGATAGAATTCTAGCTAAACTCTTTAAAATCCTAAGAGATGCTGCTGCTAAAGTACTACACTCCATGTCAGCAAATTTGGAAAACTCATCAATGTCCACAGGTTGAAAAAGGTCAGTTTTCATTCCAATCCCAAAGAAGGGCAATGCCAAAAAATGTTGAAACTGCTGTGCAATTGTGCTCATTTTACATGCTAGGAAAGTAACGCTCAAAATCCTTCAATCTAGACTTCAGCAGTATGTGAACCTAGAACTTCCATAAGTACAAACTGGGTTTAAAAAAGCCTGAAGAACTAAGGATCAAATTGCCTACATTTTTTGGATCATAGGGAAAGCAATAAAATTCTAGAAAAATATCTCCTGCTTCATTGACTATGCTAAAGCCTTTGACTGTGTGGATCACAACAAACTGTAGAAAATTCTTAAAGAGATGGGAATACCAGACTACTTAGCCTGTCTCCTGAGAAATCTGTATGCAGGTCAAGAACCAACAGTCAGAACTGAACATGGAACAACTGACTGGCTCCAAACTGGGAAAGGAGTACAAAAAAGATGCATAACGTCACCCTGCTTATTTAACATATATACAAAATACATCATGCAAAATTCTGGGCTGGAGGAAGCACAAGCTATAATCAAGATTTCTAGGAGAAATATCAACAATCTCAGATATGAAGGTGAAAGAGAAGAGTGAAAAGGCTGGCTTAAAACTTAACATTCAAAAAACTAAGATCATGGCATCCAGTACCATCACTTCATGGCAAATAGAAGGGGAAAAAGTGGAAATAGTGGCAGATTTTATTTTCTTGGGTCCAAAATCACTGCAGATGGTGACTACAGCCATGAAATTAAAAGACATTTGCTTCTTGGATGGAAAGCTATGACAAACCTAGACAGCATATTAAAAAGTAGAGACATCACTTTTCCGACAAATTTCCATATAATCAAAGCATAGTTTTTCCAGTAGACATATCCGGATGTGAGAGTTGGACCATAAAGAAGCCTGAGGGTCAAAGAATTGATGCTTTCAAATTGTGGTGTTGAAGACTTGAGATTTCCTTGGAATGCAAGGAGATCAAACTAGTCAATCCTAAAGAAAATCAATCCTGAGTATTCATTGGAAGGACTGATGCAGAAGCTGAAGTTCCAATACTTTGGCCACCTGATGTGAAGAGCCAACTCATTAAAAAAGACCCTGATGCTGGGAAAGATTGAAGGCAGGAGGAGAAGGGGATGACACAGGATAAGATGGTTAGATAACATCACAAAATCAATGGACATGAGGAGATAGTGAAGGACAGGGAAGCCTAGCGTGCTTCAGTCCATGGGGTTGCAAAGAGTTGGATATGACTTAGCAACTAAACAAAAATAACAGTATTACACATTTGGGAATTCTTCATTCTGGTAAAATTTTACAGCTTCTGCAAGTCTAATGAGATGTCAGTTAAACCCTTTTAGCAAGAAAATTGCCTAGTGTAACTTGTATAAAGTATTAGATTTTTAGACTAACATAGTAAGTTATTTAAAATATTAAAATATATTGTAAAATTGTTATTCTTTATGTATAAGTGTATATAATCAGACAATAAATATGTATATCTACTATACATTTGTTAGTTATTATCTCATATTTAGTTTAGTTACTCATTTTCATTTGCTTTCTAAGTGTTGTTTTGGGCTTTATAAACCATAGAATTCTTATGCAACAAATTTTTAAAAAGCAAATGAATTTTTAAATTTTTGTATGAGCATTCCAAGACACAGGTTTCAATTTTCACTCCAATACTTACTTGTTCTGTTTATTTCTAGTAAAAAATGTTTGAAAGAGGATGCAAAGTATTTTCTTATTATTTTTAAGCTTGTCACACTATAAAGATTAGAATTCTACAACTAAATCTTTTAAATAAAAAATAACATAAATGATGCAGTATAAAAATATCCAAGGACTAAATTGTAAGGCTTCAATTCAGTTCAGTTAAGTCACCCAGTCATGTCCACCTCTTTGCAACCCCATGGACTGCAGAATGCCAGGCTTCCCTGTCCATCACCAACTACCGGAGCTTACTCAAATCCATGTCCATTGAGTTGGTGATGCCATCCAACCATTTCATCATCTGCCGTCCCCTTCTGCTCCTGCCGTCAGTCTTTCCCAGCATCAGGGTTTTTCCAAGGAGTCAGTTCTTTGCATCAGGTGGCCAAAGTATTGGAGTCTCAGCTTCAACATCAGTCCTTTCAATGAATATTCAGGACTGTTTTCCTTTAGGATTGACTGGTTGGATCTCCTCACAGTCCAAGGGACTCTCAAGAGTCTCCTCCAACACCACAGTTCAAAAGCATCAATTCTTGAGCACTCAGCTACCTTTATAGTCCAACTCTCCTATCCATACATGACCACTGGATAAACCATATCCTTGACTAGACAGACCTTTGCTGACAAAGTAATGTCTCTGCTTTTTAATATGCTGTCTAGGTAGGTCATAGCTTTTCTTCGAAGGAGAAAGTTTCTTTTAATTTCACCATCTGCAGTGATTGTGAAGCCCCCCAAAACAAAGTCTCACTTTTTCATTGTTTCCCTATCTATTTGCCATGAAGTGATGGAACCAGGTGCCATGATCGTAGTTTTCTGAATGTTGAGTTTTAAGTCAAATTTTTCAGTCTCCTCTTTCACTTTAATCAAGAGGCCCTTTAGTTCTTCTTTGCTTTCTGCCATAAGAGTGGTGTCATCTGCATATCTGAGGTTATTGATATTTCTCCCAGCAATCTTGATTCCAGCTTGTTCTTCATCCAGCCCGACATTTCTCATGATGTACTCTGCATATAAGTAAAATAAGCAGGGTGACAATATACAGCCTTGATGTACTCCTTTACTGATTTGGAACCAGTCTGTTGATCCATGTCCATTTCTAACTGTTGCTTCTTGACCTCCATACAGATTTCTCAGGAGGCAGGTCAGGTGGTCTGGTATTTCCATATCTTGAAGAATGTTCCACAGTTTATTGTGGTCCACATAGTCAAAGGCTTTGGTATAGCCAATAAAGCAGAAGTAAATGTCTTTCTGGAACTCTCTTGCTTTTTCTATGATCCAGTGGGTGTTTGCAATTTGATCTCTGCCTTTTCTAAGTCGAGCTTGAACATCTGGAAGTTCACAGCTCATGTACTGTTGAAGCCTGGCTTGGAGAATTTTAAGCATTACTTTGCTAGTGTGTGAGATGTGTGCAATTGTTTGAACATTATTAAAGGCTTATATGTATTTTTAAATCTTAACTAAATTATGAATTGCAATTCATATATTACTTTACTGAATTTAATGGGAAAATGAAGGAAAAGTTACATTTCTGCATGTATATCTTTCCAATTTTTTTGTGTCCTCTGCATTTATTTTTATACATTTTAGGGAAATATTTTTCATCAAGTGAAGTTGAAATCAAGGATCATTGTGTTCCCTTGGTCTTCATACACTCAATCCATAAACTGCCACTCATTTCATCATTTCCCTCTTTATTTTTAGGTATAGCGTGTGTGTACTTTGCTGCTCAGTCATGGCCAACACTTTGCCACCCCTTGGGTAACCCACCAGGCTACTCTGTCTCTGGAATTTTCCAAGCAAGAATACTGGTCCAGATTGCCATTTCCTATTCCAGGGGACCTTACCAATCCAAGGATTGAATCTGTCTCCTGCATTAGCAGGCGAATTCTTTAGCACTGTGCCACCTGGGAAGTCCTTTATGTACATTGTGGTAGTGGTTTAGTTGCTAAGTTGTGTCCGACTCTTGCAACCCCATGGGCTGTAGCCCACCAGGCTGCTCTGTCCATGGGTTTTCCAAACAAGAATACTGGAGTGGATTGCCATTTCCTTCTCCAGGGGATCTCCCCAACTCAAGAATCAAACCTGGGTCTTCTTCATTGCAGGCAGATTCTTTACAGACTGAGCTATGAGGGAAGCCCTTATGTAAATTACTTCTGTTTTAATTTCAATATCCCCATCTCAGTCCACATATTTTCTACATCTTATCTCAACTCACTCATGCTTACCCAGAATTCTGTACAACCACCTCTCAATGCAAAGTGACCTTGCAGAAAACCCACCTCCAATCATATTTTCAACATATAAAGCTGGAAATTCTCATGGATTTTTTCACTTGCTCTCCTTACAGGATTTATCTCTGATTCTAGGTCACAACTACTGTAGTCTTCTGCTACAACTACTGTAGTCAAAGCTTCTACTGTAGCTTTATTTCAGTGAAATGACATATCTTTGCTAAACCATAAATGGCGGTTCTACTGCCAATGCTTATCAAAGTTTGGTGGCCCTAAAAAATCTCCAGTAGCATTGCTGCAGATCAAATCAGTTAATGCAAATTACATCTAACTAAAGCCTCTTCTTCCTGACTCACTTGTGACAATCCAAATGAACATTCAAGACATGACATAGTCAAAAATAAGAAAGTGGTATAAACCAGAACTTCCTAACCTTTCCCCAGCAAACTACATGTGACAAATGTTTATATTTATAGTGGAAAACATGTCCAACAGAATTAAATCAACAGAACTCTCATATCATCATGCCTGTTTGTAGGCCAGGGGAAAGCAATAACTCAGGAACATTAGTGGTCTGTTTACAGTCTTGCTGCACTGGTTGAAAGTATCAGATAAGGCAACAAAAAGTGAGAGAAATGAACTGCTCTCTTTACTCCACCCTTCAAAGATCACTGAAGAGCATACTAAAGAGATGTAGCCATTTCTTGATTCTTTACTCTTTAAAATGAACCTACATCTTGTGCTCAATTATGTCCAACTCTCAGCCCCATGGTCTCAGCCCCACCAGGCTCTCCTACCCATGGAATTTTCCAGACAAGAATATTGAAGTTGTCACTTCCTACTCCAAAGGATCTTCCTAACCCAGGGATCAAAACTGCATCTCTTGCAGCTCCTGAATTGACAGGTGGATTCTTTACCACTAGTGCCACCTGGAAAGCCTAAATAAATTTTAAAAATAAATAAATAAATAAAATGAACCTGACTATCAGTGGATGCCAAGTTCGTTTTTCTTTGATTTATGATTACAAGTGCATGCAGTGTGATTTGTAAAATAAATGAATATTAACTGTACAGCAAAGTGAAATTTATATTCTGATGAAAACCACACAAATCATCAATCTATAGAACATGTCTAGAATTTTCTATTGTGCCCATAAAATTAATTTATTGATACAATTATGGTAACCCCTGTTTTGACATTTAAAAACCTCAATTAGTTTTGCCTGTTGTCAAATTAACTAGCTAAAACCTTGCAATTAATAGCTGTTTTGTCTACCTTCTTTCACTTAATACAATGGCTCTGGGATTAACCTATGCATTTTAACATATCAGTAGTCTGTTTTTTGTTATTGCTATTTGTATCCATTTTAACAGTACATCACAATTCATTCATTCTATTCAAAGACATTTAGGCTGTTTTCAATTTTGACTGTTAAGAATAAAACTTTTGAAATGATTTTTTATATCTTATTGGTAAAAGTATTTCACTCATGTCTCTTAGATGTTGACTTATGATCAGAATTGGTGGACATATGTTCAGCAAGTACCACTAAACAAGAGTTCAAAGTAATGAAAATGACATAATCTCACTGACAATGTAAGTGACTTTCCCTTGCTTCATATTCCATAATGTTCTTTGTATTGTCAATCTTTAAGTTGTATCTATTCTCAGAAGTGGTTTCAAGGCAGGTTTGTTTTTCATGCCCATCATTATTAACATCATGTACATCCATGTTAGTTCTTCAGTCATGTCTGACTTTGCAACCCCATGTACTTTAGTCCACCATGCACCTCTCTCTGTCCATGGGATTGTCCAGGCAAGAACACGGAGTGGATTGCCATGAAATCATAAAAGTTAACTATTTGAATACATAGTCAGCTCTCCATACACATAGATTCTGCATCCACAGATTCAATCAACTGCTGGTCAAAAATAATCAAGAATAAAAATTCTGAAAAGGTCCAAAAGGCCAAATTTGAGTTTTCCAGTCACTGGCCACTATATACATAGCATTTACATTGTATCATGTAGTATAAAAGTACTCTAGAGATGATTTAAGGTTAACTGGAGAATGTGACTAGGTTATATGCAAATGCAATAGTACTTTCTATAGGAGATTTGAGCATCTTTAGGTTTTGATATGTTCAGGGGGTCCTGGGACCAATCGTCCAAGGATATTGAGGGACCACTGTATCCTTTTTAGATATACCTCAACAAGGATCAGGCCCATTTAAAAAATTAAGATCTTTTTTCTTAATTATTAATAAGAATTTAAAAATATTTCTTCATATGAGGTGCTTTTCAGGTGTATGTGATGAAACATCATAATGCTTTAATGCTATATCTTGATTAATATATGTTATTAATATTAAGTAAGTGCAATCATCTTTTTATTTCTTCTAAGTTTGGTGCCATTTTTATACTGTTTAAGTAACCTTTGTATGCCCCAAGGTCATGAAGATATTTCTACTGTGTTTTCTTCAAGAAACTTATATTCTGTTTATCTTTGGCAGTAAAAGCTAATAGCAATATTATATGGAAAATAAACCATAGAAAATATGCCTCACAAATATCAGAGCAATGATCACAGCTCAAATATAGACAAATTATGTTCAGCAGTGATTTAAAATGATAATATAACCATGAAAAAATATTTATCCCAGAAAAAATTTAAAATCAGACATATAATCTATTGTATTCACAGAATAATGGAGAAAATGATGCAATCATTATGATTAAATGTAAGAAAATTGGTATAATTCAAATTTTGTCTAATTAAAATTTTCTATATCATTATCAGTAGTAAAAGTATTGTTAACAATATCACTGTGCTGTGCTTAGTTGCAGCAATAAAAACAGGAGGAGAGGCAACAGTAGAAATTGGCAGAAGCAGGCATATCAGCAGGCATTCCAGGTGGCACTAGTGGTAAAGAACCTGCCTGCCAAAGCAGGAGATTTAAGAGATGCAGGTTCCATCCGTGGGTCAAGAAGATCTGGAGGAGGGCATGGCAACGCATTCCAGTATTCTTGCCTGGAGAATCCCATGGACAGAGGAGCCTTGTGGGCTACAGTCCATAGGGTGGCATCACCAATTCAATGGACATAAGTTTGAGTAAATTCAGGGAGAGGAAGTTGGTGATGGATAAAGAGGCCTGGCGTGCTGTAGTCCATGGGGTCACAAAGAGTCAGACACGACTGAGCGACTGAACTGATATATATAATACACACACACACACATGTAGGCTTCCCAGGTGGTGCCATTGGTAGAGAATCTACCTGCCGATGCAAGAGACCCAAGAGACTCTGGTTCTATGTCTGGATCGCAAAGATCTCTGGGAGGAGGAAATGGGAATCCACTCCAGTATTCTTACTTGGAAAATTCCATAGGCAGAGGAGCCTGGCAGGCTATATAGTCCATGGGACTGCAAAGAGTTGGACACCACTGAGCACCTATACATATATAAAATATACACATATTTCATTTCTTATTTTAAAAGATTATGGATCAATGTACAAAAATATTCATGTGTGATCGTATATGTTCTCAAATTTTAAAATCCATGGAAAATGAAAAAAAAAAAAAGATGTAAAACCAGTACATCTAAAATAACATGAGAAATTCTTACATACTTTTGATTGAATTTTCATTACATTTTGACATGAGGAGAAATTTAATTAAGAAAGCATTATAAGCAATTATGAAACACAATGACATTACATGTAATGATATCTTTTATTCCGGAGACGTGAAAGTTTTGCTGGCTTTATATGGAAGACAAGTGTCCCATACTAGTCTTTCAGCAACTATTGTGTGACCTAGGAGACAGTAACTAACAACGTCTAGAATAAATTCAGTTACCCTTTTCAAAAGGTGCCTCTCATGGTTTACTTAACTGGAAGACAATGCCCATTCTTTACTCCTGAGATATTGATGAAATAGGAACATCATAAATCTTTCTCCCACCCTTGCAGAAATTAGAGGTGGCTGTCTCCCAAAATCTGACCTGGCTGAAATACAAAGGAAATAAAATCAATAAATTCAAAGCCACCTCTAGGGTTTTGTAGATGGGATGGTTGTGTTACAATCTAAATTTCATTTCAGTCTTTTGGATCCTGTTATATATACAGTAGTCATAGTTCCTTGAGAATGTCAGTCCTCCTCCATTTGCTGGCTTAAGGAAAGTCATTAAAGCTTTCCAGTGAAATTTTTATTGAATTTTCCATATTTTGTATTGTTTTTATGTCTTATTTTGTTTTGTATTTTTTTTTAGCTTTGTTATTCTCTTCATCATGCAGTAATTGGTTTATCCAAATTATAATTATATCCAATTATAATATTGACCTGGAGAGAAAAAAGAGAAAGGATATCAGAAAAGTCAATGTCATATTTTTATGCTGCAAACATGCATTTTAAGAATAAATGTGAACAATGCATGAACATATATTATTAAAGGCTATTTATCAAGACATTTTAATTATAAGGAAAAATCAGAAAACTAAAATATGCAAGAAGACTAGGATTATTTGGAGGAAAATGATTAAGTCATTTAGTATCGAAAGTACATTTAATGGAATTGAAGCCTTCAGTGTTTTCTGCAAGAAGGTAATGGTTCAAATATTATATTCTATAAATTATTCAGTAAACTTGCTAAAATACATATTCGTAGTGTTTATACAATGATAAACATATTTAGAGGAAGAGCATTTTTGTATGTTTAGTGGTTTACAATTTTTTATCTTCTTAAATTACTTGGCTTAAACAGGAGCACATTTTTGACAGGATTTAGAAAGAAATAAAAGATATCACAAAATTGTTATGTTTCTTTTTTGCCAACATGCATCCATATCAAATTTTTCTTCATTCTCCTTTCAGTTATTAAGTGAGGAATATTGTCTAAATCATTTTCAAAAGATGTAGATGTGGTTTATTTGAAGGAAATAAATTTTTATACCTGGATGGATTATGGAAGACTTTAATAAAGATTCTGCTGCTTTCTAGTCTCATGGAAATTAAAAATTTTCAAGAAGTTGAATAAAACATACTGGCCAATGCAGAAAGCAAAATCAAGGGTTGGAAAGGCAATATTTGCTTCCAAGGGGCTGTTGAATTTCCATCTTTGGTTAATATATGGTAGGAAAAGGAAAAAGACATAAAGAAAGTTTCATAAAACTGTTAAAGTTCAATCCACAGTAAATTGAAATCCATTGTCTGTACTAGTGGTAGAAAGATTCTTGGATATTTGTTATATATATTTATCTAGCATCTGTTTTCATTTTTTTCTGGAAATGGTGACTTGATTTGAGCTACAGTAATGTTATTCTTGGAGAAGGCAATGACAACCCACTCCAGTACTCTTGCCTGGAAAATCCCATGGACAGCAGAGCCTGGTAAACTGCAGTCAATGGGGTCGCTAGGAGTTCGACACGACTGAACGGGACGGGGGAGCCTGGTGGGCTGCCGTCTCTGGGGTCGCACAGAGTCGGACACGACTGAAGCGACTTATCAGTAGTAGCAGCAGCAACATTATTCTATACCTTAATCTAAAAGGACACTATTACCTTTTATCAGAGTGATTGGCTGAGGCATAAATATCTGATCTGAGTTACCCATTTGGAGCTATGACTTTCACTAAAGCTAAATGTTTTTTCTTATGGTTACTAGTTGTCAGTGTTTCGAAAGTGTTTTCCTGAAAATACAATGGAAAACTGAAGGGCAGGAGTCGAGTGAGGATAGAGATACAGAAAGAGTCTATGTCCTGATTTACTAGTGAGTCAAAAAATGCACCTGGGTCAGTATATGCCTTGATGTAAGAGATGGTGATAAAATAAATTCATTTCTTTTAAAGCCAATCTGCATTGAATTTATGTACCTAGCAACCAGGAGAGTCCTAATATAGAAGGGAATATAATATATCCATTTAAATTCTGAAAGGATTCACCGAGAAAGCAACACATTTGACTTAGAGGCAGTGAGGTCTAAAAATGTGAGCAGCCTAGATGAAAGGAGAAAGAAGGTCATAAAGATACATAATCTGCTTCCTTCCTCTGTGCTTCTGAATTTAACTGACTTCAAAATGGATTCAGTCTCCAGTGTATAATCAACGGGCAGGTGTAGGTGACAGAAATAGTGAAGTTGTTGCCCATGAGGTTAGCCCTGCTTCACGTCATTTACTCCTTTTTCTTGCCATGATTGCACTACTCTGGCATTTTGCTATTTTATGAGAGAAAATGCTCCTCTTTCAAGTGAGAAAACCACATTTTTATTTAGCAAAATATGAAGAATAATTGGGCTTCCCTGGTGGCTCAGTGGTAAAGAATCTGCCTGCCAGTGTAGGAGACACAGGCTTGGTCCCTGGGTCAGGAAAATCCCCTGGAGAAAGAAATGGCAACCTGCTCTAGTATCCTTGCTTGGGAAATCTCATGGACAGAAGAATCTAGTGGGCTACAGTTTATGGGGTTGCAGAGTCAGACACTACTTAGCAAGTAAACAACGACAACAAAAGAGTAGCTAGGATTGGGTTAACCACCAAGAAAATATTAGAAATAGTCATTAGTAATAATTTACTAATAATAATTTGTAATTATGCTAGAAATTGTACTAAGTAGCTTATGTAAATAATGCCAGCAAATCTTCAAAACAATTATATTTGTTTTCTAAATAAGTAAACCTAGTTTCAGAATGATCAGGTCACCTTTCTTGGTTTGTGAAACTGCAGATTGCAGAACCAGTTTATACAGCAGACACTCCAGCAATGCTGTGCTCCACAACAGTCTTTGCTAAATTGGGAAAAGAGGCACTGTTTCTTCCCATCCCAGAATACACCCTTCTTTGTCATGTGACTGCACCACATGTCTCAAAAAGATGATGAATCCATTTGCCATATTCTTGAATCTGGACTGGACTTTGATCAATGAGATGTGGTAGATAAAACATTTGCAATCTTTGGTTTCAAGCCTGAAAAAGACTTGCAATTCTATTCTCACCCTTTGGGAATACTGCTGTCACCCAGAGAGGTATCCTTAGTCTCCTGGATGATGAGAGGCTGCTTAGAAAAAGATAGCTTGTTGGTTGTCTGAATCCCTGCAAAGCATATGAGTGAAGCCATTGTTAAACCAAGAAGTCTCAGTGAAGCTGCCTGGTGACTGTAGTCTCATGAGTGACCACAGATGAGACCAATGGAAAAACTGTACAGTGGAGCCCAGCTCAATTTGCAAATAAAACCAGGAGCAAATAGGATTTTTTAAAACCTTATATTTTGTAATGGTTTATTATCAGCAATAAATAACTATTATAGACTCCATATCTTGATATGTTAAACATGAATTTCATTTTGTGTAGGTATACTGGATCCCCACTAGAATGCTAGGCAAAATTCCCCAAAACAAATTTACTCAAGCAATATTAGAATATAATTATTAAGTATCAATGTAGTTTGAAAAGACCTAGAAGTTTGTAGAATAAAGGAAAACATTTTATCAACATATTTTAGAGAAAATTAAATGAACAATATAATGAGTATGTAAAACGTGTTATGCTAATTGAATGAAATATTAAAATTACCTGTTAGATATATCTGTGCATGTATTAAAATATATAAAGGTTTTCTTATTACATGTAAGCTAAATACATTCCAAAATTGTATTTCATGAAGTATATTAAAAGTAGGAGAAAACAATGACCTGTAAAGTCTTGGACTTAGGAAATATTTAATCACATATAATTTTCATTTGTCACAGACATTTTCAAATGTAGTAAACCAAATACACAGGGTACTTTTCATGTCTAATTTGAGAAATCATTCATAAGCAAAATAGGTATCTATATGTCCTCAGTCCATGAAAAAAGAAATACCTTATATTATTTGGTATATTAAATTAATAAGACCATTTTTAGAACATATGTATTCTGAGTTACAATACTGATGGTTAGTACAAAACCTGTCTCTTATACACATCTAGATGTGTATAAGAGACAGGCTTATCTCAAGTAAATGGCTAAAAACCTTGTATATTTCACCATTTATTTTATTTTTACAACAACCCTCTGTTACAAGGTATGATGTTCTATGGAAAATAAAAATAAATACATAATAGTTATGCATAGAATATTTCAATAGAATTTGTCATTTGTGGATGGATTTCTTTATTTTTCAATTCTAAATATTGAAAAATAAATATTTTAAGCATTATTTTCAAATAGCTAGCTCTACCAGTTATTTACAACCATTTTACATGTTAAATGTGTTTACAATAACATCTCTGCCCAAATTATTTAAATTCAAACAGTATATTGATGTATGATATACTTTAAATCTTGGACTATGAGCTTACAGTACAGACAGAAATATTCAGGGACTTATTTATTTTTAATCAAAAGAACTTAGTCTTATAATAAAATTATATACAATTTTTATTGTGCTTATACATAGTTTATTTTATGAATATTTAACAGGGACCTATTTTATGCTAGTCACTTCTAGGATATACTGTGATTAAACACACACACAAATAAACATAACAAAAGTTGCTCAACTTTAGTTCTCATTAGGGAATTGAAAATTTAAGCAAATGAAATATTGTTATACAGTTGGAAAGGCTACAATGCTCAACCAGCTGAAGAAAAACAAAAGAAACTGATTATTCCAACTGCTGCTGGTGAGGATATAGAGCAACAGATTCAAAATGGTAAAACCACAATGGGTTAGCAGTGTAGTGGTTTTTAAATACATCATCTTATACAATCAAGTGATAGTGCTCCCAGGTATTTATGCAAAAGATTTAAAAACTTAAAGTCCATAGAAAAACCTTTACATGATTGTTTATAGCAGTTTTGTTCATAAATGCTGAAACTTGGAAACAACCCAAGATGCCTTTGGGAAGGTGATCAGTGAACTGTGATACATCCATACAATGGACTCCTGTAAATAAAAGAGCAACCTTAGGGCCCAGATCTTAATTTTTAATACTATTCTCTGATAAAAGGAACCAAGGTTCTTGGATGATTCTAGGACTAGTGTTAGGAATATAAAATGAGCTTGGAGATTATTTTATAGAAAATGAGGTTATAAAAAGTAAGGAAGTAGTTTAAAAAGAAAAAAACAACAATCCCTCAGTGATGAGGGTACATCAAAGAAATAGAGGTGCTAACTGAAAAAGTTCCCAATGGCAGAGCTGGAAAAAAATAAATAATATAGTGCTCAGTTCAGTTCAGTCGCTCAGTCAGGTCCGACTCTTTGAGACCCCATGAATCGTAGCACGCCAGGCCTCCCTGTCCATCACCAACTCCCAGAGTCCATCCAAACCCATGTCCATTGAGTCGGTGATGCCATCCAACCATTTCATCCTCTGTCGTCCCCATTTCCTTCTGCTCTCGGTCTTTCCCAGCATCAGGGTCTTTTCAAATGAGTCAGCTCTTCGCATCAGGTGGCCAAAGTATTGGAGTTTCAGCTCCAACATCAGTCCTTCCAATGAACACCCAGGACTGATGGATTATATTAAAAAACATAAAACAAATATTTAGGCACTTATTCCAGCATTTTAAAAAGTGACTGGATAAACAAATAAATGAGGCAGAAGAATTCCAAATAATTTATGTAGAAACCCTACCATCTAGGAGATAGCATGTAACTCCTCATGATTTCAGATTTCTGTGTAAATTAACACTGTACATATGATATCCCTCTAGAGCACAGATGGAAATTAAAAAAAAAAAAACAGTAAACTTACAGTGGAAAAATTTGACAAACTGTCTCAGCCAAATGATCACTAACAGTGTCAACAATATTAAGTTGATCCCATATACTGTGATAAAAATGGCACTTTACTTCTGTCTCTTTCTCTTCAAATCATGTAACCCTTGTCTAACATGAAAAAGAAAATAAGGCAAATGCCAGTTGAGGATCATTCTACAAAATAACTGACAAATGGTCTTCAAAACTGTCATTGAAATGATGTCTGAGGAACTGTCAGAGTCAAGAGGAGCTTAAGGAGACTTAACTGATAAATGTAGTGTGACATCCTGTTTGGGATAAAACAGGATAATTACATTAGGTAAAAACTAAGGAAATCTGGATATATAATGATATGAACTTAGTTAATAATAATGTATCAATATTGGTTCATTAATTGTAACAAATGCATCATATATAATGTTAATAATAAAGAAAACTGGGTATGAAGTATATGAGAACACTGTACTATCTTTGAAATCATTCTGCAAATTTAAAATTGTAATAAAGTTTTATTTAAACACAATTTGGACAAAAACATAAAGGTGCATTTGTCAAAACTTTCTATTATATTTTGGGAGATGAATTATAAGCAGCTATGTAGCATATATATATATTCATATACATTTATGCAATATAAGTATTATGAGGAAAAATAAACCAAGATAAAAGGACTAGAGGAGAATGACATGGGTACCATTTTAGGTATGTTGGTTAGAGCAGACAGTGTGAAGAGGTAAAATCTAAATTAACCAAGATTGAAAATAGTGTCTCAGATATAAAATGAAAAGGAAAATGTCATGATGAGGATGATCAGTTCTGCCAAATACTACTGAGAAACTTAGAAAGTTGAAAGTTATTACCAAAGTTGAATTTTTACATCATTGGGAAAAACAGTCACACTCAGGCTGCTAACCCTTGCATGGTAGCATAAGAGTGTGCCTTGGGCTTGGAACATTTCCTTACAGAGAGATAAAAGCTCTCAAGCCTATGCTGGGCATATCACTTTTAGGGAAAGTATTCTTCTCTTTTCTGGGTTTGATGGATACCTCTTTGTTCTACCTAAGGTTGTGTATCATATGGTATCTGACCAGACTCAATGTCCTATATGCTTCTTGGGAGAGAGGGAGTGGGGATCTTTTGCTTGCAGCTCAAAGGCCACAGGGCACCAATGCCCACTGTGAGCTGAGTTTGCTATTGTTCCCTGTGCAGTAAAGCCTTGCTCCATCAAGTGCCAGTGAGTCCTGTCTTTCTTGGCAACCTGGGCATCTCCAAACCTTAGTGCAGGGTGACATCTTGTAAGGGCTGTTCTTGGTGGTAGATATTGTTCTTGGTGGTCAGATATGCAGATGACACCACTCTTATGGCAGAAAGTGAAGAGGAACTAAAAAGCCTCTTGATGAAAGTGAGAGAGGAGAGTGAAAAGTTTGGCTTAAAGCTCAACATTCAGAAAACGAAGATCATGGCATCCGGTCCCGTCACTTCATGGGAAATAGATGGGAAAACAATGGAAACAGTGTCAGACTTTATTTTGGGGGGCTCCAAAATCACTGCAGATGGTGGCTGCAGCCATGAAATTAAAAGATGCTTACTCCTTGGAAGAAAAGTTATGACCTAGATAGTATATACAAAAGCAGAGACATTACTTTGCCGACTAAGGTCCGTCTAGTCAAGGCTATGGTTTTTCCTGTGGTCATGTGTGGATGTGAGAGTTGGACCGTGAAGAAGGCTGAGCGCCGAAGAATTGATGCTTTTGAACTGTGGTGTTGGAGAAGACTCTTGAGAGTCCCTTGGACTGCAAGGAGATCCAACCAGTCCATTCTGAAGGAGATCAGCCCTGAGATTTCTTTGGAAGGAATGATGCTGAAGCTGAAACTCCAGTACTTTGGCCACCTCATGTGAAGAGTTGACTCATTGGGAAATACTTTGATTTGGGAGGGATTGGGGGCAGGAGGAGAAGGGGACGACAGTGGATGAGATGGCAGGATGGCATCATGGACTCGATGGACGTGAGTCTGAGTGAACTCTGGGAGTTGGTGATGGACAGGGAGGCCTGGCATGCTGCGACTCATGGGGTCACAAAGAGTCAGACACGACTGAACGACTGAATTGAACTGATAGGTATGTAAAATTGTGACTCACATTTTTTTAAAGTCATGCTCCACTTATAGTTATTTAAATATATTGGTTTTATACCTTGTGTTGTATAATGTATCCTTGTAGTTTATTTTATACCTAATCATTTGTATTGTTAATCTTATCCCACTATATTACCCCTCTCCTTTTCTTCTCCCCACTGGTAACCACTAGTTTATTCTCTATATATGTGAGTCTTCACTACTAGAAGAACCTATCTGCTAATTCCTATCTTTCTTTTTCCAGTTGGATTAAAGTCTATGAAAGGACATTGAATCTTTACTGAGTTGATGCCTGCCCTCTTCCTCACAGCAGCTTCTATACAGTTGACATTCACTACTCTGGCCTAGTTTTATTGCTATGTCTATAAAAGTTTAAAAACAGAGCAAAGTAAAGCCCTGATATTTCACTCAACAGTTCACTTTATTCACTTGATTTAATCATTTTGCATTAACCAAATGATCTTCAGAACACCAGGTGTACTGATATATGTGTTCAGATAAACTATTCATTGAAGAAGAAAATGAAAACAATTCATTCAAAATATATGCATCCCAAATGTAAAATCACTTAGATTATCAACAAGAGAAACATAAACACTCATTTATTAATTCTCTTTTCATTTTGATATACCAATTGAATATTTGCTACATACTTTTAACAGTAATTTAGAGTTAATTCAGAGAAGGCAAATGGCACCCCACTCCAGTACTCTTGCCTGGAAAATCCCATGGGTGGAGGAGCCTGGTGGGTTGCAGTCCATGGGGTCACTAAGAGTTGGACACGACTGACTGACTTCACTTTCACTTTTCACTTTCATGCATTGGAGAAGGAAATGATACCCCACTTCAGTGTTCTTGCCTGGAGAATCCCAGGGATGGGGAAGCCTGGTGAACTGCTGTCTATGGGGTCACACAGAGTTGGACATGACTGAAGTGACTTAGCAACAGAAGCAGAGTTAATTCTCTTTTAAACAGATTATTTAAATTCTCATGCAGACCCTATGATGTAGCTGCTATTATTGATATTATGCAACATAAATGAAAAGAAACTGGAATAAGATTCAACCATATGCTCAGTCATAATTTTTTGTGTCCTCCACACAAACAACACTTTAAAAATCCCATTGTTTGGTTCATGCACTTTTAGTTATACCAACATGCCCATTTTTGAACAGTTGAATTTTTGACTTTCTACATATATGCAGACAATTTACAAAAATAACATGTTGATTGTCAAAGTGTGACCTATAGCCTAAATAAGTGTATCCAAGAAGAAAAACTATAAGGTTCTGCTAACAAGATACTTTAAGTGCGTTATATATTATTTAAATAATCTTTTACAAGATAAATGAATTTAATAATTGTATACATAGCCCTTCATTGTTTAAAAATCATAAAACCATGATATAAATCTGAAATGGTCTGTTTGTCTCAGCTTTAGTTCTTTTATATTCAATTGCAGAAAAATAATTCTGTGCCATCTGGCTGCTCAAAGAAAGTGAAAACTTAAATTCTATTTTGTGTTCTCTTTTGATGGCAAGTTTTGCTTTTTGGTTTATGATACATATTGCAGACTTTCAAGTGATGGGTAATTGCAAATTCCTAGTAGCAGGTGCACAGACTATTTACCAGTTTTGTAATATAAAAATACATTAAGAAAATGTTTAATATTTTATCATACAGTTTTCCTTCATATGAGTACATTTTCATTATATTTTATGAGATAGAGATTTTTATTTTCAGCTAATTTATCTAACAAGCTAAAGTATCCATGAGTTTTTCCAAGAATAAAAGGGATGACATATATGTATGTCATGCTTGGCATAAAGCAAGGGCTTTAATGAATAGAACTTGCTATATTTATGGTTATAATTTGACAAATTATAGTAGATATTGACTAATAAACAGATATATTGAAATATATGTTACTTACTTTTTGTTGGTATTATTTCCTCCTATCATCACCCAAACTCATCAGAAAAGAACTTGTATCTTTCAGCTTTATTATATCTTCAAAACCATGATTGATATTAAGTATAAAAGGGATATATCTTATTCTTCCTCAGATACTTTGCTTTTTTACCTTTTTTTCTTCATCATATATTTGAGAATTGCTTTACCAATGACAAAAGCATGTTAGGACATTAAATGAAAATATAGGGCTCCCCAAGTGGCTCAGTAGTAAAGAATCCACCAGCAATGCAGGAGACGGGGGTTCAATCACTGGGTTGGAAAGATCTGCTGGAGAAGAAAATGGCAACCCTCTCTAGTATTCTTGCCTGGGAAATCCCATGGACAGAGGTGCTTAGTGGGTTACAGACCATGGGGTTGCAAAAGCAGACATGACTTAGTGACTGAACAGCAACAACCACAATGTTGAGTATATAAATATTGCTAAAACCACAGGCCATCATCATTGGTTACTGTTAATTTTGTAACTGAATCAGAACTATACTTTGTTTCTCATGTGTGTGTGTTTCTCAAAGGCATCTCATCGGTTCTAAAAAAAAAAAAAAAAAAAAAAAGGAAAATCCTTGCCATGGTCTCGACATGGAAATGAGTTCCCAGTTCTGACTTTATTTCCTGTTCTCTCTCTTGCTCACTTACTCTCTTCCAGCCATAGTCTCTTTTAATGTTGCTTAAACCTTTCACTTCCCAAGAATATCTTTATCTCAGTATCTTTCTCCTCATTTTTCCTTAGATGGTATCACTGAAGATGGTGTCACTGATGGTGACACCAACCATTTTGTTTAAAATTTCACCTATTCCTAACAGTGCGTTTTTCACTATTCAGTTTTAGTTTCCTTCAGGTAACTTCAGTTCAGTTCAATTCAGTTTAGTTGCTCAGTCGTGTCCGACTCTTTGAGACCCCATGAATCCCAGTACGCCAGGCCTCCCTGTCCATCACCATCTCCCGGAGTTCACTCAGATTCATATCCATCGAGTCAGTGATGCCATCCAGCCATCTCATCCTCTGCCATCCCCTTCTCTTCCTGCCCCCAATCCCTCCCAGCATCAGAGTCTTTTCCAATGAGTCAAATCTTCGCATCAGGTAACTTAGCAATGTCTAATAAAACATATTTTATTTTACTTGCTTATAGGCTTACTGTCTCATCTCACAAGAATAAAAGCTCCATGAGGGTAACATGTTTTATCTTTTTTATTCGTTATTTATTTGTTTTATTTCCAATGATTATAACTGTATCTGACATGTGTAAGCACTCTATAAATGGTTGTTTAAATGAAGAATACATGAATCAATGAATAAAAACCATATGAATGAATGAATTTTGTCTGAGTTCACTCAGACTCACATCCATCGAGTCAGTGATGCCATCCAGCCATCTCAATATCGGTCGTCCCCTTCTCCTCCTGCCCCCAATCCCTCCCAGCATCAGAGTCTTCCAATGAGTCAACTCTTCGCATGAGGTTGCCAAAGTACTGGAGTTTCAGCTTCAGCATCATTCCCTCCAAAGAAATCCCAGGGCTGATCTCCTTCAGAATGGACTGGTTGGATCTCCTTGCGGTCCAAGGGACTCTCAAGTCTTCTTCAACACCACAGTTCAAAAGCATCAATTCTTCCGTGCTCAGCCTTCTTCACGGTCCAACTCTCACATCCATACATGACCACTGGAAAAACCATAGTCTTGACTAGATGGATCTTTGTTGGCAAAGTAATGTCTCTGCTTTTGAATATGCTATCTAGGTTGGTCATAACTTTCCTTCTAAGGAGTATGCATCTTTTAATTTCATGGCTGTAGTCACCATCTCCAGTGATTTTGGAGCCCAAAAAAGTAAAGTCTGACACTGTTTCCACTGTTTCCCCATCTATTTCCCATGAAGTGATGGGACCAGATTTTTAACATCTACTTAATAGTTAATGTCTAGAGAACTTTTTTTAAAACAAGACAATATTTTATTTTGTGTAAGAGGATCTATAAAAGTGTTTTTGAAAGATTCTTATTAAAATACTTTAAAAAATTTTAAATTATTGTTAATTTGTGATATAGCAAATATCAATGGGAATTTGAATTATCAAAATGTCATAATATTTTAAGTAGAATATATTCAATACATAATTATACATTAAACCTAAAAGGTTAACCAATTTTTCTACATTAATTTTGCCCTGAGGATTTGTGACCAATAAACAACATACACTCTCTCTCTCTGCCTTCCAATCTTTGAGGTGCCCCCTTTATTCTAGGTCCTTGGTATATAGAATATTCAAATCTTTGTGACATCCTTTCCCACATTGTGACATGTTTGGTCTGTGTTACCAACGGTGATGATATGTTTCCCCTGAGATTAGGTTACGCAGGGCATGTGAATTCCTTCTGACTCTATCTCATCGCTTGAAGTTAATCATCATGTCCTTGGGAGAGGCCCTCTTGGGGTTCTCTCAGGTCTTCTATCAAGAGCCCCCCAAAGAATGAGGAATCAAAACCTTCAGTGAACAGCCCTGAGAGTGAGTGGAAGGTAATCTGTCAGTCCCAGTCAAGCCTTCAAATGGCTCATTAAAAGTCTTGTGCTGGGACTTCCTGAGTGGTCCAGTGGTTAAGATTCTGCACTCCTGATGCAGGGGGCATGGGTTCTAATCCTGGTCAGGGAACTGGGATCCCGCATGCAGCATGGCATGGCCTAAAAAAAAAAAAAGAATAAAGCAACAACAACAAAAGCCATGAAAGAAAGAGGCAGAAAATGAAAGTAGATACTTAAATAAACATTAAAAAAAAAAATCTTGAACTAGAATTATCCAGCTATGCCAGTCTGCTTAAAGACTACAGAGACAAGAAAATTTCTAAACCACTAAATGGTGGTAACATGTTATACAACGATGACTAATAGACAAAGTCATACATATAAGCAGTAATACAATCCCTTTCTGTAATAGGCTAAAGTTGAAAATAAAAGCATTCCAGGGTTGCATATAGTTGAAATCCAGAATCATTTTCAAAACAATCACACTCATGTTACCCCTATTCATATCTTAAATGAAACATTTAATTTATCAGTGAAATAATACACTTTGTCAGATGGTTCTTATAAAAGTAATACTCTCCATAGATCTGGGAGGGACTGGTGACAATATTAAATCATGAATAAAGTTGATCATTGGCTCCATATTTGTAAATTTACCTACTTATTAAAATGTATGTTTAACCTGAATTCAATACTCTTGTGGTACTTTTGTGGTTATTTGAGGACACATTTAAAAGGGACAAATTTTGGTCTCCCCGTGCTCAAATTACCAACTGAGTCAAACCAGGAGACATTCTGTCCTCTTGCTTCAACTCTTCTACTATGTAAAATCTCTTTTTCTGTGGTCTATTTGGTGCCACAGTTTTCACATTTTTTGCTTTGTGTTAGTTATTTAACTGTGTAAAATGTGTTAGTTATTTAACTGTGTTAGTTATTTAACTGTGTTAGTTATTTAACTGTGTAAAATGGCCCTGGATGATAGTGTTGAAGTATTGTACAGGGTTTCTAAAAGCAGGAATGCTGAGTGGTGCTTACAGAGAAAATACATACCTTTAACTCAGGTATCTTTAAAAAGAAACACACAAAATGCAAGCTTATATGTTAATTAATTGATGAAAAAGTCGCTGTGCATTTCTCTATGAGTGAATGGTTTGGTATTCATAGCAATTTCATGAAATACAATAAATATGAATAACGAAAACTGACTTTAGCTTTAATGTAATAGCAAATGTAGGCATGGCCTAAATTGTTCATACAATCATCTCAGAAAACCCATTGACTTTTGCTCATCTATAAAGTATCTATAGGATATGCATTAAGATCTTTGAACAGAAATAATATTAAATTATTACTTGAGATTATTACATCCAGAAAAAAAAACAAGTTTTTTTGCCTGTATTTCTTAAATAAGATTGAAAAAAATTTGAAATATCTTTCATCTAGATATAATAACTTTATTAAATTTAGGATATTACAAATTTATTTTAATTAAAATGACTTTCAACCTTGTTTATAGTAAGAATTGAGATGAAAAGATTACATTTAAAGTTATTCCCTTGATATAGATATGAGTTATTCATTTCTAACTATATAAAATTTGTTTTTGTTGTTAATGGAAGTGTGTTTACATATGAGGGTTTCCCTGGTGGCTCAGTCAGTAAAGAGTTTGCCTGCAATATAGGGGACTACCTGCCATGCAGAAAACACAGGTTTGATCCCTGGGTTGGAAAGATCCCTTGTCTCTTATTACTTCATTATCAATTTAGCATATGTTAAAGATGAATTATTCAAAGAACTGCCATGCATGCAAAGTATTACCACTTTTTAGAATAAATCACAAAAAGTAGAGTTGAAATTTTCTGTAAGAGACATTAAGATGAAAATAGTCATTTAAAAGTCAGTGACTATTATACAATGTTAGTAAAAAAATAGCTTTGAATTAGCTACAATGACTATTAGAAAATCTGTTTCAAAGTCATTGTTCAGGAGTAGTTTTGTTTGATTTTGCTAATTGGGAGACTTTCAGATGTTTTGATGAAAGTTTGAGATTCTAAAACTTTTCAAGATTGTAAAACTTTAAGAAGTTTAGTGATAAATAAGTTCCTCTTCTATAAGAGGAACATGTTTTTTATCTTGCCTTTTCCCCTAAGCACATTTCACTGGTGCTGTTTTTGTTCTCCCTCCACCCCTGCCCCAAATCACCATAATCCCCTAATCCTTAGCTCAGAGAGCAATATAGCAAGGGCTTCAGCTCTTTTATCTTTTCATCAGGACAGATCTTCAGGAAGTGTTTCCTTACATTTAAGTACAAAAAATTTTACTCCTTAAGTTTTTTCCCTTCCTTCTTGAGTATATTTCAGATTAATATTTTAGACCAAAATCTTTGGCTTTTCCCCACTTAGCCTCAAATTTAATAAGTAAACCAATTGAATAGATTATAATAAGAGAACTCAAATAAGAACTTTTTGTAGTATTGCGACCCCATAGACGGCAGCCCAACAGGCTCCCCCGTCCCTGGGATTCTCCAGGCAAGAACACTGGAGTGGGTTGCCATTTCCTTCTCCATTGTGTGAAAGCAAAAAGTGAAAGTGAAGTCGCTCAGTCGCGACCGACTCCTAGCGACCCCATGGACTGCAGCCTACCAGGCTCCTCCATCCATGGGATTTTCCAGGCAAGAGTACTGGAGTGGCTTGCTATTGCCGTCTCCGCTCCCTGCTGATGAATAAAGTACATTTCCATGACAAGCAACTGCTTGCAGCCTCTAACTGCAGAAACAGGACCCTGGATTCCAGCCCGCAAGAAGCCAGGCTTCTCTGGCATCCGGCGGTAAGTCAGTGAGGTCTGCCAGAGACCTAAATAAGCTTCAAAGTCCTTGCTTCTCTAGGAGAGCCTCCAGATGGGAACAGAGCCTGGCTGACACCTTGACTGCAACTTTATGAGACACTGAGCAGAGGATCTAGTTTAGCCACGCTTAGGCTTCTTACCAGGAAACTACAAGATAGTAAAGAGGTGTTATTTTAAGCTGTTAAATCTATGCTAATAGAAACATAATATAGTTAAAAAAATAAACACATGGAAGCTTGAAATGAAATTGAGAAAGTTATCGCCAGAGTTTTAGTTGCCAGGCTTCATGACAACTAAAAATAAAATAAAATTTAATTTAATTTAGAAATGGTGTAATAGAAGATGTGTATAAGAGACAGATTTATATGTAAATGGTCACCTCCAGGTATTTGTTTCTAAACTAAAAATAAGTATATTTTTAAAGTTTTAGAATACCATTATTTTACATGTCAAGTAACAAATGTGTATTACTTTATTGTTATGTCTATGATAGATAATCTTTAATAAAATGTATTTAAACACAGTTGCTGTGGTCACAGAGTCATACACAACTAAACACATACTTAAAGATACCTGTGGAAGGTCCATTTATTTATGGTTAGTACAATGGACAGGAGACCTTAAATCAGCCACCTATAATCTCTGCCTCCCAGTATTTATACTAGTGGGGAAGGACTTGCTTCTAACCAACAGAATACAGCCAAGAGGATGGGGTTTGACTTCTGTGACTAGGTTACATTAGATGAGACTCTATCTTGTTGGCAAACTTGCTTAGAGGCTCTCCCTGCTGATGCTGCTGCTGCTGCTGCTAAGTCGCTTCAGTCGTGTCCGACTCTGTGCGACCCCATAGACGGCAGCCCAGCAGGCTCCCCCGTCCCTGGGATTCTCCAGGCAAGAACACTGGAGTGGGTTGCCATTTCCTTCTCCATTGTGTGAAAGCAAAAAGTGAAAGTGAAGTCGCTCAGTCGCGACCGACTCCTAGCGACCCCATGGACTGCAGCCTACCAGGCTCCTCCATCCATGGGATTTTCCAGGCAAGAGTACTGGAGTGGCTTGCTATTGCCGTCTCCGCTCCCTGCTGATGAATAAAGTACATTTCCATGACAAGCAACTGCTTGCAGCCTCTAACTGCAGAAACAGGACCCTGGATTCCAGCCCGCAAGAAGCCAGGCTTCTCTGGCATCCGGCGGTAAGTCAGTGAGGTCTGCCAGAGACCTAAATAAGCTTCAAAGTCCTTGCTTCTCTAGGAGAGCCTCCAGATGGGAACAGAGCCTGGCTGACACCTTGACTGCAACTTTATGAGACACTGAGCAGAGGATCTAGTTTAGCCACGCTTAGGCTTCTTACCAGGAAACTACAAGATAGTAAAGAGGTGTTATTTTAAGCTGTTAAATCTATGCTAATAGAAACATAATATAGTTAAAAAAATAAACACATGGAAGCTTGAAATGAAATTGAGAAAGTTATCGCCAGAGTTTTAGTTGCCAGGCTTCATGACAACTAAAAATAAAATAAAATTTAATTTAATTTAGAAATGGTGTAATAGACTTGATTAGGTTGAAATTTTCTCCAATCTGTGCCTTCATAACTATTAAAGAAAAAAAAGGAAGCATTCTGACAGTTTTTTAAAACTCTTAATATTAAATTTAAAAGAGTACATAGATTTACACAAACTGAAATACTGTTTCCACTTAAAAACAAAATCATTAAATAGAAAACACATAAATGAAGAGAGTCGAAAATGTCTTAAACATTTAAAATAAGGAAATAACAAATAACTCTAGGCCTGTCTCTTATACACATCTAGATGTGTATAAGAGACAGTTATTACTTCATTATCAATTTAGCATTCGATGTTTATTATGATACTTTTAAGATATTTTGTTTTGTTTTCTTTGTTTTACTTTTAAGATATTTTAAAGAGGCAATTCCTTGTAGATAAAAATCAATATTTTCTCCATGAACTTTGAATTGTGTTATAATTGTCTCAAAACGTTTCTAATGACTGGATATATACATGATCTATTTTTAATTTAAAAATTCACTCATATCTGATTTCATTTAATGAGTCAATATTGAAGTTGTTTTTTTAAAGATAGTTTCACAAAGTGAGTAAATCTATTCTTTGAAAAATATAAAATAAAAAATTTGCAATTATTTTATCGACAACAGACATGGCAATAAGCATGGATTATACGGGAAAATAATGTCTCCGTAGAACCACACTGCCGATTAAATTGCACAGTGAGCACATTTAGTAGGAGATAAAAACAGGAGTTTTAAATGCATGACTTTCCTCCAACACAAGACTGCACTAGTGTTCTTTTGCTAGGACGTAGTATAGTACTCATTCAGAGCAAGGGCTCTGAGCAAGACGGCTGAGTTTGGATATGGATTTCCTATTTTTCACGTGAAATCCTGGATATATCACTTCTCTAGCAGCCTCAGTTTTCTTAGCAACACCCTGAGGTAATATCTAGAAGATGGATTGTTGAGAATATTAACTTAGACTTATGCATGTGAAATACTTAGCATAATTCCTGACAAATAGTTCAAAAAGTCAGTATAGCTATTGTTGTAGATATTAATATTATTATTATTATAACCTTCACTAAATTTATGCTCTAACACTTTGAGTTATTCCAAATGACAATTAATCTGGTCAAATAAAGTATTCATTATTTTAGTATTTTAAAACAAATGAAAAAACAAAACAAAACAGAAGACAAAAGTAGTCTTCATTCCCATCCTCAGATAAAATTATAGTAGGTACCTACTATATAAACATTTTATAACTTCCACCCCTTGAATATTATATATTGCAAAACATATATTTCTCATAAAACTGATTGTATTGCAGTTATAGGTTTAATTGTTGATATTTCTCAGTGTAAAATTATTTTAACAAAATAAAGAAATGTAGAACTATAAATCATGGGCTCATAGATTTAAAAGGCATAAGAAGAACTTAGAAATTTAACTGGTGAATGAAAACCAGAGGATAAGTTGGTATTTCTTCAAAGAAACCCCATCCTTAATGTTGAAGCCTTGTAATTTTTCATAGCACCTTCAGCCAGAGTTTCTTATAAAGGCATTTCAATTTAATTTAAATTGGTTGAAACAATCAGATAGCTTTTTCTCTCCTAAATGACTTGCTTTTGCAATGGATGCAAAAGCTATTAGCTTTACAAAAAAAAAAAAAAAAAGGTATGTGGTATGAAGATTTGTCTCTTGTGATACACTCTGATTATTAATAAAGAGGTTGTAAAAATTGAACATGACTTTCAGCCAACATAGTAACACAGACTGCTAGGTGACAAGTGACATTAAGAGCCCTTGAGAGACAGGTCTCTGTCAGAGGAAGGAGAGCCATGTGTATGTAAAGGGAATAAATATTTCCATGAGATAGAAACTTAATTTCATTTTTTACCTGAAGATTATAGTAAATTAAAGAGACCTTGTTGTTCAAGAGATGGTTATGAAAGCTGATTTTGTTCAACTCTTGCCTGCCTCCTGAGTCATCTAAAGAAATTCATAATTGTTTTCCAATTTCTTCAAATTCTTCAGAAGCTTCTTGTTCAGGTTTTAGCTCTAGTCTGTCTCATAATGATGACATAAATATCTCCTTGCTGATTATCAGTCTATTTTCTTTAATTACAGTGCCACAAAATCCTTAAACTTTACAATAACTTGATTATGCATTCCAGTGTCACACCTTGGACCTGACATTTTTCCAAACTGCTTCAGCTCCCAAATCCCCTGTTGAATCATGAACTCCTATCTTTCAGTCTTTCTTATAACAGATCCCTTCTCAAATGCTTCTGTCCTTTATACCAGATTTTATGATGATATAATCTACAACTCAATTAAGGTAATAAACCAGGCTTTTTTGGGATGCATGTGCCCCTTGGACCCTTTCAGCACACCCTCGGTTGCTGAATTGTGTCTGACTCTTTGCTTCTCCGATGACTGTAGCCCTCCAGGCTCCTCTGTCCATGGGATTCTCCAGGCAAGAATACTGGCGTGGGTTGCCTTCCTCCAGGGGATCTGCCCAACCCAGGGACTCAACCAGAGTTTCCTGTGTCTCCTGTATTGGCAGGCAGATTCTTTACCACTGTGCCACTTGGGAAGTCAAGGAAGCCCATTAATCTACCACAAATTTCCTGCTATTTTTGCATTAATAACTTTAAGCCACTAGTACTCTATCTAGCATTGTTCCTAATGAAAGTTTTAGAACAAAGTACAGAATGCAGGAGAGTTGGACCAAGTATCATTCAGTTTTCTCATCTTCTCAGGATCCTTTCTGTTATTTAGGGAAAATTAGATGAAGTCTTTTTGTCTTATGTTATTGTCCTTGTTCAGTCACTCAGTTGTGTCTGACTTTTTATGACCCCATGGGCTGCAACATACCAGGTTTTCCTGTCCATCACCATCTCCGGGAGTTTGCTCAAACTCATGTCCATTGCATCAGTGATGCCATCCAACCATCTCATCCTCTGTGGTCCCCTTCTCCTCCTGTCTTCGATCTTTTCCAGCATCAGCAAGTTTTCTAATGATTTGGCTCCTCGCATCAGATGGCCACAGTATTGGAGCTTCAGTTTCAGTGTGAGTCCTTCCAATGAACATTCAGGGTTGATTTCCTTTAGGATTGACTGGTTTAATTTCCTTGCAGCCCAAGGATCTTCTCGACCACAGTTCAAAAGCATCAGTTCTTCAGCGCTCAGCCTTCTTTATGGTCCAACTCTCACCTCCATATATAACTACTGAAAAAACCAGAGCTTTGACTATGACTTTGTGTCTTATGCACTCTGTCTTTTCTTTCTCTTGAATTGACTCAATTCTCACTTCTATGAAGACATTCTATAATTAGTAGCTGTTACTCTGATTTCCTAATGAACTCCTTATGTATATATAATCTAGCTGCTAATTCTTTAATACAAAATTTTGAATAATCCTCCACTCCCTTCCAATACCAATTCTTGCTATATTCAAACCAGTATATTATTTTTCTATGTAATGTCTATATGTACTCAGGATCTCAGTTGTGTCTGACTCTTTGTGACCCCATGTGTTGTAGTCCATCTCTGTCCATGGGATTTCCCAGGCAAGATTACTGGTGTGGAGAATCTCCACAGGATCTTCCTGACCCAGGGATCAAGCCAGTGTCTCTTGTGTCCCGTGTATTGGCAGACAGATTATCTACCATTGAGTCACCTGGGGATCATTAAATAATGTTTAGGCAGAATAGCGGAGAAGGCAATGGCACCCCACTCCAGTACTCTTGCCTGGAAACTGCCATGGACAGAGGAGCCTGGTAGGCTGCAGTCCATGGGGTCGCTGAGTCAGACACGACTGAGCGACTTCACTTTTGCTTTTCACTTTCATGCATTGAAGAAGGAAATGGCAACCCACTCCAGTGTTCTTGCCTGGAGAATCCCAGAGATGGCGGAGCCCAATGGGCTGCCGTCTATAGGGTCGCACAGAGTCGGACACGACTGAAGCGACTTAGCAGCAGCAGCAGGCAGAATAATCTAGTGAGTCATCATTTATTTCTTTATGTATGTCATCACTTCTTTATTCAACAATATTTACTAAATCTAACAAGCCAGGCACTGTCACTAAATGTATCACAGAAAGACAAAGAAAGTATTCCCTGTACGAAATGACTTAATAGTCTAGTATAGAACATCTAGAGATAGGTTTTTAAAGCACCATAGCTAGATGCAATCTATTACATTCAGAATAGATAAACAACAAGGTCCTAAGCACAAGGAACTATATTCAATATCCTCTGATAAACCATAATGGAAATCAATATTTTAGAAAAGAATATATTAAAAATATGTGGAAAAGAAGTATCATAGCAAGTTCAGTAAGCAAGGTGGATAATAGGAATAGAAAGCAGCATGCAGCATTCAGAATAGATGTGAAATTACATAAAAGAAGAATAATCATAGGTGTGTATGAAGATAATAATTGTAGAACTCAGGAGAATAGGCTCTGTGTCATCCATGTAGAAAATACTGTTCCTAAATAGTTGCACTCAAATTTTTTTTTTTTTTTTTTTTTTGCTATTACCTACCTCATACAGTTTGAGTGTTCTTCTGTGTTTGTCTGGCACTTAGTATACATCTCTGTAAGCATCATATTTCACTGTAATTAGATTTATTAAGCATCCTATTTTTTCCATTATACAGATATTTATGTTAAAGACAATATTATATTGACTTTGTATGTGTGTGTGTGGTCAGTTGCATAGTCGTGTCAAACTCTGACCCCATGGACTGTATCCATCAGACTCCTCTGTCAGTGGAATTTTCCAGGCAAGAATATGGAGTGGGTTGTCATTTCCAACTCCAGAGGATCTTCCATGGTTCATTTCCAGGGATCAAAGCTTAATCTCTTGCATGTCCTGCTTTGGCAGGTGAATTTTTTACCACTGTGCCACCTGGGAAGCCCTTGACTTTGTATGTTGTTGCTGTTCGGTCGCAACTCTTTGCAACCCCATGGACCAGCACACCAGGCCTCCCTGTCCCTCACCCTCTCCTGAAGCTTGCTCAAGTTCATATTGATTGCATCAGTGATGTCATCCAGCCATCTTATCCTCTGATGCCCTCTTCTCCTTCTGCTCTCAATCTTTCGCAGCATCAGGAACTTTTCCAAGGAGTCAGCTGTTCACATCAGATGACCAAAGTACTGGAACTTCAGCTTCAGCATCATTCCTTCCAATGAGTATTCAGGGTGGATTTTCCTTTAGATTGACTGGTTTGATCTTCCTTGGTGTCCAAGGGACTCTCAGGGATCTTCTCCAGCACCATGGATCAAAGGCATCAATTCTTTGATGCTCAGCATTCTTTATGGTCCAGCTGTCACAACCATACATGACCACTGGGAAGATCATACCCTTGACTATATGGACCTTTGTTGGCAGAGCGATGTCTCTGCTTTTCAACAGACTGTCTAGGTTTGTCATAGCTTTTCTGCTGAAAAGCAGTCATCTTCTGTTTTCCTGGCTGCAGTCACCATCTGCAATGATTCTGGAGCTCAAGAAGAGGAAATCTGTCGCTACTTCTTTTCCCCCTTCTATCTGCCATGAAGTAGTGGAGCCAAATGCCCCATTTTTTCATTATTTAGTTTTAAGCTGCCTATTTCACTCTCCTCCTTCACCCTCTTCAAGAGGCACTTTAGTTTGCTCTCTGTCATTAGAGTGGTACTATCTGCCTGTCTGAGGTTGTTGATATTTCTCCCACCTAT
The DNA here is from genome assembly GCA_006410635.1 of Cephalophus harveyi. Taxonomy (NCBI): domain Eukaryota; kingdom Metazoa; phylum Chordata; class Mammalia; order Artiodactyla; family Bovidae; genus Cephalophus; species Cephalophus harveyi. The sequence continues at coordinate 66,435 of SJYT01084061.1, read as the reverse complement.
CTTGATTCCAGCTTTGTATGTCAGCTTCTAATTCAATATTTTCAACATATATGATGTTGAATGAATATGGAACCTTCAATCATCCAAGTTTCAGATTCTGAAAGAACATGGACTCTGCTGCTGCTGCTGCTAAGTCACTTCAGTTGTGTCCAACTCTGTGTGACCCCATAGATGGCAGCCCACCAGGCTCCCCCATCCCTGGAATTCTCCAGACAAAGACACTTGAGTGGGTTGCCGTTTCCTTCTCCAATGCATGAAAGTGAAAAGTGAAAGTGAAGTCACTCAGTTGTGTCCGACTCTTCGTGACCCCATGGACTGCAGCCTACCAGGCTCCTCCACCCATGGGATTTTCCAGGCAAGAGTACTGGAGTGGGGTGCCATTGCCTTCTCCAACATGGATTCTAGAGAGCCCCAGTGCCAACAATTGGATTTGGGGCTCGGCTTACTTGTAGCACCATACACTTGGGCTGTTATTTGAGCTCTCTTCCTCAATTTCCTTATCTGTAGAATGGATAAGTACCACCTCTAGGATTATTGTGAAGATTGATTTGAGCATTAAGAAAAGATTCTAATAAAGGGCAGTGCTACATAAGATAGCTATATTATTACACTATTTCTTTAAGGTTTTAAATGATACTACTCTTGTTACATGTGCACACACACATGCACACACATATTTTTCTTTTTCTTGCAATAGTTTTCTAACTGATCTTTGTACCACCAGCATCTCTGTTTTTTCCTAACATATTATCCACACTGCTGTAAGAATTCGTGACCTAAAACCCACTTATAATCACATGACTTTCATCATTTAAACTCACATTGACTACAATTCCATCCCTTCAGTCTAGTATTCAAGAATCTCTATAAGATATATAAATTCTCTTTCAAGAATTATTTCTTTTTTAACAAGCTTTATTGAAATATAATTCACATACCATATAATTTACACACTTAAAAGGTACAATTCAGTGTTTTTTGGTATTCATTGACACATACCACCATCAACACAGTCAATTTTAAAACACTTTTGACTTCTCAAAAAGAAACCACATATCATTTAGATATCACCCCACTATCCTCCCATCACTTCCCAACCAGTAAAACATTAAGGCTACCTTCTCTCTGTACATATTTCATATGAATAGAATCTTATATATGTGGTCTTCTGTGACTGGAACTGGCTTCTTCCAGTTAACAGAATGTTTTCACGGTTCATTCCTGTGGCATGTTTCAGTATTTTGCTACATTGTATGACAACAAATTTCCATTGTAAGGATATGCTACATTTTGCTTATCCATTTCACCTTTAATGGACATTTTGACTGTTTCTAACTTTTGGCTGCTATAAACATTTATGCACATGTTTCTGTGTGTACATATATTGTTATCTCTCTTGGGACTATACCAAGCAGTGGAACTGCTGGGTCTTATGGTGACTCTATGTTTACCAGTTTGAGGAAATGTCAGACTGTTTCCCAAATTGTATCATTTTACTCTCTAACCAGAGCTATATACAGATCCCAGCTTTTCCCATTCCTTGCCAATCATTGTTATCTGATTTTTTTCAATTCTAGCCATCCTAGTAGATTGAAGTTATATCTCACTGGAGTTCTGATTTGCATTTCCCTGATGACTAGTGGTGTTGAGTACCTTTTCATGAATGCATTGGCCACTTGTGTATCTTCTTTGGAAAAATGTATATTCGGATCTTTTCTCCATTTTTTAAGCTGGGTTATCTGTTTTTTTTTTTTTTTTTAATTGAGTCATGTATTCTTTATAAATTCTAGAGAATAACCTCTTATAAAAATATGATTAATAAGTGTTTTCTCTGATTGCATGGAAGGTTTCTCACCTTCTGATGGTGTTCTTTGAAGCACAAACATTTTAAATATGAGCCAAGTCCAATTTACCCATGTTTTCCACAGACAGATAAGTTTACTTTAAAACAGAACCAAATAATCGAAATGTGAAAAAAAATAAGAAAAGAAAAAACCTCTCTGATTCCAGGAAAGCCATATGGATAAATTTAGACAGGAAGAAGTAAAAACAACAGAAACTAGAAATGGAAAGTCAACATCCTTCTTGCTTTTGATAGGTGTGCCCTACCAGTGCTCCAGGTATCTGCTGGGAGGGGAAACCCTTCAGTAAGGAGTGCAGCCTTCAGCCAAACATTGGACATTCCTTCACAAAAAGCTTCCATATGCAAAGGGTGACCACACACATCTTATAGTGTTGTGACCCTGACAGATGTTTAAATTTTGGGAAGGGTAGGCTTTGCAAGGGCTAACAGTTCTTTTAATGTACCACATAAAGGGAAATCAGGAGCTATGTAAGAAATGATCCAGTAGATGTTGGTCATACTGAAAGTTGCTAAGTCCAAGGAAATGATACTGCATCTTCCAAAGATACTCAATTGACTGATAACCCAAGCCCTTTGCTAGAGTGGCCCCTTGAAGTGATGGAGCTTTTAGTCTGCCTGGGGTTTCTGCTTGGGCTTTTCCTTGTAAGACTTTTCAAATACATTCACTCTACTCTTATCCACAGGATAGAGACATCTCTGGTCAAGGTTAACAGGAAAGAGCATGTCATGCCTAGACTACACCAACCAATGTCATGTTGGCTTGTTAATAAAAAAAAAGTCAAGATATTGTCAATGAGCTTCTATAAGCTGTGCAGGTAAAGGCCTTCCAGGGTAGAGGTAAAACTGATATTATCTTGTAATTTACAAAAGCTGGGGTAACACAAAGAGAAAAGCAAAAGCATATCCCATGTATTATTGGTGCTGGTGAATCTGCTCCTTTTTTATTAATATGTCTATTAGAGCATCAAAATTCATGGCAGTGGAAGAAAATAGATTGAATTGGATTGACTTCAATGAATTTGAATTGAAACATGGTCTGCATTTGTAGTGAATGAAAAATAAAATAAAAAAAGAAAGCAACCATTTTTCTTTTTTTTGTATAAAAGTACTGTGCTATAGTCTGTACAAATGACAATCCCGGGTGACAGCATCTGCTTAAATCACAAACTTTCATGACATTCAGATACAGTTGCATTTTGTTTATTTCAGTGATGTAGGATAAAAAATGAGAAGATTTACATTAAGATGGAACAATGTCAGTCTTGAAGCAAATGCTTAAGGTTACAGTACACACTGTGCCAACACTGTATATTTATGTGATGATGGAGCCCATATATCCTTTAATAAATATATTTTTATAGGTGATGCATGAATCTCAGGCAATGTTAGCACTTTGCACTCAATTTCCTCATCTGTAATGTGAAGATATAATCAGTACCTTTTGCATAGTTTTAAGTAAGTATCTGGGCTTCCAGGGTGGTGCAGTGAAAGAATTCACCTGCCAGTGCAGGAGATTCAAGAGACCTGGGTCTGATCCCCAGGTCAGGAATAATCCCCTGGAGGAGGAAATGGGAACCCACTCCGATATTGCCTGGAAAACTCCATAGACTGAAGAACCTGGAGGGCTACAGTCCAGGGAGTAGCAAAGATCTGGACATAACTAATCACACACACACATGGCAAGTATAAAATTCATGTTTGTGGCATTTGGTAATTGCCTGGCAATTGATAAGTTGATGATAAATAAAAGTGATTGTTTCATTAGCTAGTTGGATTTTATTAATCACCTTCTCTAAGGCTCAGGGCTTTTCTAAAATTATTATGTATAAGACGAAATTCAATATTCTTGTGAAATATTTTTTTAAAATAAAAAATCTGTTTAATGTGGAGATCAATGATTAGAAAATTATAGTCCATGGACTATATTCAGCCTACCATCTGCTTTGTAAATAAAATTTTATTGAAAAATGTAATATTCATTGATTTATGCACTGTGCATGGCTGCTGTTACATTACAGTGACAGGTTAGTAGATGCAGCAGAGACGATGTGGCCTTTAAGGTATAATATATTTACTATACAAAACCTAACAAGGAAAATCCCTATTGCAGACCATAATATATATTCAATATCAACTTGTCAGTGCCCTTCCCCACGCTAATAAATATTCTAATTTTGAGTAATTTGTGTCAGCGATGACTTGTATATTATTAACATATACTTTGAACATTTACAATGTCCATTGAACATTTATAATGTCCCTACCACTTAAGTCTGTTTTCTTAAGTTAGAAATATGCTTCCAGGGTTTATTGATATTTCCTAGTATTACATATCTATAAATTATGAGTGCTGGAATTTAGGTTTTCTCTGACTCTAAAAACAAAATTCTAATGTTTTTTCACTACACTACACTATGTTAGAGAAGAAAAACATTTCAAAAGTATCATAGGGAATTTAAATCACTAATCTCCAGGTAAATTATATTGACCTGATCCCTGTCTCTTATACACATCTAGATGTGTATAAGAGACAGCAGTATATCAAGGATGTTAAATTGAATAAATGCTATTTTTGAAAATAGTGTTTATTCTCTTTACTAAAGACAGGACTGAACCAAGGAAAATAATTTGTTTTCCCCAGGAGAACACACTGTTTTAAAATTATTATCATTTTGAGATAAGAGAAAGTAAAGAAACCTATTAGAAAATCTGTAAACCTATGAAAGCCTGAAGTTTATCATACAGATCTTAATTTAAATCATTTTGACTGCATATAATATATTTTATCAGTCTCATTGCCTACGTATATTTTATCAGTCTCACTTTTGTCTTACCTGGTGATCATTTTTCTTGTTTGTTTTGAAGTTCCCACTCTCTATTAAAATTTTTCCAATGGTATTTCAAATATCAAAACAAATAGGTAGATAGTATTAACAGAGAGAATTAGCAATATGCAATTATTACCTACAATTCACAATTGTGAATGAAAATATCAGTTTTATAATTTTTTAAAACCAGAGTATATGTTTAGAAACGACAGAAAATAACGAAAGTACATTTCTTGGTTTTAGCTATTGCAGTCAATTATGGAAAAAAATCCACTAAATAAATGCATTACTGGCACAACTAGTCACTTGGGAAAAAAAAACAAAATAACTTAAAATTTTATAATATTGGATATGTTTCAGCATCACCAACCTATTATAGATTCAAAATGATGGTATTTTTCTTTTTTTTTTTTAATATATTTGGAACATCACTTTTCACTTATTCTTCTATAAAATAAAATACCATTTATTTTTGAAACAAGATGTTGCTAATTATCATATGCATTTCCTCTTAAAAATGCATTTATGGAAATTCACATGTGATATTTATTACTCAGTTCTCTTAAAAAACTGATAGGTGTAAATTTTTAAAAATGCCTTTAATTTTTTTTTTTTAATATAGCAAAGAGTTTAATGATTGGACCTACAGAAATTAGCAACTGTTTCTAGCTATACAGTTATTTATGCCACTGCATTTATGTGTTAACAGGTTTTGCAACAGCCCATAGTTACAAATGTTCTCCATTACTTTTGTCCCCCACTACAGTAAAGAGAAACTGTACAAGATAAACAAGAAACAAGTTTAAACTCATTATGTTTATGGCAGTAGCATCAATAACCAACATTTTTAAGATATAAAACTCAACTTTATAAAAGTCTTTCCAATAAGATTGCAGGTTGTTTCTAGAGACATGTAGTTTGTAATACAGTAGGGATAAAATTAATAATAGCTGAAGGTTTAGTGTTTCAGAAAACCCCTACAGAATAATAACAAAATTCTATAATTTATTTGTTTCAAGGGGTGCAGATGAATTTGAGGAAGGTTACCGATTGTGATTTATTCTAGCAACTTTGGATAATTTTGTAGCTATTTTTATTTCAAGCAGAAACTTTTGGCAGTACTTTTTTTAAATCCACACACCTGAATGAGGTTGGAAAAAAAATGTATAGGACATCAGTAATTATAATAAGAAACCTAAGCCAACTGTAGCCAAAAACAAGTGAGAATCAAGATGGCTGGGAGAAATATTAATAACCTCCAATATGCAGATGGCACCACCCTTATGGCAGAAAGCCAAGAGAAACAAAAGAGCCTTTTGATGAAGTGAAAAAGCTGGCTTAAAACTCAACATTAAAAAAGCTGAGATCATGGCATCTGGTCCCATCATTTCATGGCAAATAGTTGAGGAAGCAATAGAAACAGGAGATAATTTATTTTCTTGGGCTCCAAAATCACTAAAGATGTTGACAAGCAATAAAATTAAAAGATGCTTGCTTTTTGGAAGAAAAGTTATGACCAACCTAGATAGCATATTCAAAAGCAGAGACATTACTTTGCCAACAAAGGTCCATCTAGTCAAAGATATGGCTTTTCCAGTAGTCATATATGGATGTGAGTTGGACCATAAAGATAGCTGAGCACCAAAGAATTGATGCTTTTGAACTGTGGTGTTGGAGAAGACTCTTGAGAGTCCCTTGGACTGCATGGAGATCCAACCAGTCCATCCTAAAGGAGATCAGTCCTGGGTGTTCATTGGAAGGACTGGTGCTGAAACTGAAACTCCAATACTTTGGACACCTGATTTAAAGAACTGACTCCTTTGGAAAGACCCTAGTGCTGGGAAAGATTGAAGGCGGGAGGTGAAGTGGATGACAGAGGATGAGATGATTGGATGACATCATTGACTTGATGGACATTAGTTTGAGTAAACTCTGGGACTTGGTGATGGACAGGGAGGCCTGGCATACTGCAGTCTATCGGGTCGCAAAGAATCAAACACAACTGAGCGACTAACTGAACTGTATTGTAGGACAAAAATAACATCATTAATACGTAAAGCTTTTCTTGATATTCAAGGGTGTTATTTTTCTCAGAAATAGTTGCTAAGGCTAAAAGTTCCTTGGGAAATAGCTGACTTCACCCTTGTAAAAGGCTGCTATTTTAGAATGAAGTAAATGAGAATATTTCATGCACAATTATCATGAACAGTTAAAACCATCTCTACAAGGAAGCTATACAAGAGTCATTAGCAAAAAGAAATCAATTACACAGCACCTTAAAGCAAGGCAGCTGACTCATTGGTTTAGGTATCATGAATAGTTGTGATATGGATCTAAATTTTTTTTAATCACTTTGCCTGTGATCCAGTAAATTCCTACTATTGAGAAGATACTTTACTCATTTTTATTAGTGATTTCAAGGAATTATCAGTGGGCAAAGTTTTCATCACTGGAGGAGTTGTTAAGTGAAATGTGGATACACACTGTAAAGAAGTATGCAATAGAAAGAAATAGCAGCCTGTCTGCTAAAGCACTCTGTTGAGATATTTGCATATATATTAATATCTAAGAAACACTACAAACCCAAATTATCATCCACTTGTGATAAACAAAATGTGGTATTCTCACTTGGCGGAATACTACACAAAAATATAAAAGGAATGAGCACTGATATACTTAGCAAAAGCTTCATGATTTGTTGAAAAGCCAGACACATATAACTGTATATTATATCATTCCATACAACATACTGATATGATATGAAATTGTGAGTAAAAGAAGAAGAATGAGTAGCTATTGGAACACTCTGTCATATCTTTTTGTTGTTAATCATCTTTATTAAATGAATGGATTCTTGTTATGATAACTGTAAGCAGTAGTAAGCGTATATTCAGATGATCTCATTCAAAAGCTCATGAATCATGGAAGACTATGAATCAGAAAGGTCTGCAGGCATATTGTGAACCATACAAGAAGTTTGAAACCTGTATAGAAAATTGGGAAAACTAAAAAATCCTCTCTCAAAGTACTTTACTCATTTGATTCACTACTCATGTTGACTGATTTTTCTTTTTCCTAAATGATGTTGCTTACAGTGTTCAAGTGATTTTTCTTATTCAGAGTGGCAAAAGTTAAAGTTTACTGCATAGTGACAAACTGTAGAATGTGTGTTCTTTATTTCTTTTACTGCAGGTGGAATTTACTATGGTAGAGGTAAAATTATTAGCTAAATTCACAGTTCATAGACTGTAGTTCTTACTGGCAATTCAAAGTCAAAACATGCCAATAATACAGAGATAGCAGGAAGTCTAAGGCAAACTCTGAGAACTTTTTTTTCCTCTCCAAGTGACAACAAGCATGATGAATTTCTTTTTAACGTCATTGACCTGATCCATTAAGGTAGCTGTAACAATTTATGGCTTGGTCATAAAGCATGCCAATATTTACATGCTCTGGTAAAAACTAATTGCTACATTCAATCAAATAGCATATTAAATATATAATCATGTATAGAACTATGCTGGCTATTTTATTGTGAGAATTTTATATATTTACAATTTTTCCACTTTAGAGTATCAATTTACAGTGACAATAAGTAGTGCAAACTAGTAAGAATAAGTAAAAATGACAGAAAGTTTCAGCAACTGTTAATGGAAAGTAAGAAGTAAAATATAGAGTTTCATTTGTAGGTAATATGTGGTGACATGGAAAAACAGATTTGTAGGTTTGACAGTTGTTTGCTAGAGAAAATCTGTTTCTAAATTGGATGATTAGAGATAAATAAACATTTATTTGATTTATCTGGGAAAACTTACTCAAAGAATTAAACTTCCAGAACTTTGACTTTTTTTTAAGTTTTGAGATTTTTATTTTTTTAATTTTTTGCATTGATTGTTTCCTTTTTAAAATCTTTATTTTACTTTACAGCATAGATGATTTACAAGGTTGTGTTAGTTTCAGGTGTACAACAAAGTGATTCAGTTACGCTCCTGCTCATTTGTTTTGTCATGTCCAACTCTTTGCAACTCTATGAACTGTAGCCAACCAGGCTCCTCCATACATGGAATTTTCCTGGCAAGAATACTGGAGTGGGTTGCCATGCCCTCTTCCAAGGGGTCTTCCTGACCCAGGGATCAAACCCACATGTCCTGCTTTGCAGGTGGATTATTTACCACTGAGCCACTGGGAAAGCCATTAATTTTTTGCATTGATTGTTTACTTTTAAATTTTTTTATTTTATGATATAGCTGATTTAAAATATTGTGATAGTTTCAGGTGTACAGAAAAATGATTCAGTTATACATGTACATATGTCCATTCTCTTCTAGAGTATTTTTCCATATAGGTTATTACAGTCCAAAGAAGGCAGTGTGGCCATCATCAAAAAATCTATGAACAATGAATGCTGAAGAGGGTGTGAGAAAAGGGAACCCTTCTACACTGTTGGTGGAAATGTAAACTGGTACAACCACTATGAAGAACAGTATCATGGTTCCTTAAAAGCTAGAAATAGAGCCACTGTGTGCAGACATGTGTGCTAAGTCACTTCAGTCTTGTCTGACTCTTTTTTACCCTATGGACTATAGCTCAACAGACTCCTCTGTCCATGGGATTTCCCAGGCAAGAATACTGGGTTGTCATGCCCTCCTCCTGGGAATCTTCCTGACCTAGGGATCAAACCCATGTTTCGTGTACTACAGGTGAATTATTTACCAATGAGCCACTAGGGGAGTCCAGAGCTACCATATGATCCAGAAATTCCATCCTGAGCATATATCTGGATAAAACCATAATTTGAAAAGATACATGCACCCCAATGTCCATAACAGGACTATTTACAGTAGCCAGAACATGGGAGCAATATAAATGCCTATCGACATATGAATGGATAAAGAAGATGTGGTGTAGAACTTTTAACTTTAATGGGAGAACAGTATAATGCATTACACTTTAACAGCTCGTACTAAATGCACGCAACCAAGAGATGATTCTGAGATTTTTTTTTTTTAATTTTATTTTTACTTTATTTTACTTTACAATATTGTATTGGCTTTGCCATACATTGACATGAATCCACCATGGGTGTATACGAGCTCCCAATCCTGAATCCCCCTCCCACCTCCCACCCCATATCATCTCTCTGGATCATCACCGTGTACCAGCCCCAAGCATCCTGTATCCTGTATTGAACATAGGCTGGTGCTTCGTTCTTACATGATAGTATACACGTTTCAATGCTATTCTCCCAAATCATCCCACCCTCTCCCTCTCCCACAGAGTCCAAAAGTCCGTTCTATACATCTGTGTCTCTTTTGCTGTCTCGCATACAGGGTCATCATTGCCATCTTTCTAAATTCCATATATGTGTCAGTATACTGTATTGGTGTTTTTCTTTCTGGCTTACTTCACTCTGTATAATAGGTTCCAGTTTCATCCATCTCATTAGAACTGATCCAAATGAATTCTTTTTAATGGCTGAGTAATACTCCATTGTGTATATGTACCACTGCTTTCTTATCCATTCATCTGCTGATGGACATCTAGGTTGTTTCCATGTCCTGGCTATTATAAACAGTGCTGCAATGAACATTGGGGTACACGTATCTCTTTCAATTCTGGTTTCCTCGGTGTGTATGCCCAGCAGTGGGATTGCTGGGTCATAAGGCAGTTTTATGTCCAGTTTTTTAAGGAATCTCCACACTGTTCTCCATAGTGGCTGTACTAGTTTGCATTCCCACCAACAGTGTAAGAGGGTTCCCTTTTCTCCACACCCTCTCCAGCATTTATTGCTTGTAGACTTTTGGATCGCAGCCATTCTGACTGGTGTGAAATGGTACCTCATTGTGGTCTTGATTTGCATTTCTCTGATAATGAGTGATGTTGAGCATCTTTTCATGTGTTTGTTAGCCATCCGTATGTCTTCTTTGGAGAAATGTCTGTTTAGTTCTTTGGCCCATTTTTTGATTGGGTCGTTTATTTTTCTGGAATTGAGCTGCATGAGTTGCTTGTATATTTTTGAGATTAGTTGTTTGTCAGTTGCTTCATTTGCTATTGTTTTCTCCCATTCAGAAGGCTGTCTTTTTACCTTGCTTATAGTTTCCTTTGTTGTGCAGAAGCTTTTAATTTTAATTAGATCCCATTTGTTTATTTTTGCTTTTATTTCCAGTATTCTGGGAGGTGGATCATAGAGGATCCTGCTGTGATTTATGTCGGAAAGTGTTTTGCCTATGTTCTCCTCTAGGAGTTTTATAGTTTCTGGTCTTACGTTTAGATCTTTAATCCATTTTGAGTTTATTTTTGTGTGTGGTGTTAGAAAGTGATCTAGTTTCATTCTTCTACAAGTGGTTGACCAGTTTTCCCAGCACCACTTGTTAAAGAGATTGTCTTTACTCCATTGTATATTCTTGCCTCCTTTGTCGAAGATAAGGTGTCCATAGGTGTGTGGATTTATCTCTGGGCTTTCTATTTTGTTCCATTGATCTATATTTCTGTCTTTGTGCCAGTACCATACTGTCTTGATGACTGTGGCTTTGTAGTAGAGCCTGAAGTCAGGCAGGTTGATTCCTCCAGTTCCATTCTTCTTTCTCAAGATTGCTTTGGCTATTCGAGGTTTTTTGTATTTCCATACAAATCTTGAAATTATTTGTTCTAGTTCTGTGAAAAATACCGCTGGTAGCTTGATAGGGATTGCATTGAATCTGTAGATTGCTTTGGGTAGTATACTCATTTTCACTATATTGATTCTTCCGATCCATGAACACGGTATATTTCTCCATCTATTAGTGTCCTCTTTGATTTCTTTCATCAGTGTTTTATAGTTTTCCATATATAGGTCTTTAGTTTCTTTAGGTAGATATATTCCTAAGTATTTTATTCTTTTCGTTGCAATGGTGAATGGAATTGTTTCCTTAATTTCTTTTTCTACTTTCTCATTATTAGTGTATAGGAATGCAAGGGATTTCTGTGTGTTGATTTTATATCCTGCAACTTTACTATATTCATTGATTAGCTCTAGTAATTTTCTGGTGGAGTCTTTAGGATTTTCTATGTAGAGGATCATGTCATCTGCAAACAGTGAGAGTTTTACTTCTTCTTTTCCAATTTGGATTCCTTTTATTTCTTTTTCTGCCCTGATTGCTGTGGCCAAAACTTCCAGAACTATGTTGAATAGTAGCGGTGAAAGTGGGCACCCTTGTCTTGTTCCTGACTTTAGGGGAAATGCTTTCAGTTTTTCACCATTGAGGATAATGTTTGCTGTGGGTTTGTCATATATAGCTTTTATTATGTTGAGGTATGTTCCTTCTATTCCTACTTTCTGGAGAGTTTTTATCATAAATGGATGTTGAATTTTGTCAAAGGCCTTCTCTGCATCTATTGAGATAATCATATGGCTTTTATTTTTCAATTTGTTAATGTGGTGAATTACATTGATTGATTTGCGGATATTGAAGAATCCTTGCATCCCTGGGATAAAGCCCACTTGGTCATGGTGTATGATCTTTTTAATGTGTTGTTGGATTCTGATTGCTAGAATTTTGTTAAGGATTTTTGCATCTATGTTCATCAGTGATATTGGCCTGTAGTTTTCTTTTTTGGTGACATCTTTGTCAGGTTTTGGTATTAGGGTGATGGTGGCCTCATAGAATGAGTTTGGAAGTTTACCTTCCTCTGCAATTTTCTGGAAGAGTCTCAGTAGGATAGGTGTTAGCTCTTCTCGAAATTTTTGGTAGAATTCAGCTGTGAAGCCGTCTGGACCTGGGCTTTTGTTTGCTGGAAGATTTCTGATTACAGTTTCAATTTCCGTGCTTGTGATGGGTCTGTTAAGATTTTCTATTTCTTCCTGGTTCAGTTTTGGAAGTTTGTATTTTTCTAAAAATTTGTCCATTTCTTCCACGTTGTCCAATTTATTGGCATATAATTGCTGATAGTAGTCTCTTATGATCCTTTGTATTTCTGTGTTGTCTGTTGTAATCTCTCCATTTTCATTTCTAATTTTATTGATTTGATTTTTCTCTCTTTGTTTCTTGATGAGTCTGGCTAATGGTTTGTCAATTTTATTTATTTTTTCAAAGAACCAGCTTTTGGCTTTGTTGATTTTTGCTATAGTCTCTTTTGTTTCTTTTGCATTTATTTCTGCCCTAATTTTTAAGATTTCTTTCCTTCTATTAGCTCTGGGGTTCTCCATTTCTTCCTTTTCTAGTTGCTTTAGGTGTAGAGTTAGGTTATTTATTTGACTTTTTTCTTGCTTCTTGAGGTGTGCCTGTATTGCTATGAACTTTCCTCTTAGCACTGCTTTGATAGTGTCCCACAGGTTTTGGGTTGTTGTGTTTTCATTTTCATTCATTTCTATGCATATTTTGATTTCTTTTTTGATTTCCTCAGTGATTTGTTGGTTATTCAGAAGTGTGTTGTTCAGCCTCCATAGGTTGGAATTTTTAATAGTTTTTCTCCTGTAATTGATATCTAATCTTAATGTATTATGATCAGAAAAGATGCTTGGAATGATTTAAATTTATTTGAATTTATCAAGGTTAGATTTATGGCCCAGGATGTGATCTATCCTGGAGAAGGTTGTGTGAGCACTAGAGAAAAAGATGAAATTCATTGTTTTGGGGTGAAATGTCCTATAGATATCAATTTAGAGAAGAGCTTTAGAGAAGAGCTAACACCTATCCTACTCAAACTCTTCCAGAAAATCACAGAGGAAGGTAAACGTCCAAACTCATTCTATGAGGCCACCATCACACTAATACCAAAACCTGACAAGGATGCCCCCAAAAAAGAAAACTACAGGCCAATATCACTGATGAACATAGATCCAAAAATCCTTAACAAAATTCTAGCAATCAGAATTAAGGTAAACTTCCAAACTCATTCTATGAGGCCACCATCACCCTAATACCAAAACCTGACAAAGATGTCACCAAAAAAGAAAACTACAGGCCAATATCACTGATGAACATAGATGCAAAAATCCTTAACAAAATTCTAGCAATCAGAATCCAACAACACATTAAAAAGATCATACACCATGACCAAGTGGGCTTTATCCCAGGGATGCAAGGATTCTTCAATATCCACAAATCAATCAATGTAATTCACCACATTAACAAATTGAAAAATAAAAGCCATATGATTATCTCAATAGATGCAGAGAAGGCCTTTGACAAAATTCAACATCCATTTATGATAAAAACTCTCCAGAAAGCAGGAATAGAAGGAACATACCTCAGCATAATAAAAGCTATATATGACAAACCCACAGCAAACATTGTCCTCAATGGTGAAAAATGAGATTTGTTAAGGATACAAACAATGTTAAAGTTCTTAGAAGATATAGCAACATGATTGATCTAACTGCTTTCTTTGGATTCTCATTCTATCACATTTGTTCTATTTTAAGATAAAGATAAGTAAACAAAATTTCCTATCCTTAGCCCACAAGTATTACTGCAAAATTTTATCTTCTAAACTTTATTTCCAAAACAATTTGAAAGTTTTACTAAAATATTATTATAGGAGTATAAAGTAGCTTTTAATAGCTACAAAAAATATGTTGCCAGGGTCAAAATCATTTCACATAATGAATATAGGATGTTAGGTGAGGTCACATAATTAATTAAATTCCCATTGTTATTTGCAGGAAGAAAAAAAGATAAAAAAAAAAAAAGATATACTAAATGCAACAGTATAAAAAAAAAGGCATAAGCAGTTTTGTATTTTAAATGGTGCTATTCAAGCAAAAGTCTAAATAAATTTGTGTAGGCAATTCTTCTATTAATCTTATGTGGTGGATGACCATAGCATTGTACTTTAATATTTTCCTCAGCTAAATAAGAAACACATTCACCCAGTAGTTTCTTCAAAGAGAGTCTGAATACCTGACCCCCCTGGCTTTTTCAGTCTGGCGTTGCTGGACTTCTTCATTGACTATCAAAACTGGATGAGGGAGCACCAGGGAGTATGAAAATAATAGCTTGAAAATTATTATAGCAGCATACTCAGTTCCTGACCATCAGAGGCTATTGATTCTCACTCTGTCCAAATGCTGACTTCCCTTCTAAGCTGCTGGTTCCTGAGTTCAAGGATCTTTAAGTGCCTGAGTGATGCTCACAGCTAATAAAGTTCAGGGAGACTCTTTGTTTTATGGTAGAAATTGTTATTGTTTAATAGAGTAAGTTTTAAGGAAATCTTTCTGCATATCCATGTGTAAATGCTAAGATTCTGAGCATGCTTTATTTTGGGGATTGTTTAAGCGTATTCTGAATTTTAAACATGTTTATTTGAAGGAAATCTTTACAATTAGTTGTTATTATCAATTATTGAAAAATTAATAACTATTATAAATCATGGTTTATTTCAATTTAATGCATAAAATGTTTTTATATCATTGGATCTAGTCATGTGCTAGTACATGTCCAGTTCATATTTAACTCATGTCCATATTTAACTTAAATGCAGAGTATATAATGAGAAATGCTGGGCTGGATGAAGTACAAGCTGGAATCAAGATTGCTGTGAGAAATATCAATAACCTCAGATATGCAGATGACACCACCCTTATGGAAGAAAGTGAAGAAAAACTAAAGAGCCTCTTGATGAAAGTGAAAGAGGAGAGTGAAAAAGTTGGCTTACAACTCAATATTCAGAAAACTAAGATCATGGCATCTGATGCCATGGCATCACTTCCTGGCAAATAGATGGGGAAACAATGGAAACAGTGACTAACTTTATTTTGGGGGGCTCCAAAATCACTGCAGATGGTGACTGCAGCCATGAAATTAAAAGATGCTTGCTCCTTGGAAAGAAAGTTATGACCAACCTAGACAGCATATTAAAAAGCAGAAACATTACTTTGCCAACAATCATCCATCTAGTCGAGGCTATGGTTTTTCCAGTAGTCATGTATGGATGTGAGAGTTGGACTATAAAGAAAGCTGAGTGCCAAAGAATTGATGCTTTTGAACTGTGGTGTTGGAGAAGACTCTTGAGAGTCCCTTGGACTGCAAGGAGATCCAACCAGTCCATCTGAAAGAAGTTCAGTCCTGGTTGTTCATTGGAAGGACTGATGTCGAAGCTAAAACTCTAGTACTTTGGCCACCTCATGTGAAGAGCTGACTCATTTAAAAAGACACTGATGCTGGGAAAGATTGAGGGCAGGAGGAGAAGGGGACAACAGAGGATGAATTGGTTGGATGGCATCACCGATTCAATAGACCTGAGTTTGAGCAGACTCTGGGAGATAGTGAAAGACCCGTCCATGGGGTCATAAAGAGTCAGATACAACTGAGGGACTGAACGACAACTGCGACTGTGTATGTTTAAGGTATACAGCATGATTTGACTCACGTATATTTTGAAATTCACCCTATTAGAATATGATGGTGCTGTTCTATCAAGTAAAAGGAACCAACAGGGTCACAGACAATTCAATTTATAAACTCTACATCACACCAAGGGATTTTTTTTCTGTGACCCTCCCCCAATATTGTTACAGAGCTACAATGAGAACTCCCTTGATTTAGACAGAAAGAAGTGATGTCACATTCCCTAATACATTTAGAACAATAATTGATACCAGGATGCATTCACTATACACCTCTTATCTTCTGGAAATAGGTGGAAGGCAGCCAAAATTTACCAGCTTGAGAATAAATTATATGTCATTTCTTAATATCAACAGAGGCCAGTATGCTGCAACACTGCAGATAATCATGTTTGCGTCAGCAATTTTGTGATAACATTTCACCTGAATTAGAGAACTGTCAATGAGTGCC
The DNA here is from genome assembly GCA_006410635.1 of Cephalophus harveyi. NCBI lineage: Eukaryota > Metazoa > Chordata > Mammalia > Artiodactyla > Bovidae > Cephalophus > Cephalophus harveyi. The sequence goes on along the minus strand of SJYT01084061.1, from coordinate 49,966 downwards.
CTAAAAAAAAATCAGAGCTGAATCACATATACCATCCTTCTTCCTAGCATCCCCATATGTATCATCTTATAGGACACGAGTACAGTCATTCCTCTCAGCCAGAATGCACATATTTTAGAGTCTTTATATGAAGGGAATCATGTAGTATTTGTCCTCTGTGTCTAATTTCTTTCATTTAGCACTCTCTCCTCCAAGTTCACCCATATTGTCACAAATGGTTTCCTTCATTTTTATGACTAATATTTTATTTTGTACATATGCCACATTTTGTTTACCCATTCATGCAATGACTGACACTTAGATTGCTTCCATATCTCGGCTATTGTGAGTAGTGCTGCAGTGAGATGGGAGTACAAAAACTCTTTGAGGTCCTATTTCAATTGTTTTGATATATACCTAGGGATCATATGGTAGTTCTATTTTATTTTGTTTTTGTTTTTAATTTGTCTTTTGTTATTGTTCTTTTGAGGAATCCCCATAATTTTTTTCATAATGGTTGTATCCATTTAAACTTCTTACAGCTATGTACAAACTCACTTTCTCCATATCATCTTCAATATGTGTTGTTTTTAAAAATAAAAGTCATACTGACAGCTGTGGAGTAATATTTCATTGTACTTTTGATTTGCAGTTTCCTGAAAAGTAATGATATTGAGCATTATTTCATATATGTGTTAATCATTAATATGTCTTGTTGGGAGAAATGTATTTATTTCCTTTGTCTATTTTTAAATTAGGATATTTCTTGTCTGTAAATTCTCCAAGCCAGCCTATAACAGTACATGAATCGTGAACTTCCAGATGTTCAAGCTGGATGTAGAAAAGACAGAGAAACCAGAGATCAAGTTGCCAACATCTGTTGGATCATCAAAAAAGCAAGAGAGTTCCAGAAAAACATCTACTTCTGCTTTATTGAATATGCCAGAGCATTTGACTGTATGGATCACAAGAAACTGTGGAAAATTCACCTGACCTTCCTCCTGAGGAATCTGTATGCAGGTCAAGAAGAAACAGTTAAAACTGGACGTGAAACAACAAATCGGGAAAGAAGTATGTCAAGGCTGTATATTGTCACCCTGCTTATTTAACTTACATGCAGAGTACATCATGAGAAACGCTGGACTGGAAGAAACACAAGCTGGAATCAAGACTGGCGGGAGAAATATCAATAACCTCAGATATGCAGATGATACCACCCTTATGGCAGAAAGCGAAGAACTAAAGAGTCTCCTGATGAAAGTGAAAGAGGAGAGTGAAAACTTGGCTTAAAACTCAACATTCAGAAAACTAAAATCATGGCATCCAGTCCCATCATTTCATGGCAAATAGATAGGGAAGCAATGGAAACAGTGACAGATTTTATTTTGGGAGGCTCTAAAATCACTGCAGATGGTGACTTTAGCCATGAAATTATAAACTACTTGTTCCTTGAAAGAAAAGTTCTGACTAACCTGACAGCATATTAAAAAGCAGAGACATTACTTTCCCAGCAAAGGTCCATTTAGTCAAAGATATGGTTTTTCCAATAGTCATGTATGGATGTGAGAGTTGGACTATAAAGAAAGCTGAGTGCCAAAGAAGTGAAGGTTTTTACTGTGGTGTTGGAGAAGATTCTTGAGAGTCCCTTGGACTGCAAGGAGATTCAACCAGTCAACCCGAATGGAAATCAGTTCTAAATATTCATTGGAAGGACTGATGCTGAAGCTGAAACTCCAATACTTTGGCCACCTGATGGGAAGAACTGACTCATTTGAAAAGACCTTGATGCTGGGAATGATTGAAGGTGGGAGGAGAAGGGGATGACAAAGGATGAGATGGTTGGATGGCATTACTGACTTGATGGATGTGAATTTGAGTAAGCTGCAGGAGTTGATGATTGCCAGGGAAGCCTGGTGTGCTGCAGTCCATGGGGTCACAGAGAGTTGGACAGGACTGAGTGACTGAACTGAACTGATTGAGTTATATCAGTTCTTTATATATTTTGTATATTATTTTATTGCATATATGGTTGACAAATATTTTCTCATATTCCATAGGTTGCCCTTTCGTTTGGTTGGTTATTTCCTTTTATTGTGAAGAAGTTTTTAATTTGATATAACCCCATTTGTCCGTCTTGCTTTTATTGCATGTGCTTTTTGTGTGATGTCCAAGTAGTATCTGCCAGGCCAATATCCAGAAGGCTTTTCCCTATTTTGACTTCTAGGAGTCTTACAATTTCAAATCTTACATTAAGTCTTTAATCTACTAATGACTGTGGTATTTTACTGTGTTCCTTTTCCCATTCCTGGCATTAATTGAATTGTTGCCAACTATGAATAAATGCCATTTTAATTCTTGTATAGCCTTCTGTAATATGTCACATAATTTATATGCATAAGCATTTTTAAATTGATAAAAGAGAATATTTTATGATAATATGATAAATACTAATTTGTGTTGCAAATATATTTGCAACGCAATTTTACCAACTAAATTAATACATAGTAATCATTTTAAATATCTTAATAAAGATGGAAAATTTCAATATCTTTTTTGTTATCCACCTTTTTCTCTAAATTTAGGGTATCTACAAATTTATGAACATTTAATTTATGATTGTAATAAAACTGTTTGACAGCAAACCCCAACTTCAGTAGAAATAAATGCAAGATCAATAATCTTAAACGTACAGAGTCTAACTTTGAACAACATACAGTATCAGCAATTTAGACTTCCATTCATGTATACATAACATCCTGTTGGCACCGTTTAATGGCTTGACAAACATCAGATACTGGGGAAATGAATGTTTATTTTCATTATATTAAATACTGAAGAAAAGTTTTAAATATCTATATATGAGGAGTGATCAGTATTTGCATAAATTTTAAATTTAATGCTTCAGATTTTGACATAGATTATTTTGGGATGTTTCACTGATTAATGTATATCTGGTAAGTTTTATTTGAGAAGCGATTGTTTTATAGGTGTATGTTGATATTCTATCAATAGAAATAATAATTAAGTTAAATACATTTCTATATATTAGCAAGGAGACCTTTTGGTGGTGACACAATGGTATAATAAAAGAAATATAAGCTATTCAAAATTTATTTTTATTTTCTATCATACTTGTTAAAATATTATTTCAGAGGTAAAAAGAAGACTCTGGAGAATATAAGCATTTAGTGTAATTGTGAGCTATTATTTACTCTAAGGTGATGGATATCACAAAAGAAGACTCACAAAGACAAAAATATTGTACAAAACAATATTGCACAAAGTATTAATGCACAAAAATATCATACAAAGCAATATTCAAAGAGCAATGACTCATTTGTAGGTATTTTCACAGAGTAACATATGGAACCAAGTTTTATTTCCCAAAGTTCTGAAGACTTAATATTGATGTTTCCCACTTACTCTGGGAGCTAGAAAGCAAAGATATCTACTAGAAATGAGGGTGTGTATCAGATATAAAAGAACATTAGGGTTCTGTTATTAGTTAGGGCCCTTCCATTGAAGACAAATAGGTTATTGGTGGAAATATAAAATTCAAGTAAAAATTTTACAAATTAAAATCTGTTTTCTAAAATGGTACTGATAATTTTTATAATTGTACACATGTGTAAATAAATGTTAGTACTAAAAACACAGAAAATTATTAGTACTAAAAACACAGAAAATATTAGTACTAAAAACACAGAAAATTAAAGATGATTGATTTAGAAAGGGAATTGCTAGGTAAGTGGCAACAAACATGGATTGCAAAAGAGATAAGAAGTTATGAAAAACTGGCTGGAACAGATTAATGACAGAGGAAAGGTGAAATGAAAAGAAGGATAATAAGCCAGAAAAATGATCATGTCTGATTCTAATAAGGTGAAGAAATTGAGGGCTTTGAGGTAGTTATGAGACTGTATATTTAGTGTTTGCAGTATATTTTGTGTATAGTATGTATATAACATATATAGTAAACCTATACCCACACAGTACATATGTACATTCAATATATAAACATATCATATATATATATGTGAGTAATAATATACTATATTCAACTTTCTCAACTGGAAAATTTTGCATTTTTGATGGTGAGAGATATTGGAGTTATACATTTCTTTTAAAATATTAGCAGAATACCTAATGTTGTATACTTACAAAATGACACATTATTTTTCTGCCCATATGCATGGCTTGTGGGATCTTAGTTCCCCAACCGAGGACTGAACTGGGCCCTCAACAGTGAAAGTCAGATTCCTCACCACTGGACCACCAGGGAATTCCCACTGACACATTTTTCAATTGAATTTTGCATATTTTTTCTGTCTGGAGCCCTAGGTTCATTGATTTGCTTTTGATCTTTAGATTAGAAACATCTATCATTAGACTTGTGAGATTTGAGATGGGTTCACACACACTGTAATTCTGACACTTGTTTTCAGTAATTATTTTACTCTCTAACATATTTTTGCAACAAACGGTAGAATAGAAATGGAAACATCTGTAAATGAAGTAGAGATGTACCAAACTGCCAAATAGGTTTCTCAAAAGCAATTTATCAGTTTTGTTGATACCATCTGCAGAGTGAAGCACCATCAAAGCACAGTAAAAGGGCAATTTTCTCTGAGTGGAAGTTATGAATAAAGTGATTGAAGAAATCAGTAAAACAAAAAGAAAATAGGATACATGTAGGAAACCAGGGGAATAAATAAACCCAGAAAACAATTACAAAGGTGGAAAACTGTCATTTTGGCTTCTTCAGATCTCTTTAAATTGTATATTCTATGTTCATTTTTAAAATATAAGCTATGGAAGATGCCTTTCTAACTACCTCTTTGCTTAGTCACTCATTCATTTCTGACTCTTTGCGACCCTTTGGACTGTAATCTATCAGGCTCCTCAGTCCATGGGATATTTTAGGCAAGAATACTGCAATGCATTGCATATTTTTTCCTCTTCCAGGGGATCTTTCTTACCCAAGGATTGAACCCAGGTCTCCTGTGCCTCCTGCATTTCAGGTGGATTCTTTACTCACTGAACCATCAGTTCAGTTCAGTTCAGTTCAGTCACTCAGTCGTGTCTGACTCTTTATGACCTCATGGAATGCACCACACCAGGCCTCCCTGTCCATCACCAACTCCCAGAGTTATCTCAAACTCATGTCTATTGAGTCTGTGATGCCATCCAACCATCTCATCCTCTGTCTACCCTTCTCCTCCAGCCTTCAATCTTTCCCAGCATCAGGGTCTTTTCAAATAAGTCAGTTCTTCACATCAGGTGGCCAAAGTATTGCCGCAGGGAAGCCCTTCAGTTCAGTCGCTCGCTCGTGTCCGACTCTTTGCGACCCCTTGAATCGCAGCACCTCAGTTGTATGTGAGAGGATTTATTTACTGTCTACCTTTTCTTTTATCTGGAGCTTCCCTGGTGGCTCAGAAAGTGAAGAATCTTCCTGCTGCTAAGTCACTTCAGTCGTGTCCAACTCTGTGTGACCCCAGAGACGGCAGCCCACCAGGCTCCCCCGTCCCTGGGATTCTCCAGGCAAGAACACTGGAGTGGGTTGCCATTTCCTTCTCCAACTTCCACGACTTCAGTAATAACAGGAATGTAGTGATTTGCATAAAAGTCTTCTTTCCAGAGTCCATCTCAGTTCAGTAATCAGAGATCGTAGATATGTTTTTTACCTAACTAATAAGACTTTTTTGTTGACATAAATGTATTCAGTTCAGTTCAGTTGCTCAGTCGTGTCCGACTCTTTGTGACCCCATGAATCGCAGCACGCCAGGCCTCCCTGTTCATCACCATCTCCCGGAGTTCACTCAGTCTTATGTCCACCGAGTCCATGATGCCATCCAGCCATCTCATTCTCGGTCGTCCCCTTCTCCTCCTGCCCCCAATCCCTCCCAGCATCGGAGTCTTTTCCAAAGAGTCAACTCTTCTCATGAGGTGACCAAAGTACTGGAGTTTCAGCTTTAGCATCATTCCTTCCAAAGAAATCCCAGGGCTGATCTCCTTCAGAATGGACTGGTTGGATCTCCTTGCAGTCCAAGGGACTCTCAAGAGTCTTCTCCAACACCACAGTTCAAA
>SJYT01084061.1:2663-43728 GCA_006410635.1 Cephalophus harveyi | reverse complement strand
ATCAATTCTTCGGCGCTCAGCCTTCTTCACAGTCCAACTCTCACATCCATACATGACCACAGGAAAAACCATAGCCTTGACTAGACGGACCTTAGTCGGCAAAGTAATGTCTCTGCTTTTGAAAATGCTATGTATTAATCAAATAAAATAATCTCTCTGATTAAATCAACTGGTAGTTTTTAATGATAAAGACATTTTTCTCATTATTATTTTCTAAAGCAAAACTTTGTGAGTGCATTTTTTTGCTCTCTGATTGTGTTTACAACCATCTAGAAACTGCATCGTATTAAGATGGGGGTTATTTGAGTAGATATTTGAATAGATTCCCTAGTGAGTGATTAGCTTTGCAATGATGGTGGCCCATTCAGTAAAGAATTTGGAGCAATGCAGAAGACACAGGTTTGATTCCTGAGTTGGAAAGATGCCCTTCTCTAGGAAATGATAACCCACTCCAGTATTCTTGCCTGGGAAATCATATGAACAGAGAAGGTTGGCAAGCTACAGTCCACAGCACCGCAAAATAGTTGGGTATGACTTAGCGACTAAACCACCACCAGTGAGTGAAGTGTCATCAACAAAACCCACCGAACACCCTGAAGGACAAATCAAAATCCCTTTAACAGATGAATGTATGCTTTACAGAAGAACTGTGTCCCAGAAAACAGTGTTGGGATCAGAGTTATGACTGTCACAGTCTATTCTGTGGAGACAATTGAAAATCGAATTGTTTCAAGAGCACTTTGAGTTCTCTCATATTTTTTTATTCCCTTCCTTGAATGTGGGTTATTTATGTCACTTTTCTTCTTACAGGATGGAACATTCTTTAAAATAGAAACTGTTTTTCTTACTTTTGTATTTCCCTTAGGGTCCATAAAAATGTTCTATGAGGAGAATCAATTAAACATATTCACTCATTTAAACATTAAATAAATATAATTAATTTGGGTAAAAGAATTTGGTTTTAAATGTATTAAAGTCATGACATCATTAAAGTATTCCACCTTGAAGAAGAAAATTTAATACACCACTTTGTATTTCTTGTGTGTGTGGTTGCTAATCTATTTTTTAGATTTTATATTTGCTAATAATAAATCCTTGCACTTGTGTATAGTAGTTTTTCTGAGAGAATATTAGTGTGAAAGAATATTCTCTTTCTTTGTATCTAAGATTTGGGAAAAGAGTCCATGTATCCACTTTACTAAGTCTGTTTCTCTGTAGACAATGTAAGGTAAGTCATAGCAAAACTTACAGAAAGCATTACACTACATTACATCATGGAGGAGGGGGTGGGGTGTTTGAAATAGCTTAAAGCACAGCAGAGTTCAGGTCTTAATATGTTGCAGCTAGTGGGGAAAATAGAGAAACTGATGACCAAATGCACTAATTCTAAATTCTAAACAGTACTGTGTACATGTTGAAAAACACTTGAAGCTTACTGCATTACTTTCATACTCTACAATGATGCACAAAAGCTGCAAGAATCATTCTTTCCTCTCATGGAATCTTCTCTTTAGTTTGTGGCCAAGCATTTTTTGGCTACAAAAGAAATTTTGCATTTTAGTTGTTGTTCAGTCACTCAATCATGTCTGACTCTTTGCAATCCCATGGACTTCCCTGTCCTTTACCATTTTCCTGAGTTTGCTCAAACTCATATCCATTGAGTCAGCAATGCAATCCAACCATCTCATCCACTGTTGTTCCCTTCTTTTTCTGTCTTCAATCTTTCCCAACATCAGGGTCTTTTCCAATGAGTCAGCTCTTCACATTAGTTGGACAAAGTATTGGAGCTTCACTTTCAGCATCAGTCCTTCCAATAAATATTCAGGACTGAATTTTCTAGAATTGACCAGTTTGATCTCTTTGCAGTCCAAGGGACTCTCAGAGTCTTCTCCAGCACCACAGTTTGAAAGCATCAATTCTTCAATGCTCAGCATTCTTTACAGACCAGCTCTCACATCTGAACATGATTACTGGAAAAGCCATAGCTTTGACTTTACAGACCTTTGTTGGCAAAGTGATGTCTCTGCTTTTTAATATGTTGTCTATGTTTGCCATAGTTCTACTTTCAAGGAGCAAGTATATTTTAATTTCAAGGCTGTAGTAACCATCCGCAGTGATTTTCAAGCCCAAGAAAGTAAAGTCTGTCACTGTTTTCATTGTTTCTGCATCTATTTGATTTGAAATAATGGGACCAGATGCCATGATCTTAGTTTTATGAATGTTGAGTGGTAAGTCAGCTTTTTCACTATCCAGTTTCACCTTCATCAAGATGCTCTTAGTTCCTCTTCACTTTCTGCCATAAGTGTGGTATCATCTGTGTATCTGAGGTTATCGATTCAAAGTATTGGAGCTTCACTTTCAGCATCAGTCCTTCCAATAAATATTCAGGACTGAATTTTCTAGAATTGACCAGTTTGATCTCTTTGCAGTCCAAGGGACTCTCAGAGTCTTCTCCAGCACCACAGTTTGAAAGCATCAATTCTTCAATGCTCAGCATTCTTTACAGTCCAGCTCTCACATCTGAACATGATTACTGGAAAAGCCATAGCTTTGACTTTACAGACCTTTGTTGGCAAAGTGATGTCTCTGCTTTTTAATATGTTGTCTATGTTTGCCATAGTTCTACTTTCAAGGAGCAAGTATATTTTAATTTCAAGGCTGTAGTAACCATCCACAGTGATTTTCAAGCCCAAGAAAGTAAAGTCTGTCACTGTTTTCATTGTTTCTGCATCTATTTGATTTGAAATAATGGGACCAGATGCCATGATCTTAGTTTTATGAATGTTGAGTGGTAAGTCAGCTTTTTCACTATCCAGTTTCACCTTCATCAAGATGCTCTTAGTTCCTCTTCACTTTCTGCCATAAGTGTGGTATCATTTGTGTATCTGAGGTTATCGATCATTCTCCCAGCAAACTTGATTCCAGCTTGAGCTTCATCCAGCTCAGCAGTTCATATTGATATACTCTGCATATAAGCTAAATAAGTAGGGTGACAATATACATCCTGACATACTCCTTTCCTAATTTGCAACCAGTCAGTTGTTCCCCGTCTGGCTCTAACTATTGCTTCTTAACCTACATGGAGGTTTCTCAGGAGGCCAATAAGATAGTCTGGCATTCCTGGCTCTTAAAGAATTTTACACAGTTTGTTGTGACCCACACAATTAAAGGCTTTAGTATAGTCAACAAAGCAGAAGTAAATGTTTTTCTGTAATTCTCTTCCTTTTTCTATGATCCAACAGATGTTGGCAATTTGATCTCTGGTTCCTCTGCCTTTTCTAAATCCAGTTTGTATATCTGGAAGTTTTTGGTTCATGTACTACTGAAGCCTAACTTGAAGGATTTTGGGCATTACCTTACTAGTATGTGAAATGAATGCAATTGTGTGGTAGTTTGAACATTCTTTGGCACTGTCCTTCTTTGGGATTGTAATGCATGTTTTATATCTAACCCCAAATAAAAAATTCCCTGTTCACTCACTATGCAGAAGAAAGTAATGGCCAAGTCTTTGACACACACAATTTAAAACTCCAGGAGTATTTTAAGATTCACAATCTATCATACAAGTAATCTATGGGTATCAAATATGTGTGTGTGTGTGTGTGTGTGTGCACACGAATGCTAAGTTGCTTCATCTGGTCTTACTCTTTGCAACCCTATTGACTGTAGCCTGCCAGAGATTCTCCAGGCAAGGATACTGGAGTGGGTTGCCATGTCCTCCTGCAAGGGATCTTCCTGACTCAGGGATCCATTTCGTATCTCATGTCTCCAGCATCGGCAGGCAGATTCTTCACCACTAGTGCCACCTGCAAAGCTAAATCATTCATCAACTTATGTTAATATTTATACATAACATAATCTAATAAGTAATAAACTATTTTGATTTAAATATCCCCCTGAGTCAGTCTCTCCCATGAGGAAGCTTCCACAAACCTCTTATCATTCTCTGTCAGATGGCAGTCAGATTGAAAACCATAATCACAGAAAGCTAACCAATCTGATCACATGGGCCACAGCCTTGTCTAACTCAATGAAACTATGAGCCATGCCATATTAGGGTCACCTAAGATGGATGGGTCATGGTGAAGAGTTCTAACAAAACATGGTCCACTGGAGACGGGAATAGCAAACCACTTCAATATTCTTGCCTTGAAAACCCCATGAACAGTATGAAAAGGCAAAAAGATGGGACACTGAAAGAAGAACTCCCCAGGTCAGTAGGTGCCCAATGTGTTACTGGAGAACTAACCCCAGAAAGAATGAAGAGACAGATCCAAAGCAAAAACAACACCCAGTTGTGGATGTGACTGGTGATGGAAGTAAAGTCCAATGCTGAAAAGAGCAATATTGCATAGGAACCTGGAATGTTAGGTCCATGAATCAAGGCAGATTGGAAGTGGGTCAAACAGGAGATAGCAGGAGTGAACATTGACATTTTAGGAATCAGGGAACTAAAATGGACTACAATGGGTGAATTTAACTCAGATGACCATTATATCTATTGACCATTATACTGACCATTATATCTATATGACCATTATATTCTTGTGGGCAAGAATCCCCTAGAAGAAATGAAGTAGCCATCATAGTCAACAAAAGAGTTTGAAATGCAGTACTTGGATGCAGTCTCAAAAATGACAGAATGATCTCTGTTTGTTTCCAAGGCAAACCATTCAATATCACAGTAATCCAAGTCTATGTCCCAACTGTTAATGCTGAAGAAGCTGAAGTTGAATGGTTCTATGAAGACCTACAAGACCTTCTAGAACTAACGCCCAAAGAAGATGCTCTTTTCATTATACGGGACTGGAATGCAAAAGTAGGAAGTCAAGAAACATCTGAGAAACAGGCAAATTTGGCCTTGGAGTACAAAATGATGCACAGCAAAGGCTAATAGAGTTTTGCCAAGAGAATGCACTGGTCATAGCAAGCACCCTCTTCCAACAACACAAGAGAAGACTCTACACATGGACATCACCAGATGGTCAAAACTGAAATCAGAATGATTATATTCTTTGCAGCCAAAGATGGAGAAGCTCTATACAGTCAGCAAAAACAAGACTGGGAACTCTTCAATAAGGAGTTCAAGACTCCTAATTGCTAAATTCAGAATTAAGTTGAAGAAGGTAGGGATAAGCACTAGACCTTTCAGGTATAACCTATATCAAACACATTACGATTATACAGTGGAAGTGAGAAATAGATTCAAGGGACTAGATCTGATAGAGTGCTTGAAGAACTATGGATGGGGGTTTCTGATATTGTTGAGGAGGCAGGGATCAATACCTTCCCCAAGAAAAAGAAATGCAAAAAGGCAAAATGGTTGTCTGAGGAGGCATTATAAATAGCCATGAAAAGAAGAGAAGTGAAAGGCAAAGGAGAAAAGGAAAGATATACCTATTTGAATGCAGAGTTCCAAAGAATAGCAAGGATAGATAAGAAAGCCTTCCACAGAGAGCAATCCAAAGAAATACAGGAAAACAATAGAATGGGAAAGGCTAGAGTCCTCTTTAAGAAAACTAGAGATATCAAAGGAACATTTATGCAGAGATGGGCACAATAAAGGATAGAAATGGTATGGGCCTAACAGAAGCAGAAGATATTAAGAAGAGATGGCAAGAATACACAGAAGAAGTATACAGAAAAGATCTTCATGTCACATATAATCACAATGGTGTGACCACTCACCTAGAGCTAGACATTCTGGAATGAAAATTCAAGTGGACCTTAGGAAGCATCACTACGAACAAAGCTAGTGGAGGTGATGGAATTCCAGTTGAGCTATTTCAAATCCTTAAAGATGATACTGTGAAAGTGCTGCACTCAATATGCCAGCAAATTTGGAAAACTCAGCCATGGCCACTGGACTGGAAAATATCAGTTTTCGTTTTTGTCCCAAAGAAAGGCAATGCCAAAGAATATCTAACCACTGCATAATTGCACTCATCTCACATGCAAGTAAAGTAATGCTTAAAATTCTCCAAGCCAGGCTTCAACAATACATGAACCATGAACTTTCAGATGTTCAATCTGGATTTAGAAAAGACAGTGGAACCAGAGATCCTATTGCCAACAACCGTTGGATCATCAGAAAAACAAGAGAATTCTAGAAAAATATATTTTGCTTTATCAACTATGCCAAAAACTTTGACTGTGTGGATCACAACAAAGTGTGGAAAATTCTAAAAGAGATGGGAATACATGACCACCTGACTGCCTCCTGAGAAATCTGTATGCATGTCAAGAAGCAACAGTTAGAACTGGACATGGAACAACAGACTAGCTCCAAATTGGGGAAGAAATATGTCAAGGCTGTATATTGTCACCCTGCTTATTTAACTTATATGCAGAGTACATCATGAGAAATGCTGGGCTGGATGAAGCACAAGCTGGAATGAAGATTACCAGGAGAAATATCAATAACCTCAGACATGCTGATGACACCACCCTTATGGCAGAAAGCAAAGAGATAAAGAGCCTCTTTATGAAAGAGAAAGAGGAGAGTGAAAAAGTTGACTTAAAACTCAACATTCTTAAAACTAAACTTATGGCTCTGGTCACATCAGTTCATGGCAAATAGATGGGGAAACAGTGGAATCAGTGACAGACTTTATTTTGGGGAGCTCCAAAATCACTGTAGATGGTGATTGCAGCCATGAAATTAAAATATGCATGCTCCTTGAAAGAAAAGTCCTGACCAACCTAGACAGCATATTGAAAAGCAGAGATATTACTTTGCCAACAAAGATCCACCTAGTTAAAGTTTTGGTTTTTCCAGTAGTCATGTATGAATGTGAGAGTTGGAATATACAGAAAGCTGAGTGCTGAAGGACTGATGCTTTTAAACTATGGTGTTGGAAAAGACTCTTGAGAGTCCCTTGGACTGCAAGGAGATCCAACTAGTTCATCCTAAAAAAATCAGTCCTGAATATTCATTGGAAGCACTGATGCTGAAGGTGAAACTCCAATATTTTGGCCACCTGATGGGAAGAATTGACTCATTGGAAAAGACTCTGATGCTGGGAAAGATTGAAAGTGGGAGGAGAAGCGGACAACAGAGGATGAGTTGATTGGGTGGCATCACCGACTCAATGGACATCAGTTTGCGTAAACTCCAGGAGTTGGTGAAAGATAGGGAGGCCTTGTGTGCTGCAGTCCATGGGGTCACAAAGATTCAGACATGACTGAGTGACTGAACTGAACTGAACTGATGATTTCATATGGTTTTCCTATTTTGTGATGAATATTGTACATATATATATATAGTAATTTTCAATATCTATTTTATAAACTATACAATTGCATGTGGTGTGTGCATGCATGTTGTCACCTCAGTCATGTCTGAGTCTTTGTGACCTTATGGACTATAGACCCCTAGGCTCCTCTGTCCATGGATTCTTTAGGCAAGAATACTGGAGTGGGTTGCCATACCCTCCTTCAGGGGATCTTCTTGACACAGGGATTGAACCTCATCTCTTATGTCTTGGCTCCTGGATTGGCAGGCATTTTCTTTACCATTAGTACCACTTGGGAAGCTCCTTTCATGTGGTAAGCATTGCAAAATTTTTTATGAGTTTCTGAAAGATTACTTTCACAACATCATTCTACTTTTATTTCTTTACCAAGGATTTATATCAAAATCTTTTTTCTGTAAAGACATTTGTCATCTATTTTGCATAATACTATTCATAAATATTTATATCTAGTCCCTTTAAGAAAAATAAAAATGCATTTGCTCTTGATTCTCCTAGTAGAACAATAAGTGTTAACTAAGTTGGGACAGATGATAATCAACTAAGAGACCTTTTCCTTGAACAATAAATATAATACCCTCTCCCCTTCCCCCATCTGGATGCTGATAACCCTTTAGTGACCACTGTGCACATTAAAAGAAAATGTTAGGATTAGCTAATGATCTTCCTTTTCTTCGTCATTGCCTCCCTTTCATTTGAGGAGCAATGCTGTAGACCATGGCCAAGCATGTGCCACAGTCTATAGTAATATTGAAATGCAATATTGTAATGTACTTATAAATAAAATTGAAAATGAATCTCCCCATTGCTCTTTTATGTGCCCTTTATTCACACAATTATCCTGCAAAAAATGTTTGATGTAGAACAATCCTCTTGTCATATGCCCTTTTGCTTCATTCATTGCCAGACCCTCAACAACCCTGGATTCAAATCCCAAAACATAATTATCTGAGCTCTTGAAACTAGTATAAGCATCAGATCAAGAACTTTTCACATCAAAATAAGGCATGAAAACTTGAAGATTCCATCTTGAAAGGAGACCTAGTAATACTTAAGAGAGTAATACACATCTTATTTTAGAGTACAGCCAAGAAGTCTGACTAAAGTATGTTATTATTATATGCAAGCCAGAATATCTTACCAAGTAATATTAGTGTTGAATCAATATCTGCCATTTCCTCTATAAAATGTGTTTAAGTGAAAAAATTTATAAAAAAAGATGTTTCTAGAGTTCAGATTTCTTGCAGATATAAGTATTATAATGTCTTGTCTGACATTCAGTGATGAAATTAAAAAACTCAAATACAAACCTTATTAACTAATATGGCTACTGATTGTGAGAATTAAATTATATGATGGCCTATGATTATGACTTAAGTAAAATAATTAAAAAATTTTAGCTGACATATCAATTCCAGCCAATGTGCTACTGCAAAAATCTGCCAAATAATTAAGCATGGTGGCTTTAGAGATTCAGCCAGTTTAAGAGAGAGATTTATTAAAACATATTAATAACATATGTATCTCTGTCCTCTTCCCTGGTGGCTCAGACGGTAAAGCGGCAGCCTACAATGAGGGAGACCTGTGTTCAATCGCTGGGTAGAAAAGATCTCCTGGAGAAGGAAATGGCAACCCACTCCAGTATTCTTGCCTGGAAAATCCCGTGGATGGAGCAACCTGGTTAGGCTACAGTCCATGGGGTCACAGAGTTGGACACAACTGAGTGACTTCACTCACTCATCTCTGTCCTACAGAGAATAGCAAAATCTATGATATAATGGGGGATTTGTTGTTGTTGTTTCAGTACTAAGTCATGTCTGACTCTTGAAAATCCATGGATTATAGCTCCTCTGTCCGTGGAATTCTCCAGGCAAGAATATTGGAGTGTGTTGTCATCTCTTTCTCCAGGGGATCTTCCCCACCCAGGGATCAAACTCACATCTCCTGCATTGGTAGGCAGATTCTTTACTGCTGACTTACCTGGGAAGTCCTATAATGGAGGATACTTAAAGAAATTAATAAAATACAAAGTAGAGTCAGGTAAGAAATGCTGAGTACTAGCTATTGAAAGAAGAAAAGTAAAAATGTGTTCTCAACTACATGAATTCTAACTGAGATAATTTTTAGGAAATACAACCACTCTGCAAGTGTTAAAATCTTTGTTATTACTGATGCTGCTAAGTCGCTTCAGTCGTGTCCGACTCTGTGTGACCCCATAGATGGCAGCCCACCAGGCTCCCCCATCCCTGGGATTCTCTAGGCAAGAACACTGGAGTGGGTTGCCATTTCCTTCTCCAATGCAAAGTGAAAAGTGAAAATGAAAGTCACTGAGTCGTGTCCAACTCTCAGCGACCCCATGGACTGCAGCCTACCAGGGTCCTCCGTCCATGGGATTTTCCAGGCAAGAGTACTGGAGTGGGGTGCCATGGCCTTCTCCGTGTTATTATTGATAGATCATATCATTTTGAGAACATCATAAGTCATACTTATGATTAATAAATAAGCATAAATATATATCTTCAGACAATATATAGTCATCCTTGCATTTGAATGGCTTTATGCTCAGTCACTCAGTCTTGTCTGACTCTTTGTGACTGCATGGACTTTAGCCCCTTCAGGCTCCTCTGTCATGGGATTTTCCAGGCAAGAATGCTGGAGTGGGTTGCCATTTCCTCCTCCATTATTTATGTATAAGTATGCATAGTTTTGTGAGTAAGGATCTGTGGAGGGGGGATGCTTATGTCTAAAGTTTAGTAAAATAAACAGTTACCTTGATTGTGAAGGATTTGGGGAGTTCAGAATAAATGTTGGTTATCTATTTATTGTTTTCTGAATTGTAAGTATAGAAGTATTTAAATTTCTTTTCAGATATTTGGTGAAATCGTGAAATGAGGTCAGTCAATAGACGTTCATTAGCAGAAATTGATTTGTGTGAGAATTATATTTTTCCTATGATGAACAAGAGTATGTGATCATTTTCATTTTAATTCACAAGGAAAAAAAGGTAACTTTCTTTTTGAGAACAATTAGAAAAATCAGACTAAAACATACAAATAATTATTAAAACATACAAATAATTAGTTTGATTGCATTGGAATGCTAATAATGCATTGAGGATTTGCCTAGCCAAGAAAATAAGAAAGGCCAGAGAAGGTAGCTAAAACCGTGGTGTGACATTTTCTCTGAAACCAATTACTAATGCTTAAAGTGATTCACAAGAGGTCATGTGATTGAGCAACTATGTTGAAAACAGACTCAAGAGAATTGGTGGCACTAAAAAAAAAAAGAAAAAAAGAAAATGCGGACATAACAAAGAGAAATGGCTGTTAACCAATTCATTTTTAGTGTAGGACCAAAAAGCTCTATTCTATGAGTCAGGGTGAAGTGGGAAAAAGCCAGCCGTTACAATGTCTAAAGCCCAGTTTAGAAGCATCTTAATTTTTGCTATAAGGCAAAAATCAGAAACAGTGGTGCACAGGCCAAATTGGACCCACCATTTATTTGTGCACAGTTCACAAGCTAAGAATAGTATTTACTTTTAGTGATGGTTTACATTTAACATTTTAAAAGTAAATGTAGAAAAAGCTATTAGCCTTTTGGCAAAAAATTTTGCTCAGTTTGTTGAGGAAACTGTCACATGGTGCCCAAAGCCTAAAATATTTATATTCTGGTTCTTTACAAAAGTTTGCTGACTCTTTTTGTGATGATCTGGAGTTGCAAAGGGAAGATGTATCCCAGGAGCAAAAATAAATTTGCAGAAGTCAATGACACAATTTGAGGTCTCAAATATCTCTTCTGATTTCCTCATTAAAATGTTTGCTGCTTAATCAAAAATAAAGAGAAAATCTGTAGACAGTAATGCAAATGCAAAGAAGAAAGAAAATATAAACAGATCCAAAGTTGTTATTCAGTCACTAAGTCATGTCCGACCCTTTGCGACTCTATGAACTGCAGCATGCCAGGCTTACCCGTCCTTCACTATCTCCTGGAGCTTGCTCAAACTCATGTCCATTGAGTCGGTGACGCCATCCAACCATCTCATCCTCTGTAGCCCCCATCTCCTCCTGCTCTACTAGATGCATATAATTTAATGGACAAGATCAAAATAGCTATGATAAATATAGACAAGGTATTAAAAGTGGGATATTTGGCAGAAAACTGAAAATTTAGAAAAAAAAATAAATGAAATTTTACAGCTAAAATGGCAAGAATTGAGTATCTCAACAGATATACTTAGAGGAATAGTAAATTCAGCTCTGAAGTTCTGCATCATGACTTTTGATTACTATTTTAGAGGTTCTACCTTGAAGGCTAAGATAGAAACAAACAAACAGACAAACCACAAACAGTAAATTGCATTTGTATAGAATGCTTTTGTATGTCTACAACATACAGATTCTAGCTTAAAAAAAAATCATTAGAAATTGTACAATATTTTTGACTATTTGCTTTGTATGAATATTTTTAAAAGTCAGTATTTTCGTTTTCATCCCTATTGAAAGTAAACCTCCTGAAATGATTTTAGAATTTAACAAATTGTGATGATACTAAAATTAAATATATCACAACCAAATCACAATAAAGTGAACAGAAAACCATGTTAAATAACAGTGAAATCATGTTTGAAGGCATAGTGGTGGTGTCTTAGTCGCCACGTCGTGTCTGACTCTTGCAACCCTCTGGACTGTAGCCCGTCAGACTCCTCTGTTCTTGGGATTTCCCAATCAAGAAAAATGGAGCAGGTTGCGATTTTCTTCTCCAGATGATCTTTCAGACCCATGGATCTAACCCAGGTCTCGTGCATTGCAGGCATATTCTTTACCGCTGAGCTACCAAAGAAGTCCTGAAGAGAGTATATGGAGAGCTACATTCAGGGGTTGGGTATCTATATAGGAGGCGGATGAGCAGACACTTAACATCCAAAACAAGAAGAGCAGCTGTTTTGTGGAGCAGACTCTGCAAAATGTGAAAATAGCTATTGGTGACATCCCACGCCAGGGGCTGAAAATACTGCTCACCTTCGTTAGCAAGGGTGCCATCCATCCAGAGCTGTTTAAGTCCTTTGAAAGCAGTTCATGGTCACATTTAACTCCAAGGATTTCCTGCACTGCCAGGCCATGGAGGAGGTGGGTTTCACTGAGAACAAGGTGAACTGCCTGGTGTCCCAGTACTGGCAATACCAGCACCCCAAGGCTGAGAAGGAGGTTAAATTCAGGGAGGCGGCCTAGAGCTGTCTGCTCCCCAGAAAGCGCAGAACTTAAGTGAACTCGTCACTCACAACCTCTTCTCTGTCAGCCACAGCGCCCTCCCTGGGCACTTGCCCTTATTTCTGTCTGAACATCTCATGCTGTACAGATGCTACCACTAAAGCATTTTCACAGTGAAAAAAGATCCCTAAATTATACATTGGTTTTATTTTTTAAAAATTGGAGTATATTTACTTCACAATGTTGCATTAGTCTCTGCTGTACAATGAAATGAATCAGCTAGACATATACATAACCTTCCCTCTTGGACATGTGGACATGTGAGGGAAGGGGAGGGTAGGATGAACGAAGATTAGGCTTGACATATGTACACTACCTTGTGTAAAACAGAGAGCTAGTGGGAACCAGCTGTATAGCAGAAAGAGGCATACATTGTTTTTAAATATCCATGAAATAGGATATAAAATCAGACTTCTTAGTTTATGTACCTTGGTAATCTCAGACAGATGAAGTTGAGAAATAGGGGAAAAAAAGAGTTTAAGTTCATTTTTCATAACACTGTGCTTTGTTTTTGCACTATTTACAATACATTTTAACAGCTGCAATATAATGCCTAAAAATTTAGAAGACAAACAGCAAGGAAAACTTACACCAATTTTATATTGTGACTTTATATGAGTGTCTTGGGATCTAAATATTTGCTTCGGCCTCTTTATTTCAGGTTCTTCTTGAAGATAATGTATCCGCCCCTCTTTATACCAAAGCATGAATGTAGATTGCCTGAAATAGAAAGGTTGATTGCTTTGCGGAGCTGTTTCTCCCTGGGAGATACGTCCTTTGAAAATGTTCTGCATTAGAAAATAGACTTCATCACATAGCATTCAAATTTGTTTTAAAATGAGGAAACATGAAAACAGTTTCATGAAGTAAAGAAAATTTGTTGAAATTATTGTAATCTCCAAGGTATTTTCACACTTTGATTAAAAACACAGCAATTTAATGTGAAATTCTTTGAAAATATATCATGTTTGAGAGTAGGGGCAATAGAGTTTAAGTTTTCAGAAATGTTTTTTTTGGAAAGCAGCATTTATGTTGACTGTTTAAATGTTAACATCACCGTGAGCTGTCTAAATATTCCTTCCTGGAAAGGTTACAACTCATGGTCCATCATTTTCAGTCCTTTTTGCTCTCAGTAATTCTTACCCACTTTCCTGTAACTTTATAGATTGAATTTAACACAAAAATTTTTACCTTTAGCACCACAGTTATTAATGTCAGACACCAGAACTTTAAAGCTTTGTGATTTGTGACAATCTATTTAGCTTCCTGTTATGTCAGTTTGAAAAAATGACACTTTCCTTAGAGAATAATGAGGATTTAATGAAAATATTGCATAAAGCATTTACATGCATTGTGTCTAAAACACATGTGGAGTTTTGTGAATATGAATTGTTCTATCCTCCTTACCATAACTTGGTTATCCTTTTCTTCATTTTCCATGGACACACTTAGTTATGGATTACTCCTTAGAGGTCAAAACTATCTCCAAATTCCATCTAGTGGCTGTTAAGATACAGGCTTAAAACTTCAGTTTGTATGTATAAATCTTAGGCTTAGGAAATAATTCCTCAGGATCAATGTAAACATCATCAAAAGCTCCTTTTAAACAGTAGGTGGAAGTTTCTACTACTAACAAATGCAAGACTTATGTGCTATACTCATAGCAACAGAGCAGGAATGTTAAAGAGCCAAGGAGAAGTCTCCTTAATTATTTGTCCTCTGGAACAGAAAAGCAAGTGTTTCAAAACTAGAAACCTGAGAATTTGTACCTAGTTTGCATAGATGCACCTTCTTGGGCTATTTATTCACTTTTTCTCCATTTTCATCCACAAATCCACTGCCATACCTGTGTTATACATGCATATATATATATATATACACACACATATATGAAAATATTTTATATTTTATATGTGTGTATATATATATATACACGGAGAAGGCAATGGCATCCCACTCCAGTACTCTTGCCTGGAAACTCCCATGGATGGAGGAGCCTGGTGGGCTGCCGTCCATGGGGTCGCTGAGTCAGACACAACTAAGCGAATTCACTTTGACTTTTCACTTTCATGCATTGGAGAAGGAAATGGCAACCTACTCCAGTGTTCTTGCCTGGAGAATCCGAGGGATGGTGGAGCCCAATGGGCTGCCATCTGTGGGGTTGCACAGAGTCGGACACGACTGAAGCGACTTAGCAGCAGCAGCAGGATATATATATAAATATGTATGTATATATAGTTCTCCCTTTTTCTAACCAGAAACTGTAACTTTTAGAAATCAACCAAAAAAAAAAATGACAAAGGACAGAATGGAATGTATTCTTGAGTTTTAAGATTTTAAAAAAGTTGTTAAGAATAGCCTTCATACAATAAATGTAAAATATCAAATTCTATCTGCTTAGAAAAAAATCAGAGAATGGGCTGGATGAGAGAGTATCACTTCTCGGTCCATCAGAAGCATTCTACAAGAAAGCTACCTCACAGTGGAATTTCAGCTAAAATTTGCACAAAAATTTGGTGGTTTAGACACTAAGTCATATCTGACTCTTGCAAACCTATGGACTGTAGCCCACCAGGCTCCTTTGTCCATGAGATTTCCCAGGTAAGAACACTGGAGTGGGTTGATATACCTGACATGGATACAATTTAATATGCAGAGAGAACAATCAAATGTGTGACAAAAGGATATCCATTTAGAAAACTTTAAACTTAGGTAAATCTCCATGCTTTGAAGGTTGATAAAAAGAAAGAAAGAAAGAAGAAAACTATGAAAAATATTGTAGAAAAAGAAAAAAGTAGCCTCAGCTTAAATATATACAGAAAACATAAAATATCTGGAAATCGTCCATGTGAGATATATTAGACATTGCATTCATTATTTCTTTTAAATCTTAAAATTGTCCCTCAGTCTAGATGGTTACACGTGCTCAGTCACTCAGTTGTGTCTGACTCTTTTTGATTACATGGACGGCAGCCTGCTTCTGTCCATAGGATTTCCCAGGCAAGAATTCTGGAGTGGCTTGACATTTCTTTCTCCAGGGCATCTTCCCGACCCAGGGATCAAACCAGCATTTCTTGTGTCTCCTGCATTAGCAAGCAGGCTGTTTATTTCTGTGCCCCCAGGGGATGGTTATATAGCTCATGTTTATATATAAGTAAAAAGTGATATGCTTTTAGCTTACCCAGAGCTACGTAGCTAGTATATATAGAATCCAGTTTTTAAATCCAAAGAAACTAAATCCTCTCCCCTATATGAAAAATCTAATTTCTAGTCAGAGCAACAGGTGGCCATTGTCACTGAAATCATGATGTTCTCCTGGTACATATCAAGATTTATACATAATGTAAGATTATTAGTACCTTAAGAGATTCATGTCTTAGTCAATATAGTTTATGTACAAAGTCCTGGTGTCATTCTAGGGTGGGTACGTAGAAAGGTACACATTTTGCCAGGCTTGAGCCTTCAGTAAGTAGGGATATTTTTAAAAAATGCATGTACAGAATTGAGTTATAAAGTGTGCATTTATTTCCAATTAGAAAGACTATCACACCAAACATAAATTTGGCAAATATCAAAATCACTACAGCAATCAAAAGATAGCCTTAATCTCTCAGTATTCTGAAACATTTCTGTAATACATATCCTTAATTTTTGCTTCTATACTCTCCAATTGCATCTTCCTAGGAAGATGATTTCCATCCTGAGAATAGTAAGTTAAAATAATATTTCTTCTACTATGTTGGATCAAATATTTTTGTCATGATTTATGTGAAGATCAATTCCTTAAGTTTCACAACTAGTTTTTGTTGATGCTGTGTAAGTTTTTGCTATTGTTATTAGTTCTGGGAAAATTTATGTCAAGCAATTTTGCTTTTCAAATTTTAGCTGTAACAGATAAAATCAGTGTTCGTACTTTTAAATTTCAGAGCCTTGCACACAGAGGAATTCTGATGAATTTTCCTTGTTTCCTACCAAAAATAAAAAAAAAAACACACTATCTCACACATTTACCAATATAAACAGTCAAGGTTATGATTTCTGGATTCTGGTTTTTGCTAAATAGTGATAAGTAATGAATATTCCAGCTAAAGTTTTTATAAATGTCATGATTTCTTACGATAAATTTTTATACATCACTTCTCACAACTAAACATTTCAAATCAAGTTTTTCCCTCTATTATTCAAATATTTTAGTACCAGGTAGCATAAGACACATACATGATATGCTAAAACCTCTGACTTTTCAAGTTAATGGAATAACACTAGGTAACACAGCACACTAGATAGTAGGAAGTATCCTGAGAGTCATTTAAACCTCGAACAGTTGTCAATAATTTACATTTTCATAGAAGAGACTACAAAATATACTAAATCTCAAGTAAATATATACTCAAATTCTGTTTTACTTGAACTGTCTCCAACTTTTCCTATAAGCACGTGAATGTCCAGTATCATGGAGGGGAAGACAAATTAGAAAAATGTAGCCATCTTAAAAAATTTGTGTAAAGATATGTTACTTTTGCACATTTTACAGAAAAAAAAAACACCATACTAAGTTCTCTCAGAGAAGAAGGGGTCCATGCAAGTGTGGGAAGGTATGAAACAGTCCACAATCTCACCCTCACTTCTGATACCAATGTTTAGATGTCCCCCAAACCACCATTAGTTTCAGTGATTTATGGGAGGGATTCAAAGATCTCTCTGAAAACTTATACTCCCAGTCATGGTCCATTCCAATGAATTAGTGAGGGGACGTGACACATGGGGCAGAGCCCACTTGGAAAAGTGTAAAATTTCTATACTTGGAGTCTCCAATTTTTCACTTATCATGGGGTCAAAGACTGATAAATTTCCTGGAAACAAAATGTAACATATATAGAATATATCAATATGGAAAATTGACAACCAGGAAACCTCCTTTAAACTTTTGGGTCCAGGGTCTTTACTGGGGCTCTGTCTTGCAGACATGGATAACTGCCCACATAGCTAAGCTAAATCTGTAGCCCTTCCACATATTGAGCTAATACCACATGACCCAGAGATATCATTGTTAGGTTGTCTGTATCAGCTGAAGACCCTTAAGTAAGCAAAGAATTTTATCAAGCAGAAAATTCCAAGGACCTAGAGACTGTCTCATGGCAAAGTCCAGACCTCAAATTGGGCAAAGTTAAACTCTTTACTGTACAAAATGATAGAACCTAAACTTATATTCCATTAGTTTCACAATAAATCTGCTTCAGCTGGAAATATCAGAGAGGATTGTTAGCATTTTTTGACTAAGTGAATGCTTTCTGTGTTTGTCTCTGTTTAGGCCCTGGAAAATCCTTGTGAATGTTAATATCTATTATCTGTGAAGAGAAACCCAGAAAATATTTATATTTAAAATTAAAACACACATATTTATGCCTGTGTTTGCATACACACATACTTCTTAAGCCATCAAATTGTAAAGTAGGAAAAATTTAGAACTGAACAAAAGCAAATGAGGTATTATTTAGAGAGAAATGTATGATTGTAAAGGAACAGATTAAAATAAAAAAACAGAAAAATTAATGAGCTAACCATCTAAATCATGAAATCAGGAAAAGAAAAATGGTGCCAATCTAAAGAATTTGGTGAATGATATAATAAATATGAATGCCTTGTTGAATATAGAGGGACTCGGGAAGCAATAAGAGGGTTAACAAATCCGGATTTTCTTGAAAATGTGAATAAAACCCACTAGTGTTTTCCTCATACATGGTGAGCATTAGCCTCATGTGAGAAGTGTTCAGAACTTGTGCTAAACTCATAATCCCCAATCCAGCCCACAGAATTCTTTATATCTCCCAGGTGGTTCCAATATATAGTCAGGTGTGGAAAGCACTGGAACAAACTCTGAGATTTGCATTGAAAGAAAGGGAGAAAGAAATGATAAAGAGAGACTACAGGGTGAAGAAGGATAATAAAAGAAAAGGACATGCAAATATGTCAAGGTAATCATGTTTTCAAATTTAGAGAGCTTCTTATAAATAAATTTATAGACATACTGAGTTTGTTTATAAATTTAAAGAGTAACCCACCATTTAAAAATCCATCCCCAGAAAAACTTGATGATTTTGTAGGTACCCTCTGCCATTTCTTCAAAGATTAGAAAAATCTAGAAAATTAGGAGAAAAGGCAGGAGGGTGGAATGGGGAGGGAGTAGAGGAAAGGGAGCTGAAAGGAGAAAAGAAAAATATGTCCACCATTTTTTAAAATTTTAAATTTAAGGCAAGTTATTTGTTAATAGGGAAATCAGGAGCAGTGTGAAAAAAAATTAGCATTTGTTTAAGAGCACAAATTCAGTAAGTAACAATGAATAAAAGATCGGCACACCAAATAATCAACAAGCATGTTTCTCTCCAAATGCAAAGAAGGATTAAAGTAAGAAAATCTATTAATATAAGTTTTAGCATGCATCAAGGACTGCAAACTTTGCTGGTGTTTACAAGCCTTCTTCCATATGACTTCACAAAATCTACTGGATTATTAGATCTACCCTTGTCACTTCTCCACTTGAATTAATTCTACACTTTCACTCCAAGATGTTTAATGGAGGGCTCAGGATTTATGCATTAAATTAATTGCATGCAGAATATTAAGTGGTTTCCCTGTTCTGCTCTAAAAATGTGTTTACCGCCTCTCCCAGCAATGAATCTGTTGTTTAGGAGCGCATGCAGAGTTGGTTTATGAAAAAGAAAACAACACAATATTTTAAAGTCCTTGAATTTTATTGACACATTTAAAACTGAATTATCTCTAATTCAAGGAAAATATGTGTATTTAATGTGTTCAAAACATTTGCAGACCTCTAAGCAAAACACAAAAATGAGCAAAATGCATCTATCTTGAGGAAATCTTCAGTCATGTCCAGCTCTTTGTGACACTATGGACTGTAGCCTTCCAGGCTCCTCTGTCCATGTGATTTTCCAGGCAAGAATGCTGGAGTGGTTTGCCATGCCCTCCTCCAGGGGATCTTCCCGACCCAGGGATGGAACCGCGGTCTCCTGTGTCTCCTGCATTGCAGGCGGATTCTTTACGGCTGAGGGAGCCAAGAAACGTGTTATTAGTGCTCCTGTAGCCTAATAGTCACAAGTGAAGCTCCTTGTGTGAATAGATATCTTCATGGACATTGATTTGATAGTGATAGCAATATTAAAAGATGGCATTTCCAAAAGTTTCATATGCAATTTTCACCAGCTCTGCCATAGCGTGGTTTTCTATAAAAACTATTTGTCTTACCCGTGAGCACATTTATTGAGTGCACTGCATGTGCCAGTAATAATTTTGTCCATGGACTTCTTATAAAGAAATAGCTTTAAATCTTACTAAAAGCTATTCTGAATAGATTACTTATTATGGATTATGTGGTATCTACACACACTAGTGAGTCACAGAAAATAAGGGAAACCCACAAAATGTATGTTTCACTTGTTTTGTAAATCAGAATAGTTGAAACAGACATTTAATCATTTAAATAAAAGTATATATAAAATTGTATTTTCAAAGAAGTCCCATATTTTAATGAAAATATATGGTCTTATCTTCATTATGCCTGAATTTTTTTTTAATATATGCAAAGGTGATGCTATTATAGAGGATGATTCATTTAACATATTCTCTAAAATGCTTAAGGTACACTGCATATTTCTAAACCTATTCTAAAACATCTTTGAAAGACAGTTTGAGATGTTACCTTTATTAATGTTCTGTGAGATTTAGAAAGTTTCTATAGACACTTAAAAATTGAAGGTGGTTACCCTCAGGAAGAACAGATGTTTTGACATATGTCCAGATGAGTACTCTGAACTAGAAATTCAAATCTCCTTCTGGAAAACTTTTTTGTTAACATATGGTAGACAATGAATCTTAAAAAACCATTGGCTATGGAACTGACAGAAAAATGGGATTAGTTAAGATTTATTTGCAGAGATTAACCAAATTGAGCATAGAAATGGATAGAATTGGCTATATTACTCTAATTTTCAAATGATTGGCAAAAATTCTTTCAGTCTTTCCAAAAAATTTTAAACTCTCTGAAAGTCACATGCAGTATAATATTTCTAAATACATTTCCTATCTGTCTTTGTTAAATCGTGTGGAACACTTTCCTTGCCTACAACATCATTAACACTTGTAGAAGGAATATACATTTTTAGTCCCAAATTGTGGAGAGAAATGCTCAAATTTGAATACTCTCTTTTCTCCATTATCATAAAAAATGATGGCTTCAAATTAAAACAATAACCACACTTAAATGGCATCAAGCAAAATCATATCCTTTCTCTATTGCTGATGATAATTACATATGAAAATACCTCTCCATTTTTGTAGATTTACATTTATATAATTCAAAATAAGAAATGCATATTTGTCAGCTTTTTAAAACAGGTCCAAATATGTGGAACATTTATACATTTAAACAAGATATAAAGTATTTATTTTCCCTTCTTGGAGAAATGTCATGTGAACATGGCAAAAATACTGATCTCTAATCATTCTTCCTTTTGTTTGAAGGTCATTTCCCTTGCTTGCTGGCTTGTTCTTTTTTTAATATGTTATATTGTCACTGGATGTTAAACATGTTTTGAAAAGCAACAGAAATACAGAATATATTTCAACACTTTATACAGGGAATACTTCAAATTTAACTCATAAGAGTTTCAACATGGATATGATATGTAATAGATTCCTTATACACTTAGGAGTTGAAATTAGAGATAAAATGTGAATAATCAGCACTGTTTGGCTCATCTGAGAAAGAATATCCTATAATAGCCATTAAGCTGGCAAGTATAATGTGTGTTTAAATTATCCAAATTTACATGTGGCTTCTACATTAATTTTCTTGGGTACAAGTAATACTTCAATTACATTCTTATCTACAAATCATTAAAAATTGTCCATTCTGGTTTGAACAAAGTATTAGGGAAAAATGTGTAAAACTATTTTAACTAGTCTAGGATCTCTGAATAGATTACTGCAATAAAGAATAGTATTTAATTCAGTTGCTCAGTCGTGTCTGTCTCTTTCCAATATCGTGGACTGCAGCACGCCAGGCTTCACTGTCCAACACAAACTCCCAGAGCTTGCTGAAATTAATGTCCATCAAGTCGGTAATGTCATCCAACCATCCAATCCTCTGTCATCCCCTTCTCCTCCTGCCCTCAATCTTTCCCAGCATCAGGGCCTTCTACAATGAGTCAGTTCTTCGCATCATGTGCCCAAAGTATTGGAGCTTCAGCATCAGTCCTTACAAAGAACATTCAGGACTGATTTATTGTAGGATTGACTGATTGGATCTTCTTGCCATCCAAGAGATTCTCAAGAGTCTTCTCTAACACCACAGTTCAAAAGCATCAGTTCTTTGGTGTTCAGTTTTCAGGATAGTCCAACTCTCACATCCATACACGACTACTGGAAAAAATATAGCCTTGACTAGATGGACCTTTGTCAGCAGAATAATGTCTTTGAATTGAATATGCTGTCTAGGTTGGTCAGAACTTTTCTTCCGAGGACCAAGCATATTTTAATTTCATGGCTGCAGTCACCATCTGCAGTGATTTAGGAGCCCAAGAAAATAAAGTTTGCCACTGTTTCCATTGTTTCCCCATCTATCCATCATGGACTGTTGGGATGCCATGATCTTTTTTTGATTTTTTAGTTTTAAGCCAATTTTTTCACTCTTTATTTTCACCTTCATCAAGAGGATCTTTTGTTCTTCTTTGATTTCTGCTATAAGGATGGTGTCATCTGCATATGTGAAGTTATTGATATTTCTCCTGGCAATCTTGATACAAGGTTGTGTTTCATCTAGCCCAGCATTTCACGTGATGTACTCTGCATAGAAGTTAAATAAGTAGGGTGACAGTATAGAACCTTGATGTACTGCTTTCCCAATTTGGAACCAGTCCGTTGTTCCATATCCAGTTTTAATTGTTGCTTCTTGACCTGCATCCAGGTTTCTCAGGAGGTAGGTAAGATGGTCTGGTATTCTCATCTCTTTAAGAATGTCCAACAGTTTATTGTGATTCACAGAGCCAAAGGCTTTGGCATAGTTAATGAAGCAGAGGTAGATACTGTTTCTGGAACTCTCTTGCTTTTTCTATGATACAATGCATGTTGGCAATTTGATCTCTGCTTCCTCTGCCTTTTCTAAATCTGGCTTGAACATCTGGAAGTTCA
The DNA here is from genome assembly GCA_006410635.1 of Cephalophus harveyi. NCBI lineage: Eukaryota > Metazoa > Chordata > Mammalia > Artiodactyla > Bovidae > Cephalophus > Cephalophus harveyi. The sequence goes on along the minus strand of SJYT01084061.1, from coordinate 21,002 downwards.
TGTCTTGGCTTGGAGAATTTTGAGCATTATTTTGCTTTTGTATGAGATGAGTGTAATTGTGAGGCAGTTTGAACATTCTTTGGCATTGCCTTTTTGGGGATTGAAATGAAAGTTGACCTTTTCCAGTCCTGTGGCCACTGCTGAGCTTTTCAAATTTGCTTGCATATTGAGTGCAGCATTTTCACAGCATCATCTTTTAGGATTTGAAATAGCTTAACTGGAATTGCATCACCTCCACTAGATTTGTTCATAGTGATGCTTCCTAAGGCCCACTTGACTTTGGAATCCAGGATGCCTGGCTCTAGGGGAGTGATCACACCATCATGGTTATCTGGGTCATGGAGATCTTTTTTGTATATTTCTTCTGTGTATTCTTGCCACCTCTTCTTAATATATTTTGCTTCTGTTAGGTCCAAACCATTTCTGTCCTTTATTGTGCTCATCTTTGCATGAAATATTCCCTTGGTATCTCTAATTTTCTTGAAGAGATCTCTAGTCTTTCCCATTCTATGATTTCCCCCTATTTCTTTGCATTGATCACTGAGGAAGGCTTTCTTATCTTTCCTTGCTATTCTTTGGAACTCTGCATTCAAATAGGTATATCTTTCCATTTCTCCTTTGCCTTTATCGTCTCTTCTTTTCACAGCTGTTTGTAAGGCCTCTGCAGACAACCATTTTGCCTTTTTTTTCTTGAAGACGGTCATGATTACTACTCCTGTACAATGTCATGAACATCCATCCATAGTCCAAAAATAGTATAATCATTACTGTTCTGTATTTTTTAACCCAGATAGCATTTTGTTACAGACATGTTTTCTCTAGCTCAGGATTCTCAACTTTTAAGGATTGTACATTCAGTATTTCCTGGTGCAGAAATTAAGAAGTACTTTGAAAGTCGCTTTTATCTAACTATAACCATTGTCTTCACAACTGCAAACAAGGTGTGTTTTTTTACTGAACTGAACTGAATTATAAACTTATTTTTCCAGGTATTATAGGACATTTTAAAGTTTCATAGAATCTAAATATGCTTGCAAATATCAATTTTCAAATGCTTTAAAATTTGTGTGGGAATAATGAAAGCATTATATCTAAGACCTAGACAGGAATGAAAAACCTGCCACTTAACATCTGTGTGATTTTAAGTGACTTGACCTCTCTGAGACTTAGTTTACTCATCCACAGAAAGAGCAACATCAAATCTTTAACAACTGTGATATAGATACAATTCTTAAAGAGATGGGAATACCAGACCACCTGACCTGCCTCTTGAATATAACCAGAACTAAAACAGTATATTGAGGGAAAAGACATAATAATCTCCATAAAGCTTCAAAATGCACAAAGCAAAACCTAATAGAACTGAAAAGTAAAAAAGAAAAATCTGCAATTAAAGTTGGCCATATTAATACTCCTCTGTCTGAAATCCATAGAACAAGTAGACATGCAATTAACATTAAAGAGATGTTGACCTGGTTGACATGTATAAATCCTCCAACAAACAAAAGCAAGCATACAAATTCCATAAAGCTTTTGGAACACTTACCCAAATAAAACATTTTCTGAGCCATTAAATAAAAATCAATACATTGTAAAGAATTGAAAATAGTCAAAGTCTATTTTCTGAGCACAATGCAATTATTGTTGATAGCAACAGAAAGATATATGGAAAGTGCCAAAGATTTGGAATCAGAGAAATACCCCTAAATAACTCATGAGATTCATAAGAGAAATAAAAAATATTTTGACTGAATGAAAATGAAAACATTACATACTACAATTTGTGGAAAATAAATAAAGCAGTGCTATGGGGATTATACAGCATTAATTGCTAGTCATTAGAAGGAAGAAAGGTCTCAAATCAGTTACCTAATATTTCATGTGAAGCAACAATAAAAAACATGGAGAAATAGCCCAAAGCAAGCAGAAGAGAGGAAATAATAAAGATAAAAGCAGCGAAGACAAAATAATAGAACTGATAGGAAAAATCAATATTTAAAAAAGAACTGGTTCTTTTAAAAGATCAATAAAGCTGACAAATCTTGAGCAAGAATGATCAATTAACTCAAATCCACAAGAAGAAATGAAAAGCACTGCAGTGGTACATCTGTCAGTAAATATAGATTATACACACACACACACACACATATATATATATGTATGTATGTATGTGATGTGTGTGTAAATGGCTCAGCCATGTCTAGCTCTTTGCGACCCCATGGACTGTCGCCTGCCAGGCTCCTCTGTCCTTGGGATTTCCCAGGCAAAATTATTGGAGTGGGTTGCCATTCCCTTCTCCAGAGGATCTTTCCCACCAAAGGATTGAACTCGAGTCTCCTGTATTGCAGGCAGATTCTTTACAGTCTGAGCCACCAGAAACGCCATTTATATATATATATACCTATATATAAATGTTTCTCTTAATTTTATTAAAAGACATAAAGACCACATAAAGCAATTATTATAATGCCCTGTTCTTAATTTCCTAACATACACAGTTGTAATTTTTAAATTCAATTTATTTTATAAAAACAGTTTATCCATTTATCCCAATCCTTACCCCCCCACCTCTGGTAACCATCTATATAAATATAAACAATATCTAGATTCCATATATGACAGCGATCATACAGCATTTGTCTTTCTCTGAGAGACTTATTTCATTTCATATAATAATTTGTAAACTATATGGCCAAATAGAACAAAAAAAGAGATAGAAATGGAACAGTAATACAATAAAGTTTCAATATTTTATTGGAATTAATACAGTATTAATGTGAGGTGGATCATAATATATTGATTCATATTATAAATCCTAGAACAAATAGAAGGTCAACAGAGGAGTTAAAATGAATGCTAGAACAATTTGCTTAACATGAAATAAGTTAGTTGATGCTGCTGCTGCTGAGTATCTCAGTCATGTCCAACTCTGTTTGACCCCATGGAATGTAGTCAGCTAGGCTCCTCTGTCCATGGGATTTCCCAGGCAAGAATACACTAGTGCGTTGCCATACTCTCCTCCAGGGGATCTTCCCCACCAAGGGATTCAACTCACATCTCTTATGTCTTCTGAATTGGCAGGCAGGTTTTTTACCACTAATGCCACCTGGGCAGCCCAAAATGAGTTAGTTTCATTCCAATCCCAAAGAAAGGCAATGCCAAAGAATGCTCAAACTACCGCACAATTGCACTCATCTCACACGCTACTAAAGTAATGCTCAAAATTCTCCAAGCCAGGCTTCAGCAGTACGTGAACCGTGAACTTCCAGATGTTCAAGCTGGTTTTAGAAAAGGCAGAAAAACCAGAGATCAAATTGCCAACATCCACTGGATCATCAAAAAAGCAAGAGAGTTCCAGAAAAACATCTATTCCTGCTTTATTGACTATGCCAAAGCCTTTGACTGTGTGGATCACAATAAACTGTGGAAAATTCTGAAAGAGATGGGAATACCAGACCACCTGACCTGCCTCTTGAGAAACCTATATGCAAGTCAGGAAGCAACAGTTAGAACTGGACATGGAACAACAGACTGGTTCCAAATAGGAAAATGAGCACCTCAAGGCTGTATATTGTCATCCTGCTTATTTAACTCATATGCAGAGTACATCATGAGAAACTTTGGGCTGGAAGAAGCACAAGCTAGAATCAAGATTGCCAGTAAAAATATCAGTAACCTCAGATATGCAGATGACACCACCCTTATGGCAGAAAGTGAAGAGGAACTAAGAAGCCTCTTGATGAAAGTGAAAAAGAGGAGAGTGAAAAAGCTGGCTTAAAGCTCAACATTCAGAAAACGAAGAGCATGGTATCTGGTCCCATTACTTCATGGGAAATAGATGTGGAAACAGTGGAAACAGTGTCAGACTTTATTTTGTTGGGCTCCAAAATAACTGCAGATGGTGACTACAGCCATGAAATTAAAAGACACTTACTCCTTGGAAGAAAAGTTATGACCAACCTAGATAGTATATTAAAAAGCAGAGATATTACTTTGCTAACAAAGGTCTGTCTAGTCAAGGCTATGTTTTTTTCCCGTGGTCATGTATGGATGTGAGAGTTGGACTGTGAAGAAAGCTGAGTGCCAAAGAATTGATGCTTTTGAATTGTGGTGTTGGAGAAGACTCTTGAGAGTCCCTTGGACTGCAAGGAGATCCAACGAGTCCATCCTAAAGGAGATCAGTCCTGGGTGTTCAATGGAAGGACGGATGCTAAAGCTGAAACTCCAGTACTTTGGCGACCTCATGTGAAGAGTTGACTCATTGGAAAAGACTCTGATGCTGGGAGGGATTGGGGGCAGGAGGAGAAGGGGACGACAGAGCATTAGATGGCTAGATGGCATCACTGACTTGATGAACATGAGTTTGAGTGAACTCCAGGAGTTGGTGATGGACAGGGAGGCCTGGCGTCCTGCAACTCACGGGGTCGCAAAGAGTCGGACACCACTGAGCGATCGAACTGAACTGAACTGAAGGAACAATAATGCTAACAAAGGAGCAACAAAGACAAGACATAAAAAACAAATGGCAGTTACAAAGTCAGTCACAAAGTCAGTCATATTAATAAATAAATCCAGCATAAATGGACTCATCACTCCAATAAAAAGTCAAAAGTCAGAGATTCAACGTAAGTTTTCTGGACACTGTTTAATTTCTGTCAACTTGCTTACTGAGTGTCTGCAGTAGAGCAGCTGAAGACCACTTAGTGACTACTTCTCCCATTGTGCAACCTGAGCAGTGGGATCTGCAGTCCGTCTTCAGTGGCGTTCTCACTGGAGTCTGTCTGCTGTTCTCAGTGGGGGCTGCTGGGCAAGCACGGAGGGCACCTGCCACGTTCAGACCAGCTGCCGCCTCTGGGAGGCTGAGCAGCAGACAATTCAGGAGCTGGGGCAGTTCATCCACCCTGCATTTCTCCCTGGTCACAGCCTTCTCAGCTGTGGCCCGCCCCTGCGGTACCACCTGTTGCGGATCTTGGCTCAAGTAGAAAGTGCGTGGGACACGCTCGGGATTCTCATGGTATGCCCGCCCATGGGTGCTCACAGAAGAGGGAACCATGCAGGCCTAGAATTCCCCGGGTCAGCATCTATCACATCAGAACCACAGAGCCAGCTTCCTTACTGTTGTAAGGATGGCAGTGTCCACACAGCACAGAGATCGTGTGTGTTACAGGGAGCAAGGGAAGGCAGGTTCACAGAACATGCCTCTCGTGCTGGTGGACAGCCCTGGGATTGGGAATCATTGTGTGTCATGGCTCCTGGAGAGCTGGCTGCCTGGTCAGGTGAGGAGGGTTCCAGGAGCGAGGTGCCCAGCACAGCAGTGGCCTTCGTGGCTGCGGCAGACTTCAGCACAGCTCGCTGGCTGGTCCTCCTGGAGGTTATGATGCGGACATCAGCCAGGTTTTCAATGGCAAAAACCGCAGGAGTGGACAGCAGAAGCTTCTCACAGGTGCTCTCCAGATTTAGAGTTAATGCCATCACTTTCCCTTTTTATTATAGATGACGCCTCCATTTGGAAGTCTAGGCCTGATGCCACCTAAGGTGGTTCTGGCTGCCAAGAATTTAAGGACATCCTCCTACTTCATTTGCAGGAAATCAAAGCCTCTGGACACTGTGAAAATTTCCTTTTAAATCATGATGAGAACCCAGAACAATGTCCTATGGACTCCTGTCTGGGTAGCATAGGAAAAGGAAAATTCAGAGATTTTAAAATTCTAAATTGAACTAAAGAGCAAGATTCAATTATATTGAATGGAAAAGATATTATAGATTCAAAGATGAAAACTAAGGCTTATCTATACATTACTATTTTGTCTATCAATATGTTAAATCTATCCATCTCCTCAGTTTCAAAGATTTTTTCAGGGATAATATATCTCATGAAGCTTTGCTTATAAAATCTAGGTTATTGAGAGATTATTAAAAATGAAAGCCGATCAAATATCAGTATACTAAAAAGTTTATAGATATAGGAGAAAAAATAATTTTTAAGAAGTGCACACAATTTTAAAGTTCAGAAGTTTCAGACTATAAAAATATCAAACACTGTGAAAGGCATTTGTGCTCAGCATTAACATTGTATCTTAGCTCCATGTTATAGAATAGCAGTCTTGGCAGTGTTCCATTTTCAAAAGGGGTACAGGAGAATTCCAGGAGATGGTCAGGTTAACACAGCAAGGTTGTTTAAGGATGAAATTGGAACTTTTATGTAGGCCCCTGCACTTTCTAAGAAAGAATAATATTGAAACATTTTATAAAGAGTGTTCCACAAAATCAAAATCCTTTGAAATGTTCTGTAATGGGACTATTCTGTAGCCAGTAAGTTTGGAAATGCTACATAGACTATATTCTCTGCAAGGGATTCATCATTCATATTAGCATAATGGAGAAGTCCTGCAAAAAAAAAAAAAAAAAAGAATGATCTATGTCAGAGTTTAATGTACCATTCCTGTCATATTTGTCCATGAAATGAATAAATTTGTATTCTACATAACATTTGTGTTTATATATAACATTTACTAATACCTCACATAAACAATTTTCCTTGAAATATTTTCACAGATTGATGTAAACAAGAGAGATCCTTTTAACTTAGTGGTCACTAAAAATATAAGCTCTAAGAGGGCCTTTGTACCCCAGCACCTAGTAGGGTGCCTATGTTTGCTTTTTATTTTTGCTATATCCACCTATTGATCTATAGAAAGTGAAATAAATGGTTGAATGAATAAGTTACTCCATTGCAATTATGCAAGAGACATCACATATTAATTTAATATATATCTGAAGGAAAAATCAATACTAATCTGTGTAAGAAAATCAAAACAATTGCTCCCCACAAGCAGGCAGCTTATTTTATTTTTCCTATTTGTGGATCATTAATTTTAAGTGAGTGATCTGAAATGAATATACTTGAAACAACAATATAGAAAGGAATAGCAAAATATCTTTTGTCATAGCCATAGATGCTGGCATTAATAACGTTTCCTACAGAGAATCAGCCTTCTACAATCATAAGTTGAATTGTGGTGGTGGTACACTTTATTGAAATATGAGCCAATAGATTTATTGATTTTTAGATAGATTGCCCCCCTTCTGTTTTAAGTGGATAACCAGATTTTTTTTTTTCTGTCTTAAGCAAGCTGTGGCAGCATAAAGATTATATAAAGTCCAAGGGTGTTTCTCAAGAAGAAATCATACTGGGTGTTCAGGGAGAAAGGGAAAAGGCCTTTGAAAACATTGTTTTGAGGGCACCAGAGAGGGATGGATAAGACCACTGATGCTGTGACTTCTGGGTGGATGGGGAAGGATCAGTTCTAGGCACAGAGCTTTCTTGTTTTATAAAACTTCATATAGGCTACTCATGACAAAAAACTGACTGACCCAGATAATTGAGGGACTGTGTAGCCCTTAACAATGATATTTTCAATAACCACTATGATAGAAAGATAGTTGAAGCTCTCTTACATTTTCAGTACTCACAGTGCTCCAAGACTCTTAAGAAACCTTACAGAAGCTGAGAGAAAACAGATGATGCTGCCAATGATTATTCTGACAAACTAGTAGGTTAGGGCTCATAGATCAATTAGAAGTTAATAAATAAAACCCCCAAAATGTCATATTCTATGAATTTAAAAATTGAGTTTAAGCAAATTGCTTTGTTAAGAATATAGAATGTTTTAGATAAGTGAACAATTTACAAAATATTTAAAGCAATAAAAATACTCCATGTGTTACCATAAGGATGGATACTTGTCAGGGTACATTTGTCCAAAACCGTAGAGCATACATCATCAAGAGTGAACTCCAATGTGAACCAAGAATTTTGAGTGGTTACGATGTGTCAATGTAGGTTCATCAACTGTAACAAATGAGTCACTTGGGTGAATGATGCTGATAATAAGGGAAGCTAGGTTTATGGGGGGAGGGGTGGCATAGGGTATGCCAGAAATACCAGTATCTTCCTTTCAATTTTTCTGTGAACCTAAAACTACTCTTAAAAATAATATACATATAGGCAAAATATACATATATATTTATAAACATATGTATATGTTTAATATAGATAAAAAGTTGCATACTGGGTGGGGAAATCTTACCAGGTGAAAATAAAGTTGAATATAAGCAGCACCCATAAGTTAAGGAAAATATTGCCTTCAGAGGTCTGTTGTTTTTATAGACATACAAATCCTAAATGCTTCAAAAAGTCAAGCACTGACAATATCATTGAAGCATAAGAATACAAATGCCTGATATTGTAAGCCAAGCCAGACAGAGTCCTCTTAACACAAATTTTGTTCTGGTAATCCTGATGACTGTAGGCAGTACCCACTGCAATTGTTTATGTAAAACAGCAGCCAAGTAAACTGAAGTGGTTTGGAGAAAAGTACATAATTAACGGAATTGTGTGCCATAAAAGTTTACATATGGATGAAACCAGATTGCTTGAGAAAAGTGCCTGTTAGAACCTCATTTTTAAAAAGAAAATAGCTTAACTAGGATTGAAGTCTATGAAAATTAGGCTTATGGCTTTTACTTGGAGTAAGTAGGAGATTGCAAGTTGGAAGCACAGCTTGTTTATTATACAGACACAAAAAAACACATGTTTAGAGGCCTTTTTATTTGTTTTTGCTTCACATAAAATTCAAGTTGTGCAAGATTATCTTAAACGGAACAATTGCAAAGAAAAGGATTTATCTCTAACTAGTTACATCCTAAGAGAGGAATATTAAGTCATTCCTGGAATTGCTTCAGTTTGACACTGTTGATTTAATTTTGAATATGTATCCCTTTCCTGTTTTCATTAAGTGATGTTTTAAAGCAAAAATATTTAGAATTGGAACACATTTAATTAATAAATTTTATTTATTACAGTATAAATTTTATGTTTTCTAATAGAAGAAGTAGCAACCTGAAATAAGAGAGACCTAGTGAAAGCATGAGTGTTTAGGAATGAAACAAATTCACGTAAGTGTTCTTTCTTGTATTGCAGCTCAGTATACTGACGATTTTAAGTAACATGTTGACCTGTTAGCAAATGCCACAATCATTTAAGACAGAAAAAGATTTATTATATTGATAATTCTTGAGTAGAAAATGAATGTATTAATTTATAAAGTATCCATATAACCCAAACAATAGCAAGATAATGTTGGTGAATTAATACTTGATATTAAATGATCAACAGCACTAGGAAATTTCATTCTACCTGAAAATAAAGCTATCATGAATTTCAACTCCTCCCTCTAAAATCTTTAATATCATCACTATCAATAATAATAGAAAATGAAAGTTGCTCAGTCGTGTCCGACTCTTTGCTATTCCATGGACTATACAGTGCGTGGAATTCTCCAGGCCAGAATACTGAAGTGGGTAGCCTTTCCCTTCTCCAGGGGATCTTCCCAACCCAGGGATCGAACCCAGGTCTCCTGCATTGCAGGCGGATTCTTTACCAGCTGAGCCACAAGGGAAGCTCAATAACAGAAAAGGGAACCACAGATAAGTTAAATGGCACTTTGTCAGAGTCAAAATTCCAAGAAAGTTGTCACTATTTTAATACACATGGTTCACTTCTAGAGCCTGAATTTTTTTTTTCCTAAAGCACTCAGACTCATAACAAATCAGCCTATATAAAAAATAATTAAATTAGATATATCAATAGCAGGAAACATGTGCTAGATTAATATGAAATAATTTGGATTACATTATTATTTTGGAACATATGATTACCTATTTTCCTAAAAGTTTTTTCTCACAATGATCAATCTGTTTGAAGGGTTTTGGCAAGTTATAAAAATTCAATTATGCATTAATTCATGGTCCCCAAAATAGTGAAAAAGAAAACTATAATAGAGAAATGGATATGCAATTGAGAGATAAGAGTTTATTTAACACTTGAAAAACATATGGTTTACGAATGACACAATGTACAATTGGAGACATCTTAAATTTTTGAAGTCAGAGAGCCTTGGAATCTAAGCTCTGGGATTTCTTGAGCAACAGAAGACACATTAGCCAAACTTGCTAAGCCTGCTTTCCCTTTAGATAATAAAGTCTATAATTCTGGTTGAGGATGAAATTAGATTATGTGGGTAGTGTGCTTGGTACATAAAATTTATTAAATCACGTTTTAGAACTGCTACTTATTTTCCACTCCAAATCTCTGAACCAGTAAAAATATAGGAAAAGATATCCTTGTTATGTAAGAATTCTGTTACAAATTTATGAAACATATAATCACTAATGTGTGTGTGCCAAGCTGCTTCAGTCATGCCCGACTCTTTGTGATCCTATGAACTGTAGTCCGCCAGGCTCCCCTGTCCATGGGTATTCTCCAGGAAAGAATACTGGAGTGGGTTGCCAGGCCCTTCTCCAATCACCAATAGATATATAAATTATATTTAAATTCTAAGCTCATTTACAGGGCCTGTGTAAGACCCCAAGTATCTCTCTCATCACTTGTCTTGAAATAACTATCACATAATACATTTCAGTCAACTTAAACACTTAACTTTCCCTTTACCACTGTGGCATCCTCTGCTATCTATTCTGAGTCTATGAAGACTGTGTTCCGTTTCCATAAACCTCACTTTCCATATATTTGACCTGCCTAACTCTTTTTCATTCATTTCTTAGCTTAGATATATCTTCTTTCTGGAAACAAATTTGGATTATCCAGGTTTAGTGTCCATACATTTCATCCCTGTAGCATCCAGCATTATCATTATGATATCACTGATCATGCTATAAAGAGATCATTGGTAAAGGTATCTGTAATGGTCCTCACTAAGACATAATTCCAAGTGGAATGGGGACTGAGTTTATATATTCAGAATTTAGCAAAGTTCTCAAATAGTATATAGAATTTAACAAAGTCCTCAAAGAGTGTATAGATTAAGGATTAATGTCAAGAATACTTTGCTCCTCCTATCAAAATATTAAAGAGTAGAAAGCACTATTTTTTTAGTGAATCAAAAAATAATTCATGTAAGATGCTATATTTATGATATTTTGAAGGGTAGTTAGAATCTTAACAAGAGATGCAAGGTCTGAAAGTTCTTCAAGGTGAAACCAAGGGCATCAGCAAAGGCAGAGAGGGAAGAATTTGGGAAACTGAGTTCTCTCTAATGCCTTTGCAACTGCTCTTACAGGATTGCATGAGTGTCCTTAAGCCAAATACAAGGCTGTATATATCTCACAGTTATAATTTAATAAACTTTTTTGCTAAAGATGTGAAAGGTTGCTCTCATGCAAAAACCTGCTTCTACTTCCTTCACTTTCTGTGCAGGAAGTGAGGTTCAAAGTAGAACCTCTGGTTACATACACCAGTTAATGAAAAATGATCAGACATGAAGGCTACACTCACTTGTTCCACTCCATGGATAGTGTATTAAGTACTAGTATTTAAAATTAGTATATTATATGCATTTTATAAAATATGTTCACACAAAAATGCACAGACTGCATTTGTATTAATGCTGTTTCTTATAGAGGATAGTGGTTTGCTGTTACACTGCATGACTTTGTCATGATTTGTCATTTGATTCTTATATAGTCGGGAAAGTGACATTTTTCTCTAAGGGATATAAAAGATGAAATAACATATATGTGTTAAACAATTCTGTTAAAAATTAATGTCAAAATATATATGTGGATTGTTTTGATTTTGGAGATAATTTCATAGGTTTAATACACATGCCAATATTAACAAATTATGCATGTCAAGTGTGTACATTTGCTATATGCCAACTGTCAAACAGTGATACAGTGACAAAAACTACATTCTTCATGTACCAACATTTTAGTCAAGTAATAACAATAAAGAGTGTCCTTAGGAAAAAAAAAACTACATATTTTTATAATTATCAAACTGTGCACTTTTAAGTATGTGTTAATATTTATGATGGCAATACTTTAATCAGTCTAATAGGCATCATATTTATAGCCTTCTGATTAAATCTATCTTAATTACATTTTTCTAAAGCACTCAGACTCATAACAAATCAGCCTATATAAAAAATAATTAAATTAGATATATCAATAGCAGGAAACATGTGCTAGATTAATATGAAATAATTTGGATTACATTATTATTTTGGAACATATGATTACCTATTTTCCTAAAAGTTTTTTCTCACAATGATCAATCTGTTTGAAGGGTTTTGGCAAGTTATAAAAATTCAATTATGCATTAATTCATGGTCCCCAAAATAGTGAAAAAGAAAACTATAATAGAGAAATGGATATGCAATTGAGAGATAAGAGTTTATTTAACACTTGAAAAACATATGGTTTACGAATGACACAATGTACAATTGGAGACATCTTAAATTTTTGAAGTCAGAGAGCCTTGGAATCTAAGCTCTGGGATTTCTTGAGCAACAGAAGACACATTAGCCAAACTTGCTAAGCCTGCTTTCCCTTTAGATAATAAAGTCTATAATTCTGGTTGAGGATGAAATTAGATTATGTGGGTAGTGTGCTTGGTACATAAAATTTATTAAATCACATTTTAGAACTGCTACTTATTTTCCACTCCAAATCTCTGAACCAGTAAAAATATAGGAAAAGATATCCTTGTTATGTAAGAATTCTGTTACAAATTTATGAAACATATAATCACTAATGTGTGTGTGCCAAGCTGCTTCAGTCATGCCCGACTCTTTGTGATCCTATGAACTGTAGTCCGCCAGGCTCCCCTGTCCATGGGTATTCTCCAGGAAAGAATACTGGAGTGGGTTGCCAGGCCCTTCTCCAATCACCAATAGATATATAAATTATATTTAAATTCTAAGCTCATTTACAGGGCCTGTGTAAGACCCCAAGTATCTCTCTCATCACTTGTCTTGAAATAACTATCACATAATACATTTCAGTCAACTTAAACACTTAACTTTCCCTTTACCACTGTGGCATCCTCTGCTATCTATTCTGAGTCTATGAAGACTGTGTTCCGTTTCCATAAACCTCACTTTCCATATATTTGACCTGCCTAACTCTTTTTCATTCATTTCTTAGCTTAGATATATCTTCTTTCTGGAAACAAATTTGGATTATCCAGGTTTAGTGTCCATACATTTCATCCCTGTAGCATCCAGCATTATCATTATGATATCACTGATCATGCTATAAAGAGATCATTGGTAAAGGTATCTGTAATGGTCCTCACTAAGACATAATTCCAAGTGGAATGGGGACTGAGTTTATATATTCAGAATTTAGCAAAGTTCTCAAATAGTATATAGAATTTAACAAAGTCCTCAAAGAGTGTATAGATTAAGGATTAATGTCAAGAATACTTTGCTCCTCCTATCAAAATATTAAAGAGTAGAAAGCACTATTTTTTTAGTGAATCAAAAAATAATTCATGTAAGATGCTATATTTATGATATTTTGAAGGGTAGTTAGAATCTTAACAAGAGATGCAAGGTCTGAAAGTTCTTCAAGGTGAAACCAAGGGCATCAGCAAAGGCAGAGAGGGAAGAATTTGGGAAACTGAGTTCTCTCTAATGCCTTTGCAACTGCTCTTACAGGATTGCATGAGTGTCCTTAAGCCAAATACAAGGCTGTATATATCTCACAGTTATAATTTAATAAACTTTTTTGCTAAAGATGTGAAAGGTTGCTCTCATGCAAAAACCTGCTTCTACTTCCTTCACTTTCTGTGCAGGAAGTGAGGTTCAAAGTAGAACCTCTGGTTACATACACCAGTTAATGAAAAATGATCAGACATGAAGGCTACACTCACTTGTTCCACTCCATGGATAGTGTATTAAGTACTAGTATTTAAAATTAGTATATTATATGCATTTTATAAAATATGTTCACACAAAAATGCACAGACTGCATTTGTATTAATGCTGTTTCTTATAGAGGATAGTGGTTTGCTGTTACACTGCATGACTTTGTCATGATTTGTCATTTGATTCTTATATAGTCGGGAAAGTGACATTTTTCTCTAAGGGATATAAAAGATGAAATAACATATATGTGTTAAACAATTCTGTTAAAAATTAATGTCAAAATATATATGTGGATTGTTTTGATTTTGGAGATAATTTCATAGGTTTAATACACATGCCAATATTAACAAATTATGCATGTCAAGTGTGTACATTTGCTATATGCCAACTGTCAAACAGTGATACAGTGACAAAAACTACATTCTTCATGTACCAACATTTTAGTCAAGTAATAACAATAAAGAGTGTCCTTAGGAAAAAAAAAACTACATATTTTTATAATTATCAAACTGTGCACTTTTAAGTATGTGTTAATATTTATGATGGCAATACTTTAATCAGTCTAATAGGCATCATATTTATAGCCTTCTGATTAAATCTATCTTAATTACATTTTTACATTTATATAAGTTAATTTTCAAATAAATGTATCTTTCTTTTTTTTTTTTAAGCTTTCTTTCTTTTTTTTTTTTTTTAATTTTATTTTTACTTTATTTTACTTTACAATACCGTATTGGTTTTGCCATACATTGACATGAATCCACCATGGGTGTATATTAGCTCCCAATCCCGAATCCCCCTCCCACCTCCCACCCCACATCATCTCTCTGGCTCATCCCTGTGCACCAGCTCAGCGCTGAAATGTTCTTTTGATGAAATTGTGAGGGAGAAAGTGATCTCCCCGTCCTATTCCTCCGCCATCTTAGGACCGCCCCTCCGTATCTTTCTTAACTAATTATCCTTTCTCCTTTACTAGGACCTATCTTTGGATATCTATAAATTTGCACTTATTAGTTTCACTTCCTTTTGAGTCATTAGTCTCCTCTTAGGGTCTCTTCAAATGTTTTGATTCCCTTTGGTACTTTTAGTAGATATAAGGCCTGACTAATTAGAAACCCAGATGTTTGGCTGAAGAACCAAGATAAGTTCTATTCTCCATACTTTGTTTCCTGTCTCCATGCCTGGTCAAAAACAAAATTTTAATTTTCTGGATTTGAAGGATCAGCCAACTTTCCTTGTATCTGAAAAAGTACCAACTTCTAGGAATGTTGAAACTATGGGTTCTGTGACAGTGTTTAGTGCTAGAGAGAGCAGAATAAATGCGGTCTCAAAGGACAAAAGTTAATGCATATCATTAATTGCCTGTTTACTTAGAACTGTGCTTGAAAGTATTTATTTTGCCATCAGATTATGAATCTCTACAGATTTGTTTCAGTTATTTATTCTATTTTAATCAAAATAAATAGGATATATGTAAAATTTGAATTATTTATATTGTATATAAGTTCAAATATTTCTTCAATGTTTAGCTCACCTTTGAAAGACTAGCCCTATTTTTCATTTCTGGCATATAATGATGATAATGCCATTTACCTTGCTAAGCAGTGGTAGTAGCATTGTAGAAAATATGCATCCAGATAGGAGAATGTCACAATGTGTTGTAGGATATAGATTAACAACTATAATCCAGTGCTTTGTCAATTAGAGGTATAAATGTATAGCTGGTAGACATATAAAAGTGGGATGCTTAATTTTACTTTTAACATGTATATGTATATGAAATATTGCAAAAAAAATGTCATTTTACTTGAAAGCCAAAAAAAGCAACTCAAATAACTACTAACTGCAAAATTAACATTTGTAGTATATGTGTATAAAAAACATATTACAAAGGAAACACATGAAGTATATTGACATACTATACTATGATTAAATTGTAGAAACATAATATTAATCAAAAGAAACCAGACTCAAAGAATATTGATTATGTTATTTCATTCGAGTGAAATTTATAAATAGAAAATACTGAGTTTTAGAATTCAGGGTACTGGTTATATCTGAGGAGTAAAGCAGTAAATAGCAATTAAAATGGGAAAAACTGTGTTTTCTGGGATATTGTTAATGGACTCTTTATTATTTTTTATGGCTCTGTAAGAAATTACCACAAGCTTAGAAGCTTAAAACAACACACATTTATTACATTGTAGGTTGTGTGGGTCAGGGATCTGGCACAGTTAGCTGGATTCTCTACAGGCTGCAATCAAAGGATCTGGCTGTCATTTTGAGTAACTTGGGAAAAGGTCTGATTCCAGCTCACTTATGTTGCTGGGTGACTAGTTTCCTTACTTGGGTAGGATTCATGGTAGTTTGTTTCATAAAATGCTATGGAACAAATTTGCTAGCAAGACATGACATAATCATGGAAGTGACATTTCATCAGTTTTTCCACAGTCCATTCCTTAGAAACAAGTCCCATATCCTGTCTACACTCAAAGGGAAGGGAATACACAAGTGCATATCCCAAAGGCAGTAGCCATCTCAGGTTGAATGTCACATTCTCTTTTTTTACCTGGGTAGTGATTTGATATATCAATTCTCTTCATCTAACTCATTCATTTAAAAACCATTTTAGGTATTGGTTAGATTTGAATCGAAAATTTTTTTAGAAATCATATCAACTATTTAAAACAAGCCCACATGTAATAAAAATAAAGTTTACTTAGTATCCTGATGAAATATTAATTATTGCCAAAATTAAATGGGATATCAGTTTTGTTTTCAAAGATAATAAAGAAAAAGAGCAGATGTAGTGTTGTGAATGAACCCTTTCTCTGACTAATTTTAAATGAAATGATGAGTAATGTAATTATTTATGCATCAGTTCAGTTCAGTTCAGTTCAGTCGCTCAGTCGTGTCTGACTCTTTGCGACCCAATGAATCGCAGCACGCCAGGCCTCCCTGTTCATCACCATCTCTCGGAGATCACTCAGACTCACATCCATCGAGTCAGTGATGCCATCCAGCCATCTCATCCTCGGTCGTCCCCTTCTCCTCCTGCCCCCAACCCCTCCCAGCATCAGAGTCTTTTCCAATGAGTCAACTCTTCGCATGAGGTGGCTGACCTTTATATAAATTCCTTCTGAAATTTAAGTCTCAGGAACCCCAGCATATTAATTTCTATTGCTGGTTAACAAAGTGCCTCAAATTTAACAGCTTAAAGCATCACCCATTTAATATCTCATAGGTATGTAAGTTGGAGGGTGCCCAGGTGGCTCAGATGGTAAAGCATCTGTCTATGATGCGGGAGACCCAGGTTCGATCCCTGGGTTGGGAAAATCCCCTGGAGAAGGAAATAACAATCCACTCCAGGACTATTGCCTGGAAAATCCCTGGACAGAGGAGCCTGGTAGGCTATAGTCCATGGGGTCGCAAAGAGTCGGACACGACTGAGCGACTTCCAACGTGTCATGGTTAGATTATTTATTAGGCTCTTATCAGGCCAAAGTTAAAGAGGACTGAACTCTTACTGGAATCTCAAAGGAAGAATCCACTTCCAAATTAATTCGTGTCCAGTTCAGTAGCCATTGGACTAACATTCCTTTTTCTATGCTTTTTGTTGACAAGGAATGTTCTCTTTTCCTAAAGGCTACCTATGTTCCTTCTTATACCACCATCTCCAGCTTCAAGCCAGGCAAAGCAATCAAATACACTGCTGTAAATCTTTTGCCTTTAAGAGCTTCTGAGCTTGCACTGTGTCCCTGACAACCCAGGATAGCTTCCTTAATAAAGGTGGATAATTAATAACATTAATTAAATCTGCAGTCTCTCTTGCCATGGAAGTTAACCTCAGTTCAGTTCAGTTCAGTCGCTCAGTCGTGTCCGACTCTTTGCGACCCCGTGGACTGTAACCTACTAGGCTTCTCCGTCCGTGGGATTCTCCAGGCAAGAATACTGGAGTGGATTGCCATTTCCTTCTCCAGGGGATCTTCCCGACCCAGGGATCGAACCCAGGTCTCCCGCATTGGAGGCAGACGCTTTAACCTCTGAGCCACCAGGGAAGCCCGGAAGTTAACCTAGTACAGGCATAAGAACAGGTAGCAAAAGTCATGGGAGAAAAGTCTGCCTATCACACAAGCACATTACTATTTGAATGGAAAATTTGAATCTTGTACTTTGAAAATTCTGTAAATAAGTACAATATTTTACTCTAAAGATACAATGAGTTTGCTTTATTTTTGTCTCCACAAGATATGGAAGGTAAAGGGTTATTGTAGGTGGAATTAATATTATTTTAATATATCCACATTTCTTCCTAGTCATGAGTATGGAACATTTAGAACCATCCTTACTTTGTCTTACCAATTAAAAAATTGTAGTGAATAGAATCTTCATAGGTACCGGAAATCTACTATCTTAGCAAATTTACAGTACTCTGTGAATTATTTATTGACATAAAATTGTCTGTTTGTAGATGACATGATCATATATATAGAAAACTCTAAAAACTCCATCAAAAAACTGTTAGAGCTAACAAGTTCAGGAAAATTGTAGGATACAAAACCAACACAAAAAATAAATTACATTTTGATAAAACTAAAAAAAAAAA
>SJYT01084060.1:2047-54202 GCA_006410635.1 Cephalophus harveyi | reverse complement strand
GCCCTGGGATTTCTTTGGAAGGAATGATGCTAAAGCTGAAACTCCAGTACTTTGGCCACCTCATGAGAAGAGTTGACTCATTGGAAAAGACTCTGAGGCTGGGAGGGATTGGGGGCAGGAGAAGGGGACGACAGAGGATGAGATGGCTGGATGGCATCACTGACTCTATGGACATGAGTCTGAGTGAACTCCGGGAGTTGGTGATGGACAGGCAGGCCTGGTGTGCTGAGATTCATGGGGTTGCAAAGAGTCGGACACGACTAAGCAACTGAACTGAACTGATTTTAAGCCAGAAATTCTAACTCAATGATATCAAGTTTTTCATCAGATAACTTGAACTGCTTTTATTTTATATGTACATAATTAAGCATCTTTTGTGCTTGGGAAGAAATGTCTATACATGTATTTTTGGAGACATGAACAGGAAAATAGGAGAAAAGAGAATGCTCCCTCTTAGAACACTGAACACAGAAAAACCTGTCAAGCAGAGAATGATAACCAAAGAGATGAACCAAATCTTTGATGTTCTTGCCTGTTCAACATTCAGTGAATTCTACTTTAGTACTTATCACAATGTAATCCTGGTATCAGTTCCAACTTTTTCCCATGTAACCTTGCCTGCACGTGGATCCTGGACCAATTCGTTATCCATACAATTGCTCAACAAGTTTTGGCCCAAACAGTTACAACTACTCTAAAAGTTTTGGCCCAAGGAGTTACATTCACTTGGTCCTTTCTACCAGAGAAGGCAATGGTCCTTTCTACAGATGTCTGTAAGCTATGTCAAATGCTACACAGAAGGATGAACACGTTATTGACACAGTTAACTCAGGCATCTTGCAAGTTGACAAGACATTCATGTAGCAAAAACTACTCTGGCAAATTAGATTAGGTGATAGGTACCCTTCACGGTACAAAAGCAATTATTAAACCATACTATTAAACCACTACTAAGGTGACTATTAAAAACACAAATCTATACAGAAATTCCCACCATCAAAGTTTGAGTCCATATGGACATCATTCATATTAACTCTAATATGTTCTTTCATACCAATACCTTGAAAAAATATGGGACTACTCTAAAGTCTCTAACTTCTGGAATTGGAAAGCTAGAACTCAAAACTGCATCCTCACTTGGAAAAGACTTGAAGTGAAGGGAAGTGAAGTCACTCAGTTGTGTCCAACTCTTTGTGACCCCATAGACTGTAGCGTACCAGGCTCCTCTGTCCATGGGATTTTCCAGGCAACAGTACTGGAGTGGATTGCCATTTCCTTCTCCAGGGGATCTTCCCAATCCAGGGCTCGAACCCAAGTGTCCCGCATTGTAGACAGACGCTTTTACCGTCTGAGCCACCAGGGGACCTACGATATTTTAAGTTATCAACATTTTATGAGGGATTGCTATTAAGAAGGCAGCAGACAGTTTAGAAGCAGAATCTCCAACCCCAGTCAAGCCTTCAGATGAGTGCAACCCTGGCCGAAATCTGAACTGAAATCTCATGACAGGCCCTAAAACAGACTGTACAGGAAAGCCATTCTTAGATTTCTGACCTGTGAGATAATGAAAGTGTGTTGGTTTAAGCCACTTAAAAAACAAACAAAAAACCTAGTGACTTGGCATTTTTCATCCCTAATGAGTTTTAAATAAAAATGCATGGGTTTCAATTATAGCTATGTGAATTCATGCTCTAATGTTCTAACTAGAAAAGTGTTTACTAAAGAAATATCAACACTTTATCAAGAAGAATTTTGAAGCTACTCTTTACTGAAATCAACAAAGACAAGTAAGGTAGCTACTTTTTCCTAGCAGTAAGTCAGTGCAGATCTAAAATAGAAAATATTAGCTTCAATCTGTAATTCCTACTGATTAATTCCATACATGCTTCCCAGGTGGCACAGTGGTAAAGAATCCACTTGCCATTTCAGGAGACACAAGAGACATGGACTGGATCTCTGAGTTGAGAAGATTCCCCATGAGTTGCAAATCACAACCTGCTCCAGTATTCTTGCCTGGAAAATTCCATGGACAGAGGAGCCTGGTGGACTACAGTACATGGGGTCACAAAGTGTCAGACATGACTGAGCAACTGAGCACAATCCCACAGACATTTCTGTGTGAGGTTAGTGCTGCTAGAGCCTAAGGATAACCATAAGTCCTGGGGAGGAGATGAAAGGAGCTGGTTCTCAAACAGAAATCAGCTGGTGCAATCTTGGCTTTGTGCCTTGAGATGCAGTTTGAATCTAAAGTACCTGCTACTTAAACATTATGTGGAGCTAAAACCAGTGCTTGAAAAATGCCAACAACTAGTATGCAGTCCTGTCATTCTGTGAAGCAACAGTCCAAGTGAAAAGGACAGATAACTACCACAAAACATTCAAAACCATTTGGTAGCTAAGCCTCAAAGTATCTATTCCATAGCTATACCTTGCTAGAGAAATAAACACATACAGCCTGCTCTCCACTGAGCATTAAACTAGATAGGAAACGACATTCAGAGTTCGAGGACAGTGGGAACATTTTATTATAAAAAAATCACTGGTGAATAAAAATAGAAAAAAAATTTCACTTATTCTATAAGCAGAAAGATTCTTTCACTCTAGAATCTGCTATATTCACAAACATGTCAATGTATAAAACAATTCTTTTACTTTCTCATGTTTTAAATAGCACAAAGATAATAAAATATGCTAGGAACACGTCACTAAAAAAGAGCCATGGCAAGCTCAGCTCAGTGTGCTCTGTGTTGACTTAGAGGGGTGGGATATGGGTAGGGGAGAGGGAGGCTTGAGAGGGAGGGGATATATGTAAACACAAAGTCCAAGCAGTTGCAAAAGAGTCGGACAGGCCTTAGGACTAAACAACAAAATAGCTGATTTACTTCCTTGTACAGCAGAAACTAACACATTATATTCCAATAAAAATAAAATATAAAATTTTAAAAAGAGCCATGATTGTTCTAAAACTTTCTCAAGACTTCCAAGAGATTATCAACAAGTGGAAAAAAATCACTAGCTTACTTGCTGTTACTTTTTAATTGCTACCTCTTTTTTTGTGTGCGGAAGGGGCTGCTATACTTCAACAGGCTAGCAACCAGTTTGAGTAACATCTGTTTTTGCCCGCACCTATTCCAAAAGGATGTCACTGACAAGCACTGAGGCCACACCTCCTCCAAGAGGTAATGGTCTTGCTATTTCACTACACTGTGCTTTCTCAAATTTTCTCCGAATGAAGAGTCAGACATTAAAAATATTAAAGATAAATTAAAGAGCAAACAGAACCCCTCAAAGACTGCCTGCGACATCAACACGCAGCATTTACCTTCTTCCCTCCCGTCACAAACTGCTTGCAGCTGGATCTCACGAAATGCGGGTGCACAGCAACGATCTGCAAGGAAGAGGGAGCCAACACGTCACTGGTGAGGAGTCACGGCTGCAGAGCAGAATGAAAGCCCCTTGTACATGACAGGCAACATGATCGAAAAATCAACCTGGTATCTAGGGAGGAAGTAATCTATTCAGGGAATATTCTGCACCAAGGGAGAGCAAGTTTTGCTCTGGTGTGAGAGGGTCTCTTCTATGAAGTCAGGTGAAAGCTAAAAAATGAGAGTGAACAGCTGCAGCTTCTGGCTGAGTGGGACCCTCAGCCAATGAAGGTAATCAAGGCAGCGAGATGTCACAAACGTTTGTAACTGAAGACATTTCATAGAAGCAATCTAGATTATTTCCTTGTAAGGATGCCTCCCAAGTGGAACGAGGGCTTCAGTGCAGCCTCGTGGTCTGGAGTGGGACTCCATCAGTGGGAAAGACAACCGCGCTGCAGAACTGAGCTGAGTTCCCTTTCACCTCCACCATCAGTTCCTGGGCCCCTGGTTATCACCTGCTCTCCACAATCTCCTACAACTCCTCACAAAGGTTTCTCCCAAGGCTGCCCCATCCCTTCTCATCATTTATTTCATCTGTCAGTGGCTTTCTCATTATCTGATAGCTGCACTCAGCATACTCATCGTTGGGGCTCCCTTACATGGCTGCCAGCCTGCAAAGACCCTGCCTCCTCACTTTCTTATCCCCAAACCCACGTAATCATCAACTAACACACTGTGTTGTTTTTCCAGCTCACCATACAGGATTATTTCTACACGTTAAAAAAACTGACACAACTATACTTTCACAAACCTTCAACTAAAGACATTTTCTATTCTTATTAATTAATAAATATATCTCTGTCTGCCAATGGGATAGATTCCATTTCCTACCCTGTCATTTTGAGGGCATTTATTAGTATGTGATTCCTCATTTCTCTAACCATTCCTCACTTTCAGATTAGCCCTTCTTTCCTTCCACGCTTGTCTAAACCATCCTGGATACCAATGGAATCATTTACACATTCTGTCGTTACACGTTCTTAAAATCTTTCTTGAGGGTCCTCTTAGCTTTCTTGTGATGCATAGTCCTAGATCACAACTGCGAGTGCAGTCACGTCTGTGCCCTCAACCACATAAGCTTACCCTTCATTCTTCCCCACCAAGAAGAAACCAAGGCCATCACGTCACTGCCCCTGACTGCGGAGCCTTCACTGCCCAACTCAGTGACACTTGCCTTGGTCTCACCAGCAGAGGCTGTAGGACTCACATCCAAGGCTTCCCTCCTTCATCCCTACATGATGGATCCCATCCCTTAGAGCCGCCCCACTAAGTATTCCCTTTTGCTTATTTTGGATCTTTCCTCCTATGATTTCTTTTTTTTTTTTTTAATACCAACAACCAAAACATGACCGGCAGAAATCCTTCTGGACTTTGGTTCTTTCTTCATCTACCAAATGAACTCCCTTCCACATCACAAAGTTTCTTGAAAGAAGAGTCTACCTTGCTTGTTTCTACTTCTTTATCTCCAATTTACTCCTTCATACATAGTGAGCCTCCTCCTCCTAGACCCTCCTCATTAAGGTCGCCAGGAGCTCATAATTATCAAATAAAGTGCCCTGCTTCTGTCCCTACCTCCTGGTAGCTCCACACTGCCTTTTCTGTGCTGCTCGCTCCTTCCTTCTGAAACCCTCTCTCTTTTGGCTTCTCCTCCAATCCTCCTAATTCTTCTAAGATCCCTCATTGGTATTATTTCTTCCCACTGCCTGAATCTTTAAATTAGCATTACAGGGGACTTCCCTGGAGGTCCAGTGGTTAAGTCTCCATGCTTCCAATGCAAGAGGCATGGGTTTGATCCCTGGTTGAGGAACTAAGATCCCCCATGCTGTGGGGCCAAAGAAATAAATAAATAAGATAAACCACCACAGTGATACTAAAAGAAATAATAAAAAAATTTTTTAAACAAAAGAAGTTACTGCTCCAGAATTTGACCCTCAGTCTTTTTCTTCTTCATCTTTAACTGGATGATAACTTTTCAAAATGGTTTCATCTTACTCAGCTGTAAGTACAGCTGCCTACCTACCCCGTTTGTGATTTTTAGAGCCAATCTCCATTCATATTTCCAAAACCTCCACAACATTTCCACTGGATGGTATATCTCTACCATTATCTAGACTTCAGATCAAACTAGCAACATCCTGCCTCAAACCATCTCTTATTTCAACTGACAGCCTTCCCACACACCATTACCAAAGCAAGAATCTGGATTTACCCTCAGCTCTTCCATCTTTTATTACTTGCAGTCATCACCAAAGCTTATTAAACCTACCTCTTCCAGGCTTTTCCAATTCATTACTGCTACTCCATCTTGAATACTCACCATCTTTCTTTTCATTGAGCTCCTGTAACACCATGTCTAGGGTATGGCTTAGCCTTCTAAACCGTCTCCTGCCCCCCAATCACTCTCTTGCTTGCATACCCTTGCATTCTGGCAGGGCTGGCTTTCTAAAACCTCTATCAGATCCCATCTCTCTTTCACCTGTTGATCAATACATGTTTGAATAAACACGTGAGAAAACTAAACAACCTCTTCCTTGAAAAGTCTAATAGCCACTGTAACTACAGTAATTGTTACCTAAAACTGGTCTTCTTCCTCACGTCTGTCAGCCTTCTCATCTATACTGAATATAGCTGCTGTATTATTTTGCTTTCGGCATAGCTGGTCTTATGCCACTTCTTTGCTCTTCAGCATTCCATAATTTCTCCTTATCTACCAGACAAATTCCTTAGCCTAAATATAAAGCCACCTCAATCTGCCCATGTAGCTCTCCTGCCAAGTCAGTATTTTATGCACCATCTATACTCGACTATTTGCCACTTCCTGAACACAATTTGAACTTTCTAGACTCTTCATTTATATTATACTGTTCTTCTGCAAGGGAAGTCAGCTTTCTCCCTCTGTCCTGTCCATTTATTAAAGCCCAGTCAAACATCAATCCATCTATGGGAGCCATCACTAACAAGAACAGCTAGATGTAACTCCTCTCGGTTTTATACTCAACACTGTTCTGACCTCTTTCTGAGTCTTTAATCACAGATTGTGTGATTTGAGTCTTTAATCACACAGTGTGTGTTTATAATCTCACCCACTACAACAGAAGTTGGAGGATACACTGAGGTCACAGTCACATAATATACATTCTGTGCACCTCCAAGGCATCAAATAGTATCCAGTACATTGACTGATGGATGCTTACTGACCAAATTAATGCAAGATTGGTAGTGTTCAAAGTATTAGTTTTCTTACTGCCTTTGTTGAGAAAAATCCTCTGAAAAATTAAAAACTTACTGAATACTTACTTTAATGGGACAGTCAAAAGTCTCATGAAATTCTTCTCCAGAATACAATCCAAACACCTGCACCTAAAAAGTAAGGGGATCCTGTCAGTTCACCATGACAGTAACAAAAAAAGCAGCTGAGTCAGTGACAACACGTACTATCAACAAAAAAGTCAAGTACTTAGTAATCTAAGGTCTTTGCAATCTCTATTAAATATCCAATGAAAACAATTCCATCAGGGTGAGGCTATACCACAATTAACAGAGCTCCCTTTGCCCATCACAAATTTATTAAATAGATGTCAACTTTAAAAAATGAAATAGAGATGAATAGGTTATTAATACTTTTTAATGAATTTTCCATAGGCTACTTCTAAAGGAATTATTTGTTCCTTTCCCTGAAGGAAAAAGGAGCTTCTTCTCTGAGTCACAGATATATAAATCAACCGAGCAGATCAAAGTTGCAAGAGATTAGAACTGCACTTCTTTTACCATCTTATCTTGAATCTATTGAGAGTGTATACATGTAAGATTTAATTTTCTACTTATCAGTGTCTCCCTTAAAGCTGTTTCATCTTAATCTTTCCTCTGAGCAGTTGACTTTAATATTCAATTGTATAATGTACATAAAGGGTCTTGCCTGGTGGCTCAGATGGTAAAGAACCTGCCTGTGATCCAGGAGATCCAGGTTCTATCCCTTGGACATGAATCCCCTAGAGAAGGAAATGGCAACCCACTCCAGTATCCTTGCCTGAGAAATCCCATGGATAGAGGAGTCTGGTGGGCTACAGTCCATGGGGTTGCAAAGAGTCGGACACAACTGAGCAACTAACACGTTAACATAAAGGGTACAGATCACAGATTCAGAGCTTGACAAATGTTTATGATATGAACATACCCCTGCAGCCACCACCCATGTCAAGAAGCAAAACACAAGAAGCTCCTCTGTGTTCCTTCCCATTCATTTATACCCTCACAAACTAACTGCTCCTCCAAAATTTATCACATTTGGTAAGCTGTGCTGATGTCAGAATTTTATATAAATAGAATCATAAACTATTTCACTGGCTTCTTTCACTGGATATTTTCCTTCTGATATTTATCCACACTGCTATGTACATATGGCAGGAGCTGGTTCTTTATACTGCTGTATAATATTTCAATGTATGAGGACACTGCCATTTATGTATCCATCTTCCATTGATTACTTCGGTTATTTCCAAATACAGGCTATTATGAATAATGCCAAAGAATGCTCAAACTACTGCACAACTGCATTCATCTCACACACTAGTAAAGTGATGCTCAAATTCTCCAAGCCAGGCTTCAGCAATACGTGAACCATGAACTTCCAGATGTTCAAGCTGGATTTAGAAAAGGCAGAGGAACTAGAGATCAAATTGCCATGGAAAAATCAAGAGAGTTCCAGAAAAACATCTATTTCTGCTTTATTGACTATGCCAAAGCCTTTGACTGTGTGGATCTCAATAAACTGTGGAAAATTCTGAAAGAGATGGGAATACCAGACCACCTGACCTGTCTCTTGAGAAATCTGTATGCAGGTCAGGAAGCAACACTTAGAACTGGACATGGACCAACAGACTGGTTCCAAATAGGAAAAGGATTCCATCAAGGTGTATACTGTCACCCTGCTTAATTAACTTCTATGCAGAGTACATCATGAGAAACGCAGGGCTGGAGGAAGCACAAGCTGGAATCAAGATTTCCAGGAGAAATATCAATAACCTCAGATATACACATGACACAACTCTTATGGCAGAAAGTGAAGAAGAACTAAAGAGTCTCTTGATGAAAGTGAAAGAGAAGAGTGAAAAAGTTGGCTTAAAGCTCAACATTCAGAAAACGAAGATCATGGCATCAGGTCCCATCACTTCATGGCAAATAGATGGGGAAACAGTGGCAGACTTTATTTTGGGGGCTCCAAAAATCACTGCAGATGGTGACTGCAGCCATGAAATTAAAAGACACTTACTCCTTGGAAGGACAGTTATGATCAACCTAGACAGCATATTAAAAAGCAGAGACATTACTTTGCCAACAAAGGTCCATCTAGTCAAGGCTATGGTTTTTCCAGTAGTCACATTATGGACGTGAGAGTTGGACTATTAAAAAAGATGAGTGCCGAAGAATTGATGCTTTTGAACTGTGGTGTTGGAGAAGACTCTTGAGAGTCCCTTGGATTGCAAGGAGATCCAACCAGTCCATCCTTAAGGAAAGCAGTCCTGAATATTCACTGGAAGGACTGATGCTGAAACTGAAACTCCAATACTTTGGCCACCTGATGCAAAGAACTGACTCATTTGAAAAGACTCTAATGCTCGGAAAGATTGAAGGTAGAAGGAGAAGGGGACGACAGAGGATGAGATGGTAGGATGGCATCACCGACTCAATGGATATGAGTTTGAGTAAACTCCGGGAGTTGGTGACAGACAGGGAGGCTGGAGTGCTGCAGTCCGTGGGGTCTCAAAAAGTCGGACACGACTGAGCGACTGAACTGAACTGAATGAATAATGCTATAATGAACACTCTTTCCAAATCTTTTGTTCCACTTACATATCCATTTATGAAGAATGGGATTGTTGAGCTGCAGGTTATATCTCTGTTGACGTCTAACAGACAGCTGAACAATTTCACAAAGTTGTTCTGATCAATTTACACTCTCACCAGCAAAGCATAAGAATTCCAGGAGCTCTCAAACACTTGGAACCAGCTATTAGGGGCACTCAGAACTGTTTCCCAACACTTGGGGTGTGTTCACTCTTTTTCTAGTCTCTAGAAGAAAGTGGTATTATTTTTTTCTTTTAAATTTTGTAAGAATTCACCAGTGAAGCTATCTGGGTCCAATGGCTCTATATGAGAAAGTATTTCACTATAAATTCATTTTTTAAATAGACATAAAACCTTTCAGACTTTCAATATCTTGTTTCATCTTAGTAAGCTGTGCGTGGTTCATCTGTGCAAGTTCCAAAGGGAAAATGTACTCATATTATCATTCTGGGGAGATATGTTCTTTCACTAAAATATAAAATCTTTAGAATAGCCCACTCATTTTGTGACTCCTGTGTTTATACTCTTAGGCCAAGAATGCTGTTTGGGTTCCAAGAATAAAACACCGTAGAATGTAATGTCAAGCGGATATGATCTACTCTGAGGTAGTCTGATAAAATGTATTCTCAACATAGCAAATACACGCAGGCCCCACTACCACCATGCTGCTCATCATTCAGAGGGCACTGGCTCATGTTTTACATATAAGGACCAGGTGGCTCACTGCTAAAGAATCCACCTAGAAACTCAGGAGATGCAAGAGACATGGGTTCTATTCCTGGGTTGGGAAGATCCCCTGGAGGAGGGCATAGCAACCACTCCAGTATTCTTGCCTGGGGAATTCTGTGGCAGAGCACCCTGGCGGGCTACAGTCCATGAAGTTGCAAAGAGTCACATGTGACTCAGCAGTTAAGCACAGGGTACACTGAACTTCTTATAAAATGGTGGTTGAGAAGCTCAAAAGAATAGCATTATATGCCAAGTTTTACTCCGCCCCAGGAAGCTGAATATGAATGAGCCCAAAGAATCCAAGAAAACAGGCTCAAAGTAAGACAGGTACTATATCACCTGGATTTTAATAGACTAAATGAACAAGGGGGTCAACTTACTAAAATTACATCAGTAGATTTCCATGGTACTCCAGGAAGTTTATATTCTTCTAACATAAAGCTACTTCTACTCACTCCAACTATATCACAACATGGTCCTGTGTTACATCTTATACTTCGACTAATAACTTGGACCTAAAAATGCTTCCACACACCGTACCTCAGTGGTTCTGATTGGACTACATGGTTAAGATCCCCAGATACTAATAGCCAGACCCCATCCTTGACAAATTAAACTTTTTGATGGGATAAAATATATATTTTTTTCAGGTGAATGTATTTATTTCACTCATAGTGGTCAATTTCTATCTAGAAATGTCTAAATGGTCCCCTGAGCTCTAAATCTATTATTATTATTTTAGCTGTAATTTGATTCAATTTTAACCTATAGGGAAGTCTTGGTTACAACTATGTGAGACTAAGATTCCAGTGGGAAAGTGTATTTTGATAACATCTCCTCAAAGAAGTCATGCCATTTCTCAGTTTTCTCAAACTATGCAGGGAAACAATCTTCTGAAAAAGGTTTCTATTGAAATGCTCAGTATCATTCTGGTTCTTTAAGAAATTTTACTCTGAATTAAACTATCCTTATGGACTTCAACATGAGAAGAAATACCTTTAAAACTGTATTTTTAAAGGTTCATAATTCATGGTATGTAACTAGGACTAAAAGTCTTGCTCTCCCTTATTTGACCCTTATAGCAAGACTGTTGGGGATGAAAGCAAACACCTTTGTTGATGTTCAGTCACTGAGTCACGTCCAACTCTTTTGTGACCTCATGGACAATAGACTGCCAGGCTCCTCTCTCTGTTCATGGGATTTTCCAGGCAAGAATACTGGTGTGGGTTCCCACTTCCCCTTCCAGGGAATGAAGCCATGTCTCCTGCATTGGCAGGTGGATTGTTTACCACTGAACCACCAAAATAAACAACTTGTCTAAAGTCATAAAAATCAGGAAGACTATTCCAAGCTCTACTCTTCTATATACCGTCATTATAGGAGCTAGTCCAAAATTTGTACATAAAGAAGATACCTTTCCATATGAAGTGTAAGGAAAGCAAGACTGAAAAAAATTCAAATGCCTCAAATATTCACCAAAATAAAGTGAAAGGGAGTATCAGGCTATGAATTAGACAACTCTACCACAGAAGTTGAAATTAAATGCAGCAGACTATTCAGTTCAAATGGACAAACTTCCTTCCACCTATAATAGGATAGATTTGAAGAACAAAAGTTAAGTGATTTTTATTGTGGGAAAAAGTACACGAGCTGTAAGCAAACAAATATGGGACTGCTGAAAAAAGACTAAGGTATCAGTAAGTGAGAAAATATTAGAAATATTGTGAACCTTACGGGGAGAACTAAAATACAAATTTCCATGGGTAAAAATTATGAATCCAACAACAAGACAATTATGAATTTGTATGAAGATAAAATAGTCGAGTAAGAAGGAAGAGTAGAGTAAGAAGGCAGGAGGAGAAGGGGACAACAGAGGATGAGATGGCTGGATGGCATCACTGACTCAATGGACGTGAGTTTGGGTAAACTCCAGGAGTTGGTGATGAACCTGGCATGCTGCAGTCCATGGGGTTGCAGAGAGCTGGACACGACTGAGCAACTGAACTGATTGACTGACTGAAGAAGGAATAAGCAGAATAAGAGAACAAGTCATCAAGTTCTTAGCAAACAGGCTGACACTCAGAACTGCCCTTGAGAACTAGTCAGAAGCAAAATGTCACTACTGCACCCACTACAGAGACTGGAGGGGTGTTTGCTGACGGCGGTGAGCAAGACTACAACTCTTAGGTGAGTGTTTCTCACTGTCTTTTTTTTAAGATTTTTTATGTGGATCATTTTTAAGTCTTTATTGAATCTGTTACAATACTGCTTCACTTCCATGTTTTGTTTTTTTGACCACGAGGCATGCAGGGTCCTAGCTGCCTGACCAAGGATCAAACCCACACTCCCTGCAGTGGAAGGCAAACTCTCAACCACTGGACCACCAAGGAAACCCCTCTTAGGTTAGTCTCTATTTCTACACTTAACTGAGTAACATTTTCCTCAACTGTCCTTATTTTCTCTTTCAGGATGAAAAACACTGAAATGTCTCAAAGCAAATGTCATAAACTTGATATCAGTATAAGCAGGGTGAATTGTAAAACCTTTGCTATTTTGGTTAATTTCACTAACGTGATACCCAAACTAGTAGGTCACAACTTATACTACTAAAGCTAACAAAATCCAAAATGATTTTCATTCATTTCCTCTCTCTCTCTTTTTTAAAAATTTTCTCAGTGAGTATCACACTGTAAAAAGAAATCCACTGAATGATTGCCTGGAGAGATCTGGCTTTTAGGAAGATCTTGCCTGAGAAAAGAATCATATTTAAAGGTTAAAATTGAAAGGATCCTTTTGATAAGGGTATTTCCTATAGCAGCCCTGACAACTTCTCCCAACTTGTCACAAAAATACCTAATGAGAAAAAGAAAATTCAGAACAATCTGTATTATAGTCAATCTACTGCAAAGTCCGAGAGTATTTCTCATTAACTACAATCCCATAGAGCAACATGAGGACCACAAAAGGTACGTGCTATGTATTTACCGCCAGAAAAACAGAAACCCTACCCTCATGAAACAATCAGGAAGGTGTCTATGTCTCCACTCTAGCACAGACTTCTCTGTATCTGCCAACCAGAACACTGGGCGACAGGCCACCTGACACAGAGAAACTGTGAGGAGGGCGGCCGGAGGGCCAGGAAACTCTCTCAGCTGGTATTTCATTGTAACAGCCCCCCAAACCCAAGCTTCCAACAGCAACCGGTCAAGCATTAAAACAGGAGTGAACACATAAGCTGTAATTCCATCTGGCTGGAGGGACCCTCAAAGGGGAGATGGCAGGTTTTCATATTCTCCACCCATGGAGGGTGTTAGAGACCCAGGAGAGAAGACAGGCGAGGCTCCCAGTTCACTGGAGGAGCGGCCTTAACCGGATACTTCCAGGCAGAGGAAATGGAGCTCGTTAACTGGACCCTGTGTGGAGCTGATGTGTGATTCTACAACACCCAGCAGGGTAACACCGAGAAGGATAACAAGCAGGGCTCAGAGCAAGCAGACCCTGAATCTGTCTGCTAACTGAGGTTCAGAAAGAGCTTGTCTCCTTGTTTTGGAATGGATACAAGAGTAACAAAAACATACACAGGCTCTATAAAAAGAATAAGGCAGAACACAATTTCAAGGACTCCAAGGGAGAAAAACCATGCTTTAAAAAAAATGTTTTAATGGAGACTTTCCTGGTAGTCCAGTGGTTAAGATGCTGTGCTTCTACTCAGGGGGTGTGGGTTCGATCCCTGGGCAGGGAACTAAAATCCCACATGCCAAGTGGTATGGGGTGGGAAGGCGGCTAGCATTAACAGTAACAACAACAACAACAACAACAAAAACACTACAGGACTGTTGACTTCAATAAGAAGAGACCTCTATGAATCTGGAGCAGAAGAAAAGGAGGGTGATGATGACAACTACTGACAATCACTACCTGCGCCTTCTATTTCAGATACTATTCCAAACCACTGACACGTATCAACTAATTTCCCCTAATGATTAACACAGCAATAATCATTACTACCCCCTTTTACAGAGGAGGAAAACAGGTGGAAGCCCAGAGAGGGCTGAATCACTTAGCTGACAACACACAGCTCAAGCGTGGCAGGATAATTCCACTCCCAGCCATTTGATCTCTAATACTCTTAAGACCTCTAATACGTTAAGAGCTAAGACTTCTCATGACACGAGAAGTCATCATTTTGGTTTTGAAAATTAAACATAGATCAGGCTGACATGAAAAGAGCTGAGAGAGATCGAAAGAGTTCAAGAAAATTAAAAAGGCCCAACAGAATAAAACTCTACTCCAGAAAGCAACACGGACATTGGAGGCAAAATATATCAGCCAAGGAGCCAAACAAGAAGAGAAATTCTCCCTGACTTCAGAGAAATGAGATGATAAAAACCATGAGAAAGCAAAGCACATGTGTGTGTCTGCATGTCTGTGTGTATATGATAAAACATGGCCAAGGTTTCTTACAATATATTTTCAAAAGAGAAGGGTGAATAGGACTTATCCATTCACTCTCGTACCTTGAAAAGGTGATGCACAACAGCGCAGGAGGGGAAGAGGCCAGACTACAATGTTTAAGAAAAGGGTTATTAAAATAAAGCAAAAAGATCTGAGAATTTCCCACACACCCCAAATCGGCTCTGCCACATCCCCATTCAGGCCTCGCACTGCGCCCACTGCCCAGCTGAGTCAGTGGAGGGGGTTAGAGGTCAGGGAACATCCCTGACCTAACAGAGCAGAGTGGGAATGGAGCCTGGGCAGGTGCAGTGCAAAGCGAAGCTCTTAGCCTCTGTGCCATACCGCCTCCAGCCTCAGTATTATTGAGTTTCTTTGAAGAAATGAAAACACATGGAACTGCAGCAATAATCAAAATCAGGACTGAAGTCAACTTTCCTGAAATGAAAACAATACTTCAGTATATAGATCAAAAGGACTAACTCTCTTTCAGACAAAATGAATGAAAATAGACTTGAACAAGACATTAACTCAGCAAACTGAATTACAAGGGCTGTTCGTTGTTGTTGTTGTTGGTATTGTTGTTATTATGATGAGTCTGAGCTCCAAGGCAGGACAAAAAAAATTTTTAAAGGTTTTGTGAAAGAACAAAGTAGGCTGGCCTCTGACATGTCTATGAAAATAAAGGTTAGACAAAAAAGAGCAGGGTCTCCAAGCTTTGAGAGAAAATAGTTCAAACCAGAACTCTACATTAAATTAACTCTAGTTTATATATGAAGACAACACAGGCAAGAGATCAGAAAATAAACCTTGTATGTATTTATCCTGAAAGTTACCTAAAAATGTACACTAGTATCACACATAGAATATGTGTGACTGTATTTCAAAACTTGGAACTCAAAGGTAAAAAAGTCCTGAAGTAAAAGATTAGAAATGAGCACCAGCTGAATAAACAGAGTAAATTTTAAAGAACTGTTAGAATTAGGACTTTGAATACAAATATGAAGAGTCATCTCTGAAATAGAAGGCAATGATTTTTCTAGAAACCCTAACACACTAAAGAAAGAAAAACCACAACAGCCATTTAAAGATGCATGAGATCTAGATATCTGGAGTGGATACTTTTAATAATCTTTACATTGCTATCATTACTAACCACTTTACCAGATCATGCTTTATTACTAGCTCCTCAGTTTTCACAATACTGACTAACTCATGGTGAGGGCTAGGTTTCATTAACTATGTGCACTGAAATATTTCTTTTCAAGTCTATCAATGCTGGTAAAATATATGAGAAAACTACGTTTAAAAATGCATCATGGGGGCTTCTCTGGTGGCTCAATGGTAAAGAAGTTGCCCGCCAATGCAGGAGACCATAGGGTTCAATGCGGGTTCAATCCCTGGTCTGGGAAGATCCTACATGCCACGGAGCAACTAAGCCTGTGCACCACAGCTACTGAGCCTGTGCTCTAGAGCCTGGGAAACTCAACTACTGAGCCCTGACACCACAACAGGAGAAGCCACCACAATAGCTGCTTCACGCCACCAGAGAGGAGCCCCTGCTGGCCACAACTAGAGGAAAGCCCATGCGGCAACGAAGACCCAGCCCAGCCGAAAGAGAAAGCTATTAAAGAAAAAAATGCACCATGGGTCTACAGCAAAAAAATGACAGCTACAAATCTGACTAAAATAGGAAAACAGAGGTGTTTGCCAAGAAGTGCACCAGGAAATATCTGAGGGTTATCTCATTATTCACCGGACACAGTAGTTAAAATACCCCACCTCACCATATCAAATAATAACTCTTCAAAATTTAGAACTCTGAAAATTCTTAGATGAAGTAGCTTCCTAAAAGTTCTCTTACAATTCAAAAACAATATTCTCCTTCAACAATTAAATTGATATTAACCCAGAAGAAATTCCCCCTTACCTTTCAGAAAACAAAAGTGGAGATAATCTTTCATTATCAATACAGAATGTTTCAGCGGTTTGGATAATTCTCAATTTCTGCACAAACCAACTCTTCCCTTATCGCTCTTTTGACAGTCTGGTTCATTTCAGAATTTCAGCAAGTACTGTAAAATTTGATAATGCTTTTTGAAAAGCACAAGTGTTCCAATGACTTTCAAAAGACTCTGGGCAACGTTAGGCTTAGATACATCAAAATGCATTCATGTATGTCAAGAAGACTTCATCTTTCTTCTGTTAACAGATTAAATGGGTATAAATCTTTTACACTGAGTACATTGTTCTTAATTTACTCATCCTAATGGACCATTGAATTTAGATCACATAAAGAAACATAAAATTAGATTAGGAAATCTGCTGTATGCAGGCAAGAATATGTAAGGTTCTATAATGATTCTTAATGCATTCTCTTCTTAAACGGTTATTTTAGAAGAGTAGCTTAAATACACTGTGCATTAGAATTTTATCATTGCAAATCAACATTAGAAAAGCCTTCCATTGACTGAAAAACAAAAAAGACATTCTTGTAAGTGGAAAATCAATCACCACAACCACTAAATGTCACAGCTCAACATCAGCAAGAAGCACTGATAATTGTTAGTTATACACTGCACAAATGATGTATGTCCTTGGTTGAGGAAGTGGGGGCCAGGTTTTTAGAAAACTGTACATATATTGATTTTACATTTATTTAATGCAGCCATTCCAAGACACTTTATTCTTCTGATAAACTATGACTGCTTATCAAAAGATTCTATAATTCAAGAGAAACATTCATAACTGGTGTGTGAAAATGAAAACCACCGGCCCACAGAAATCATGCCCACAAAATCCAATTTTGTGGATTTATGGCAGAAAGGCATTAAACCACTGTCTTGCAGGAACTGCAGACCAGTCGCTGAAGTCTAAGTGGCACGCCAGTAATGATTAAGGTGACATGTCCCCCTGCCACAGTTGTTAATCAGCTTAATACTAGTTACATTATTGACATTCTTGTAATTACTTTTCCTTAAGGCACATTAGCGCAAAATATATTTTACTTTAAATATGAGCGATCAGGAGTAAGTCCGATACCCAAGAAGAATAATCAAGGTTCTCCGAATGCAGATACCCAGTAAGCGCAGTGCTGTTCCGAGGCCCTGGAAGTGGTTACATCACAGCCCCTGGGGTTGGAGCAGCGCTTTCCCTGTGATCAGACAATCCCCATACCTTGCCATCCTCTGCACACACGCCCATGTGTTCTCCACTTTCATCCAGGCTGACCTGATTTATCTTCACAGGACTCTATTTAAAAAAAAGAACAAACAAACATGGAAAACATTTTTATGTATCAGAAGCCAAATGTTTCACCTCTTTGTAAAATGTAAATGATACAAGCTGTCTATTAGTTGTGATATATGAATCCAAGACATAGCTTGCTTTTGCAAATGAAAATGGTAAAATATAGCTTTGTTCCCAGACATATAATAAGGGGAGAAACCTCAGATTTCCCCAAATTACCTATTTCACATTCTGAAGTCCAGGCTAAAATGGTATTTTTCTTACTTGCTATGTGCCTTTTTATTTATTCTGTTCTATTTTCTCCAGAGTCCTATAATTCTTCCCTAGCCAAATTCATTCAAAGAACAAAAATCCCAAATAAAAATCATGATGTAATGAAAACTGTTAGCTTTTTAAAGAATTGAAGGATAGCTTGTTTCTGGTGAATAGCAAAGTGATTCAGTTTTATACACACATACTTTTTCATATCCTTTTCCATTATGGTTTATTACAGGATACTGAACATAGTTCCTTGTGCTATACAATAGGACCTTGTTCTTTACCTATTTTATGTATAATAGTGTGTAGCTTCTAATCCCACACTCCTAATTTACCATTCCCTCATCTGCTTTCCCATCTGGTAAACATATGTTTGTTTTCTATGTCCATGAGTCTGTTTCTCTTGTATCATATTTTAGATTCCATATATAAGTGATATCATATGGGATTAGTCTTTCTCTTTCTGACTTTCTTTACTTGTTATGACAATCTCTAGGTCCATCCAAGTTGCTTCAAATGGCATTATTCCATTCTTTTTTATGTCTGAGTAACATTCTTTTGTATGTATATA
This sequence comes from Cephalophus harveyi, assembly GCA_006410635.1. NCBI lineage: Eukaryota > Metazoa > Chordata > Mammalia > Artiodactyla > Bovidae > Cephalophus > Cephalophus harveyi. The sequence continues at coordinate 35,674 of SJYT01084060.1, read as the reverse complement.
CACATATTCTGTATCCATTCATTGGTTGATAGATGTCATTCATGGTTGCTTCCATGCCTTGGCTACAGTGAATGCTGGGATGCAGGTGTCTTTTTGAATTAGCAACTCTAAAATCAGTTGTTTTAATCTGGCTGATCAGCCAATTCATTTGTTCTTCTCTTATAAATTACAAAATCAACTTTTTATTTATATTTTATGTTTATTACTCTCTGGGGGAAATCCACAGGGTCTAACTGATATTAAGTTTGTCATATCCTAACTTTGTCATCCTCCAATCTTTGGAGTAATCTCAAATTTAAAAATCTGTGAAGACAGGAATTAGGCATTCTACTTTAGATGCATTTTCCCAAGAAGAAACACACTGTACATTTAATATTTTACACAGATTTCCAGTTCTCTATGTAGCCAGCTGTTTACTCACTATAATATTCACAAAGGTGATTCTAAATGCAAGTCGATATCAGTAAATGATGAAAACAGTAAAAAAAAAAAAAAAATGGCAAGCACTTCTTTTCCTTTTTAATTTTTTTTCAATTTTTTTCTTTTTGAATGCAACAAGTGGTATGTGCGACCTTAACCTGACAAGAGATCAAGCCTGTGCCCCCTGCATTGGAAGCATAGAGTCTTAACCAATGGACCACCAGGAAAGTCCTTTTTCTTCTTAAACGGTGACAGTATCCAACCACCTTTCACAAAACATGATAGAACAAATTAACCATGAAAAGAGAAATAAGCTTTCATCATTACAATATAAGCCTGCAAATTAGTTTCCCAAAATACTTAACCTTAAAATAATCTGGTTAGTGCATACAAATAAAATGGAAATACATCAAATTGACTGTTCCATGCTTACTGGAAAATATCTCTGAGCTAGAAAGTAATGGCTAGGGCAGACCAAGACTCTCAAACCTTGAAAGGCCACTCAGGGACTGATGATGCTGAGAGAAATTCCCACGTTACAGGTGGAGACAGCTGGCTATAGAACCCTTTGTTATCCAGATCCCGAAATCACTCCTGAAATGCAACTCATGAAAGCCAAGCTATCTCCTTAAAAGTTCCTAAAATGTTAGAAGAGGAAAAGGCCTCACAGACAGATCTTTGATCCATTTACAAGAGAATAAACCAATCCCAGATGAGAGTCACAACAGAACAGAGCCAGAGTTCTGACCTTGAGAGCAGTGAAGAGAGCTTTGTGATGGGCAGCAAAGAAGATGCAAAACAAAAGCTGAACTGAGAAAGCACTGAGGCTGGCATGTCTAGACTTCTTTCTGGTCAATGAGTCTGAATGACCCGCTTTGAGTCTCCTTTGGATACGTTGTTTCCTCACTAAGTACCTCCTGTTAACAATTTTCTGATTCTGACCTTTTGTTCATCAATTTAATACCCATTTTACTCTTAGCAAATATAAACTCCACCTACCTCTGACTGTAACTTAATTGACATTTGATTACAATCTACCTCAGACTGTAATTTAATAGGTGCACAGAACAGGATCACTGTCAAGGTTTTCTGTCCTGACCAGTGCGGTGGATGCTATCCACATGTGACTATACAGAAAGTTTAATCAGTTAAAGTCAATCACAGTTAAAAATTCATTTCCCCACTTGTGCCTGCACAGGCCAAGCACTTAAGCCACATGTGACTAGCAGATAACGTATGAGAAAGCACACAGATCACGGGATGCTTTCATCATTTCAGAGAGTTCTACGGACAGCGTTATTCCAGGCCCACAAGCCTGAGCCGCGGTGCTTCTTCACAAGGCTCTCTGTACAACTTACAGTCAGAAGTATATTTTCTCCCCATGTATCTGTCAAATTGTTTTCTTTCATTTCTTCTTGTACTCTGTGCTCACAGCCTGTGCTAAGATTCTCAGAATTGTACTGTATTATTTTTTAAAAACCTGGCATACACGTTAGCATCTGATCCTCACAACTTCTGAGGAAAGCAGTCAGCCTAAAGTGGTTATTTCCATCTCACGATAAGGAAAATGAGGCCTCAAGAGTTTACTTGTGGGCTGATATTCACAATTAAAACATCCCAAATCATGAGTCTGATCTTTCTTTCTGAAAGGGCTTCCTGTCTGAAAGCCTGATGTCTTCCCAATCTGTAGTAATGACTGATATATTCTTCTAGTTGCTCAAAACAAAAAACTTTGGATCCATTCTTGACTCTTTTCTTCCAGATTTTACCTCATTATCTGTCAGCGATTCCTGCAGCTGCTGCTAAGTCACGTCAGTCGTGTCCGACTCTATGCGACCCCACAGACGGCAGCCACCAGGCTCCCGTCCCTGGGATTCTCCAGGCAGAAATACTGGAGTGGGTTGCCATTTTCTTCTCCAGTGCATGACAGTGAAAAATGAAAGTGAAAGTGAAGTTGAGTCCGACCCACCAGGCTCCTCCGTCCATGGGATTTCCCAGGCAAGAGTACTGGAGTGGGCTGCCATTGCCCTCTCCGTCAGCAATTCCTACTACCTCGTCAAACAAAATTTCCTCACTTTCACCACCCCAACAGCTCCCATCGTGGTTCAAGTTACCATCATCCTTGTTTGAATTACAGTAATGGTCTCCTAGCTAGTAGACCCACTTCTGCCCTAATTCTCCAAGAAATCCCCTAGAAATTCAACAAACTAGCAGAGTATATGTTGTTAATGGGTGGATCAGACAACGTGATTCCTTTGTTCTAAACTCTCCAATGGCCTCCCATCTCAGGATAAGTTCCAAAGTATTCACTACAACCCAACAGTCTGAAATGTTATGGCTAGAGCCCAGCCTTATCCTCTCTTGGCCGTGTTCTCTCTGATCTTCTTGCTGTTTCGCCAGCCCTAGAACCTCTGAATTTGTTTGCCAGTGCTTTTCTGCCAACGCTTCACTGGTAATCATCTTGTTGGTGATACTCTCTGGCCACTGGAGCTGAAGTTTCAACACTCTGCCCAAACATTTCATAGCTCCTTCGCTGTTATATGTATTTTTTTCTCCTTAGCACTTATCACTATTTTACTATGTATTTTACTTATTTATTTATTGTCAAATTCACTCACTGGAATATTAATTTCATGAAAGATAGTTCAAAGAATACAAACTTTCAGTCATACCCAAATTCTTTCAGAGAAGAGAATAAAAAGAAAATCCTCCTTGACTCATTTTACCAGGACAGCATAACCTTACAACAACAAAGCTCAACAAAGGATGTTAGAAGAAAGATAAAAATACAAGTAAATCTCACTCATGAAAAAAAAATGGAAAAATCCTAAGGAAAATATTAATAAAGGCAGCATATATAGAATAGACAATTTTATTCCAGAAATAGCAGGCTGATATATGAAAATTAACATATATTTTTGCATTGATAAAATAAAAGAGGAATAAGACCATCTCAAGAAGAAATTTATAAGATCATTGCAATGATGCAAAAAGTGTTTGACAAAACTCAACACTCATTCATGGTAAAAATTCTTAGCATGTTAGGATAAAATTTCCTCAATTTCACTTAAGGTGAAATGTTTAGCACTCTCCTTTTGCTGTCTTTACAATATTGACTCTTCTAATCCATAAACTTTGGCCACCTCATGCGAAGAGTTGACTCACTGGAAAAGACTCTGATGCTGGGAGGGATTGGGGGCAGGAGGAGAAGGGGACGACCGAGGATGAGATGGCTGGATGGCATCACGGACTCGATGGATGTGAGTCTGAGTGAACTCCGAGAGATGGTAATGAACAGGGAGGCCTGGCGTGCTGCGATTCATGGGGTCGCAAAGAGTCGGACACGACTGAGCGACTGAACTGAACTGAATCCATAAACATGGAGCAGTTCTCCATTTATTAGGACTTCTTTAATGCCTCTAAATAAAGTTTCCTATGTCTCCCCTGGAGGTCTCATCATGCTTTGTTTTATTCTGGGAGTAGCAATGACAGTCAGCAGGATTTTCTCATTCCTGATATGTACTATATATAGACTTCATTTATATAACCTACAAAAATAGGTAAAACTACACCATAGTGTCCAGGGGATGTACACAGAGGACAAAAAACAAAAAAGAAAAGCTAAGCATTTATTACCAAAAAGGTCAAAACAGCAGCTCCTTCCAAGAGTACTGTGCATGGACGTGGGAGAAGGATCACACAGTCTATTCTTGAAAGAACAGTAGTGATAAGATTGCCTGCTTTATTACTATTTGTTCTACTGAGCATTTTAAAGTGTACTTTAAAGAGTTATATTTCAAAATAAAGCAAACTTCAAAGATTTCTAAATAAAATTTAAAAGAATTTGCCACGAAAATGTCTGGGACCTATGCCTGTAATGGGTTATCTCTTGGTTTACATTTTCCCCCCATAACTGTCAAGCTACTCAAACATACTAATTCTATTTGTTATTTATATTTTCCCAGAAAACTGTGTATTTCAGATTCTTTTTTTTTTTAATTTAAATTTATTTAAATTGGAGGCTACTTTACAATATTGTATTGGTTTTGCCATACATCAACATGAATCCGCCATGGGTGTAGACGTGTTCCTCATCCTGAACCCCCTTCCCACCTTCCTCCCTGTACCATCCCTCTGGGTCGTCCCAGTGCACCAGCCCCAAGCATCCTATATCATGCATTGAAGCTGGACTGGTTTCAATGCCATTCTCCCAAATCATCCTACCCTCTCCCTCTCCCACAGAGTCCAAAAGACTGTTCAATGCATCTGGGTCTCTTTTGCTGTCTCACATACAGGGTTATCATTACCATCTTTCTAAATTCCATATATATGCATTAGTATACTGTATTGGTGTTTTTCTTTCTGGCCTACTTCACTCTGTATAATCGGCTCCAGATTCTTAATGATGAAATATTTTTATTTTGTATTCTTATAATATTTTAATAATACCAATGATATTAATACTACTTCTAGTAAGTAGTAATGCAACTAGCACTATTACTAGTAAGTAGTTAATACTCCTACCACTAAGTAAATATTTACTATATGCTTCTTATACATCAGTCTCTAGTCTAACAGTTCTATTAAATATTGTATCATTTAATCTTCATAGAAATTATCCCATACCTGAGACAGGTACTATTCTTTTTACTATTTGGAATTATGACAATATATACATAGTAATATCGTGCATATTAATATTTTATTTCCTCTTTTTCTTTTGATTTCCCTTGTCAGGTATTTCAGTTTATAACCCCCTTTGAGAAAAGTATTGTGTTTTGTTTCATTTCTAAGGATAGTGATGGTGTTATGTGACTATCAAATTATTTTAAAAACTCTACTGTGACTAAAATTATGGTCAGATATGTAGTTTGCATCTGTCTCCTTGTTAAATTAATTAGTTGTTCTTTGAAACCTAAGATATCATCATTTTGAAGTAATTCATACCCTCTATCTTGGAGCTCGAAATACATATATTTTCAATCATGTTGCATATACTGTTTAATTTCTATATATTCTTGTTTACATTTTTGTCCTTGATCTAGAGAAAACTGACAGAAACATTTCAAAAACTTCACAATACAATTGTACTTTTGTCCATTCCTCTTTGATTTGCAAATACATCTTCATCTAGATATTAGATGACCTAAAATTTGGCAAAATAAGAGTATAATTGTTATATTTTCCTTTTAACTTGTACATGCCATCAATATAGTATCCCTTCTGCTGGTTAATGACCTTTTGCCTTAAACTTGTTTTTTCTCATTTTTATTGCCAAGATGCTTAATTTTTGCTTGCCTTTTTATACTTTTGATCACATCTTTATGTTTTACTTCCATCAGCTTGTAGGATATTTGTTCTTCAAAGATAACCCTTTTTCTTTTATTAACAGAATACCTGGCCCATTTAGTGCTGTCTTAGTTGCTAAATTATTTTATATTTTTAAAAATTATGTTTCTCTATTTTATATTATTCTTTTGTTATATTACTCAAATTCATTTCTCTTGGTCTACCAAAGAATCTAGATGTGTTTATTCTATTTTCATCTTATTAGTGATTATCTTTAAAATTACTATAATACCTGAATTATGTCTCCTCCTGCCTCAAATAAATGCAACTCTATTAACTGACTGATATAGAAGATGACGTATTTAGCACATGTTTATTTACTCCCTCCTTCCTTCCTTATTTTAAAACAAGATTATAAATATTTTCTATTTCTTAGGTCATTTCAAATAGAATTGAAAAGAGAAGCTAGTTAACTTATCCATAAAAACTGCAGTCTTAAACTATATGCTCTAAGCATGAAGCCAGAGGAAGAACTGTTTTGTTATCAGGGCATCCATAATTTTAAAATTGATTCACAACAGGTTATTATAGATTAGGGACATTTATCCCTTAGTGTGAACATTGCAAACAACTCTGCAGCTTACGTACATTTTAAAATACTCTATAGTTTTTGAAGAAATCTGGATTATTTTTCTCCACATAAATCAAACCAAGTAAATAGCTCACAAAAGAAACAGAAAAACTATAAGTAAACAGGAACAATAGGCAATCTCAGTAATAATCAACAGATGCAAAGTAACGCAATGAAGTATTTCACCTGTGAAGTGAAGAGAAGTGAAGTGNTAGTTTTTGAAGAAATCTGGATTATTTTTCTCCACATAAATCAAACCAAGTAAATAGCTCACAAAAGAAACAGAAAAACTATAAGTAAACAGGAACAATAGGCAATCTCAGTAATAATCAACAGATGCAAAGTAACGCAATGAAGTATTTCACCTGTGAAGTGAAGAGAAGTGAAGTGGCTCAGTCATGTCTGACTCTTTGCAACCCCGTGGACTGTAGCCCACCAGGCTCCTCCGTCCATGGGATTCTCCAGGCAAGAATACTGGAGTGGGTTGCCATTTCCTTCTCCAGAGGAATCTTCCCGACCCAGGGATCGAACCCAGGTCTCCCGCATTGCAGGCAGACGCTTTAACCTCTGAGCTACCAGGGAATCAACAAGGATTTTTTCCAAATATTTAGTTTTAGAAAGGAAACACAAAAATAGACACTCCTCTTACACTGGAAGCAGTAATTCAAATTTGGAGAAACTCTGAAAGATCATTTAGCAATGTGTATCAAAATTCTTTAAAATATGCACTGCCTATTACAACCAAGAAAAACGAAGATTATTTCGCAAAAATATGCTTTCCATAGCAGATCTCTCTTTTAAGACACTGAGAAATGGAAATTACCTATAGTTCTAAAAGTGAGAAGTCTAAATGATAATTTTTTTTTTTAACTAAGTTTGCTGTTGTTCAGTCGCTAAGTCATGTCCGACTCTTTGCGACCCCATGGACTGCAGAACAGGAAGCCAGGCTTCTCTGTCCTTCACCGTCTCCTGGAGTTTCCTCAAACTCATGTCCATTGGTGCTTCCCTGGTGACTCAGCTGGTAAAGAATCCACCTGCAATGCAGAAGACCTCAGTTCAATCCCTGGGTTGGGAAGATCTCCTGGAGAAGGGAAAGGCTACCCACTCCAGTATTCTGGCCTGGAGAATTCCATGGACTGCATATTCCATGGGGCTGCAGAGTTGGAGCAACTTTCACTTTCTTTCACATTCATGTCTATTGAGTTGGTGATGCCATCCAACCATCTCATCCTCTGTTGTTCCCTTCTCCTCCTGCCCTTAATCTTTCCCAGCATCAGGATCTAAAAAGAAATATTACATAGAAAAAAAATTGGCTTTGATCAAAGAGAGGTCTGTTCTTTGCCTTTGGCTTCTAGGAAGTCATCTATGTCACACCTACATAGCTAACAGTTATGTCTTATAGTGGGGGCTACTCAAAACCAACTCTGTGATTTAGGGTGAAGCCTTTGGGTCACAGCGTATTAGTCAGTCCAGAAGCTAAGATCAACCATGTCGATCCATGGTTGGATCAACCGTGACGATCCATGGTTGGATCAACCGTGACTCATCAATCAATCATGCCTCCAGAATAGAGCCCTAATAAAATCCCTCAATATAAGAACGAGGGTGCTGAGCATCCTGGTAAGCACACATCTATGTAGGGGTGGGGGTACCAAGCTTCACTCTTTGGAAGCATCCCAGACACTGTCCTTCCTTTGGCTGAATTATTGATCTGCATCCTTTTTCCATAATAATCCTTCACTGTGAGTAAAAGAGAGTTCAGTGAGTTCTGTGAGGCCTTTAACTAATTACGAAACATGAGGATGGATTTGGGAACCCCTAGAACTTGCAGTTGGTCTCAGAAGTCTTCAGCAGACTTGGAACCCTAGAGGACTAAGCATTCAAACCTTATAATTTAGCTATATGATCTAATGTTTATAAATGCATGCATGCTCAGTTGTAGTCAACTCTTTGCAACCCACTGGCTCCTCTCTCCATGGAATTTCCCAGGCAAGAATACTGCAGTGAGTTGCCATTTCCTACTCCAAGGGATCCTAACCCAGAGATCAAATCACTATTATATTTACAGGTATTTATACATATATGTCTAAAAGTAGATTTCCCAAAATATTAGCATTACTTCTATCTGAATGCTGACATACTATTACTGTGACGACTGCTCCTTTCTAGGTTTTGCTGATTTGCGGGGTGGGGTGGCAGTGGGGGGCTGTGTTACATAGCATGCGAGATTTCAGTTCCTCAACCAGAGATCAAACCTGTGTTCCCTGCATTGGGAGCATGGAGTCCTAACCACTGGACTACCAGGGAAGTCCCTGCTGATTTTTACAACAAATATTTATTTTGTTTGTAATTAAAAGATAAATATTTTTAAATTATTATATAGTAAATCCATGAATCTAAAAACAAAAAGAAATCACAATTAATCTTACTTGTTAAAGCCATCCTTTGGGGGACCTGCAGCATACACTTTTATCTGGAGTGGTAAACTGTGCATGTGAGTTTTAGTAACAGTTTCATGACATTTAATAAAGAATAAACAACAAGATTTCAATAGTACAGCTGTCAATGGTACATAATCATTCCACTCAGGAACAAATGCCTCATGTATATCTGTCTTTTCTAAACACTAGAAATAAGCAGCAACAACAAAACAACAGGAATAAGAAAAGATACGGGAGGAAACCAGGAGTGCAAGATTCAGCTTTCCTTCAATGCTGATTTTTCCCATCTGCCTGCTTTATACATATAATGTAGGGAGTATGCTGCAGAAAGATAGACTACTGGAATAGATGTGGACAAGGTTACAGAACCAGAGGGAAAACGGACCTGAGAAAAATGGCCTCAGCTGTATTTTCCATTAGCTACAATTTTATTCCTAATGGAGACATGTTTGGAATTCTGGACAATATAAGTGAGTTGGTTCAAAAATCAATAACGTCAAGCTGACACCATAGAACATACGAAAATGTTTCCTTAATGGAACAAAAAAAAAGAAGCCCGAGGAAACAGGAGGGGCCCAGGACCAGCACATACCTTCTAAAGCCAAGTCCACGACAGGTGGTCCCAAGGTCTTAAATTTAAAGAAAAGGCAAAATCACCCGCATGTCCGCCTCATGTGATAATCAATTACCTAATGTACAAGGCTTGAAATAAATACACTTAGTATGGATTATGTCAGCTCTTCAATTAGGAATAAATTCACGGTCGTTTCAAAAGCTGCTTTTAATGGTGTTCTTTGTGGCCACTTCTTTTCCCCCGATGCTCCTCATCATCCCACCTTAAGCTATTGGTCCCCCAATGTGAACCTCAGAAATCAATCTGCTAATGTATAATTGGTAAGGCTCCTCTGACTAACAAATGGATAATTGATTCCTTCACAAATGCTGCATCCCCATGGACATCGACTGGAAAGAATAAGAAACAGATCATGGGGTTTCGTTTACGTTCTCCCAGAGACCCACTACTCAGCAATGGCAACATCCACAGGGCTGCCCACGCAGCTCCATGCTCTTCAGTCACCTGAGCAAGCAAGCTGCCCTCCATCACACGTGTGAAAAGCACATGTGTCCTTTCAGACTCAGGAAGAGCTCAGTTCAGTTTACTGCTGATTTTCCTCTCCCCTGAGGACACACCCTGAGATAAGCCAGACCTCCAGTTGAATTTAAGAAGTCTCTGCAAAATCTACACAACAAAAGGAAGCAAAAGAAACATTTATTTTCTGGTGGACTTATTCTATGGCTAGATGGCCTAACTTAAAAAAGAAATTTATTGAAGAATAGTTGATTTACAATGCTGTGTTAATTTCTGCTGTACAGCAAAGTGATTCCGTTAGACACACACATTCATACATATATGTATATATATATATTTTTCATGTTCTTTTCCATTATGTTTGTATCACAAGATATTGAATATACAGCTCCCTATATTATAGAGCAGGATCTTGTTTATCCATTTCTTTATATAATAGTTTACATCTGCTAATTCCAAACTCCCCAGTACATCCCTCTCTCACTTCCTTCCCCTTGGCAACCACCAGCATATTCTCTATGCTTCTCTCTCATAGGTAAGTTCACGTGTGTCATCTTTTACATTGTGGAATATAAGTCATATCGTGTGGTATTTGTTTTTTCTCTTTCTGACTTATTTCAGTTAGTACGATCTCTCTAGGTTCATCCATGTTGCTGCAAATGCAGAAGGGCCTAACCTTCACTAAAAACTCTCAGACCTTCTTAGCTGCTCTTAGATTTCACCTCTAGGTTCGCTTTAAATCCTTCCAATCAAGATGGGGAATAATCAAAGACAGGCAACACTGAAGCTGGAGAACCTGTGTGGAGCTTTCTCGAAAATCTCAGCATACAGCTTCAGTAAAAGCAAAAGAGAAGGCTTAAAAGCTCCAGCCCGTTCCTTGGGAGATCCTCTCAATGTCCCTGTCACTCCTAAACACCATGGCAACTGGCCCGGCCCATCATTACTGCCAAGAGGTTCTCCTGAGGCCACCAAGAACTTCCTGGGGTTGAAGCACTTGGAGGCCTTTCAGCTTCTCTTTGCTTGATTACTCTGTGACAAACGACCCTGCTGCCCACTGCTTCCTTCCAACTTTCTCTTCCCTCAGCATGAGGACCACACCCTCTCCATTGTTCAACCTACCACTATGGGCTATAAAGCACTGCTGAATAACGCAATAAACAAACCAAAAGATAAGGACTCCATGTTACTTATAGTCTGGGGACAAAAACAAAATACATCATTCTTACCTATCACATTACAAAAATAGAAGGCTAAAAAATCATGAACCCACTGTATGTTGTTTAGGAGATACAAATATAGTATGTTTTTCTTTAAGAAAATGAAGGAGGAAGAGAAACCATCAAAAAACTTTAAATCTTAAGTGCACACGTATGACAAAGGCTAGGGCAAGAGACTGAAAAAAATCCTAGAAGAAATGATGAAGTTTGACTTCGAAGCAATAATAAATTCTGGATATGTAACAGACTTCCCAGGTGATGCTAGTGGCAAAGAACAAGCCTACCAATGCATGAGACTTAAGGGATGTGGGTTTGATCCCTGGCTGAGGAAGATCCCCTGGAGGAGGGCATGGCAATCCACTCCAGTATTCTTGTCTGGAGAACTCCATGGACAGAGAAGCCTGGTGGGCTGCAGTCCAAGGGTTTTTAAGAGTCAGACATGACTGAAGTGACTTAGTATCCATGTTATAAAATTTAAATGAAATAAATGAAGATCTTAAAAATCTTTAACAACAAAAACAAAAGAGTAACAATAATGACTAAACATACAATAAAACACTGGTTCAGGACTGAAACAAAATAATGCAAAAATAAACACTAAAATAACAGAGATAAAAATCAGGAGACTAGAAATTTCAGTTACCATCAGGAATTTAAATTATCGAATTAATTACCAGAAAGCTAGATGATGACCTTCATTTAAATGGTAAACTTATTTAACGTTTTTCACACCAGGGGCAGATAATGAACAGGATCGCACCTACACATTCTCTGGTCCAGTTCACCAGCCTTATCCTTCACAGGTGCACATTAGTTTCTTAGGTGACTCTCCTCTCCTGTCACTGAATAGCTGAGTCACCACTGTGTTGTCAGTGACTTCTCTTCCTGTCCCCCGTTTCCATTAGGAAGCAAGGGAAGATATTTAAAGTTGGAGGCATATAGACTGTGAGATAAGTACGCTTAGAACTGAATTATGATAACCACCTAAGAAGAGTCCAGAACTTGTCTACAAAATACAAGAGTAACAGTGTTACTGGTTTTTTTTTTTTTTTGAGTATTATATATTTAAATTTGATCACAATCATTCACGAATGAAAAAGCTTGGCTCACTGCCTTATTTGTACCTCTGTTCCATTTCTCACAGGCATGGATGTGGGAAATATCACATGCTAGGCTGCCATTTATGCCAGCGGATGAGCAAAGGAAAACCCTCAAAAGAAACCAATCATGTAAGGTATATTAAAAAAGGTGACCGTCTACTCCCTTCAACTCCTTAAGCTGATTTATTCACTAACACAGTAAAGGGTTTTTTGCCTGAATGCTGCCACTAAAGCTGCTTATGGAAAGGTCATCAACACAGACCCGGCTTTTAAAGTCAGTGGATGTCCTTCGGTCCTCATGACTTTCTGGCATCTGCAACTCACCTCCATTGGCTGCCATATATACCCACTTCTCGTTTCTGTTTTGCCTTTCTGATCACAACTTTCAGTCATGCTCCCTGGCTATAGTTCCTTAGTGTCTGTCTTCACCTCTCTCTAGTCTCCCTTTAGAGTGATAGACTCAAACTCAACAACTACACTCAGCTTCATGTCAACCAACCATCTGCAGAACCATGGCCGCCTTCTGTATCTCAGTTTCACCAAATGACCCTCAGCCTACTAGTCATCCAAGACCAATCCTTCCCCTCACACCCCACAGGAGCAACTGAAAACGACTAAGTCCTCTCCTTCTACCTCCCTCAATCAGAGCATGCCTACCTCACAACAAGAGCTCACTTTGTTGTCTGCCTCCGGCACTTACCTTGAGCTCCCAAAGAGCAGAAATTTACTTTATTTACTTATTTATTTTTGGCCACAGCACACGGCTTGTGGGATCTTAGTTCCCAAACCAGAATTCGAACCTGGAACCTCATACAGAGTCCCAACCATTGGACTGCCAGGGAATTCCCGCCGAAATCTACTTTAAGCCCAGCAGCTGCCACAGAACTTGATGATGCTGCCAAAAGAATAAGAACCCCAGTCTTTCCAAGTGTGAGGCTCTGCACCAGAAAACAGGTTAAATAAGCAAACAAATGCTCTGTAGGAAGAAAACTAATTAAGAGCAGAATAGATAAAAACTCAAAACAATTTTGCTATAATGTTATTTTCCCAAGAATAAGAGAAGTTTTAAAGAACAGTAAAGCCTCGAAGTAACTTCAACGGGAAGTCAAGTTCTAACGCACCCCTGCTCTTTCAAGATCTTAGGTTTTCAATATTCGACATCAGACTTTAAAAGCTGAAGAGAAGCTGATGGCTTACATATAGCAGTCACTTCCTCCTGCTACCTACTATATTTCATAGTCGAAATGACTATACAAGACCTGTGTCTTCTTATTAAGTCTCAACAACAGCCCTACCTCTCTAAGATTTAATATCTACATTACTTTGAGGTTCTTGAAGTGATATTTCAGTTTTTATAGAAACTGCTCTTTCTGCAGATGAGGGACAATGCTTTATTTATCAGTAGCAATTCATTCCAATTTGAGAAAAAGTCATTTATTTTCTACTCTGAATAAACAGAACGGATGGTGATGAACTGTAGCATAGCTGCATATACGTTACATTGAAAATTCTGCATAATAATGTGGCTGGAATATCCCTTATTCCACAGCTACTGATCATCTTTTATAAATTTATACCTTCAAAAGCACATCCCTTTTCATAGAAATAGAAAAAACATTCCTAAAATTCAAATGGAATCACAAGAGACCCTGAATAGTCAAAACAATCTTGAGAAAGAAATGGAGACATCACACTTCCTGACTTCAAAGTGAAAGTTGCTCAGTCATGTCCAACTCTTTGTGACCCCATGGACTATACAGTCCATAGATTCTCCAGGCAAGAATACTGGAGTGGGTAACCGTTCCATTCTCTGGGGGAATCTTCTCAACCCAGGGATCACACCCAGGTCTCCCACGTTGCAGGGGGATTCTTTACCAGCTGAGCCACCAGAGAAGCCCACTTCAAACTGTATTACAAACCCATAGTAATCAGAACAATAAAATTATTAGCATAAAAACAGACACATCAGTTCAGTTCAGTTCCAGTGGAAAAGACACAGTAAATCCACATCCATAAGGTTACCTAATATTTGATAAGGAAGCCAAATATATTCAATGGGGAAAGGATACTACCCTCAGTAAATGGTAGGAAAACTGGATATTCACATGTAAAAGAACAAAACTGGACTCTTATATACCACTCACAAAAATTAACCCAAAAGTGGATTAAGAATTTAAGGATAATATCTGAAACTGTAAAACTCTTAGAAGAATATAAAGCAGAAAAGCTCTTTGACATTGGTCTTTGCAATGATTTTTTGGGTAAGACACCAAAGGCACAAGGAACAAAGTCAAAAGTCAACAAGTGGGACTACATCAAACTAAAAAGCTCCTGTGCAGCAAAAGAGAAACAAAATGAAAGATGGCCTAAAGAATGGAATACAATATTTGCAAACTAAATATCTGACAAGGAGTTCATATCTAAAATATATAAAGAACTCATACAATAACTCTGGGGGAAAAAAAGTTGATTCAAACATGGGGAGAGGCCTTGAATAGACATTTCTCCAAATAAGACATACAAATGACTAACAGTACTAGAAAAGGTGCTCAACAATTCTAGTTATCAGGGAAATGCAAATAAAAACCACAACGAGGTATCACTTCACAGCTGTTAAAATGACTATTATCAAAAAGATCACAAATAACAAATGTTAGTGAGGATGTGGAGAAAAGAGAATCCTGATGCACAGCTGGTGGGAATGCAAATTTGTACAGCCAGTCAGGACAACTGTGGAGATTTCTCAAAAACTTAAAAATAGAACTACCATAAAATTCAGCAATATCACTTCTATATATATTCAAAGGAAATGAAATAAGGATCTCAAAGAGAAAAATCTTTGCACCTGCACATTCATTTCAGCATTATTCGCAACAGCCAAGATGGCAACAACCTAGATGACCACCAACAAATGAATGAAGAAAAGTGATGTATATCTATATATAATATGATTTAACCATTAAAAAAAAAGCCATTTGCAGCACCATGGAAGGATTTTCTGGTTATTATGCTTTTTTCCTGTGGTCATGTATGGATGTGAGAGTTGGACTGTGAAGAAGGCTGAGCGCCGAAGAATTGATGCTTTTGAACTGTGGTGTTGGAGAAGACTCTTGAGAGTCCCTTGGACTGCAAGGAGATCCAACCAGTCCATTCTGAAGGATATCAGCCCTGGGATTTCTTTGGAAGGAATGATGCTAAAGCTGAAACTCCAGTACTTTGGCCACTTCATGCGAAGAGTTGACTCATTGGAAAAGACTCTGATGCTGGGAGGGATTGGGGGCAGGAGGAGAAGGGGACGACCGAGGATGAGATGGCTGGATGGCATCACGGACTCGATGGACGTGAGTCTGAGTGAACTCCGGGAGATGGTGATGGACAAGGAGGCCTGGCGTGCTGCGATTCATGGGGTCACAAAGAGTCGGACACACTGAGCGACTGAACTGAACTGAACTGAACTGAACTGAACTGAACTGATGTTTAGTGAAATAAGTCAGAAAGACAAAGACAGAAACTCATACATGGAATCTAAAAACAATGAACTCATAGAAATAGAATAAAAGAGTGGTTGCAGGGGCCAGTGGGTAGGAAAATGTGGAAATGTTAGTCAAAGGGTATAAACTTTTAGTTACAAGGTAAGTTAGTTCCAGGGATCTCATGTACAGCATGGTGACTGCAGGTAGCAATACTGCATTATACACTTGAGAACTGCTGTGAGAACAGCATGATCAGAACATTCTTTAATGTTCTCATCATGACAAGGACAACAAAACAGCAGTGAAGTGCAGTGAAGGATGTGTTAACTAACCTTACTGTGGTAACACTTCACACCATATACAGGTATCAAGTCATGTATCAAAGCATAACATGGTACACTTTAAATTTATGTATTAAGTCAATTATATCTCAGTGAAGCAGAGGGAATGAAGTAAAGCTATATCATATGATAGCATATGTGGGATTTAAATATATATGTGTTAATATATTAAAATATACATAGATTATATATATTTATATATTATTATATATTGATATATATTGTCACCCTGCTTATTTAACTTACATGCAGAGTACATCATGAGAAACGCTGGGCTAGATGAAGCACAACCTGGAATCAACACTGCCGGGAGAAATATCAATAACCTCAGATATGCAGATGACACCACCCTTATGGCAGAAAGCGAAGAGGAACTAAAGAGCCTCTTGATGAAAGTGAAAGAGGAGAGCGAAAAAGTTGGCTTAAAACTCAACATTCAGAAAACTAAGATCATGGCATCTGGTTCCATCACTTCATGGCAAATAGATGGTTAAACAATGGAAACAGTGAAAGACTTTATTTTGGGGGGCTCCAAAATCACTGCAGATGGTGACTGCAGCCATGAAATTAAAAGATGCTTGCTCCTTGGAAGAAAAGCTATGACCAATCTAGACAACATATTAAAAAGCAGAGACATTATTTTGTCAACAAAGGTCCGTCTAATCAAAGCCATGGTTTTTCCAGTAGTTATGTATGGATGTGAGACTTGGACCATAGAGAAAGCTGAGCACTGAAGAATTGATGCTTTTGAACTGTGGTGTTGAAGAAGACTCTTGACAGTCCCTTGGACTGCAAGGAGATCCAACCACTCCATCCTAAAGGAAATCAGTCCTAAATATTTATTGGAAGGACTGATGCTGAGGCTTAAGCTCCAATACTTTGGTCAACTGATGGAATACTTTTCACTGGAAAAGTTCCTGATGCTGGGAAAGATTGAAGGCAAGCTGAGAAGCGGATAACAGAGGATGAGATGGTTAGATGGCATCACTGACTCGATGGACATGAGATTGAGCAAGCTCCGGGAGTTGTTTATAGACAGGGAAGCTTGGTGTGCTGCAGTCCGTGGGGTCACGAAGAGTCAGACACGACTGACCGACTGAATTGATTGATGTATACACACATACAAATGAACTTATTCAGAAAACAGAAAAAGACTTACAGACATATGAAACAAACTTGGGATCACCAAAAGGGAAAGGAGGGTAGGGTAAATTAGGAGTTTGGGATTAACATACACATACTACCATATATAAAATAGGTTAAAAAACAAAAACACAAGATCCTACTGTACAGCACAGGGAGTTATACTCAATATTTTCTAATAACCTATAAGTGAAAAGAATCTGGAAAAGTATAGATATGTATGTAAAACTGAATCACTTTGCTGTATACCTGAAACACAACACTGTAAATCAACTATACCTCAATTTTTAAGTACAAGCAAAGTGGATTTCGAAGTGAAAACTACTTGAATAACTTACATTTTAGTCAATATTGAGAGTACCAATACTGTATTTTAATAATATGAAACAATTACATGTCTGTTATGTTAGGTGAGGTCTGCTATACTTCTAATACAAGAGCACAAAAAGAGTCCCCAAATATCACCATTTATTGAACTACAGATGATTTCCCTCTCACAGTGACTTTGAACTTGCTGTAGTGCTTCAAGTAACTTTAGGGTTCATCACAGCTTTCCCTTGATGCTATAGAATTTATGCAAATAATGGGAAATGATTAACACATGGAGAGTCCACTGTCTACACTTATCACTGGATAGCCTCATATTCTACTGATATAACCTCTACAAGAAGAATACTGTTTGATAGGAAAAAACATATATTATCTCTAGTTCTCCACTTAAATGTAACTTCGATTCTAATGATCACATAACCAAATTATCCTTTTAGATAATGAACACTTTAATTTTAACTCTTATATCCTGAACACCATCCAAAAGAAATAAAAATCATCTGGGAATGAGAAATAGTTTTGAACAAGAGTTACCTTGCTTGAAAAGAATTTTGTCCGTACACTGTTATCACTATTTTACGTGAACACTTAAAGTTAAATTTTCTGCATTAATAAGACTGCTGATAAATCAGTGCTGCTGTTCACAAAAACATTCCTAAATACATTTTTTTCTGAACTTTCCAAAAATATTCTCCAACAAGAATTCTTAACCACTCCCCCCACAAAAGCACACTGGGTGTGCCTCGGATGCTGGCAACTTACAAGGACCATTTGCAACCTCCTCTGACCCCTCAAGGCCCACTGCTGTCCCCACCGTGTGGCGACGGATGCACGTGGCTGGCTCCCGACAGGCTCAGGGTTCACCCACTGGACGCACAACCTCTGCACAGCGGGGGCACGAATGGCCTCGCCACTGCAAAGACTTACTAGATACATGTTCGTTTTCTAAATCCTAACAACCTTTAAAAGCACAGGAAGGATCTGGAAGGGATTGCCTCCTAAGAAGCCGGCACACTGCTGATTCCTAGAGCTGCTTTCCTTTTGTTAAACTTCATCTTCTGCCCGTGCCAGCCACATTCCCTGCCACAAGAGTAGGAGGAGGCTGGCTTGCACACACCATGTAACCAAGACAGAGAGTCACGATCTTGGCACCAATTAAAACATAACTTTGATAAAAGGCAAAAGCAGCCTCTTGGTCCACATTTCTCTTAGTTCACCTGCAAGGGATTGTCCTAGATGTCAGGGGCATGCTGTGAACAGGCTAAATGGGATCATTGCCCCTAGGAAGCTGGCCAATCACTGGAACATTGTTCATATTTATACAGGGACCTTCTGGGGACACAACAAAGCTGCAGTGGTCCCCAACAGTGAGAGGGACAAGTAGCACTTTGGAGCCGGAGCCCATCTTCCCCAGAGCGTGCGATGCCCCTGTGCTGAACACTTGAGAACAGACACCTCGGAGCAGTCTTCCTGTGATGACTTGCCTGGCTGTCTACAATACTAAATGTCACATGTGAGGGAGGAAAACTTGAGCAGAACCTTCTAGGTAAATCAGTCTGAGCAACAGCAGAAGGAGTCAGCAGTTTCTTTTGCTGGTATTTGTACCAGACACTATGCTGAGTTGTGATGCCACCATGAAAACAATCTGTTTTACTGGAAAACCATTACTGAGGGAACTTTTGCTTATATTTTACCAGACACTGTGCTGGATTGTGATTATTGAGTGCAGCACTTTCACAGCATCATCTTTCAGGATTTGAAACAGCTCAACTGGAATTCCATCACCTCCACTAGCTTTGTTCGTAGTGATGCTTTCTAAGGCCCACTTGACTTCACATTCCAAGATGTCTGGCTCTAGATGAGTGATCACATCATCATGATTATCTGGGTCGTGAAGATCTTTTTTGTACAGTTCTTCTGTGTATTCTTGCCACCTCTTCTTAATAT
The DNA here is from genome assembly GCA_006410635.1 of Cephalophus harveyi. Taxonomy (NCBI): domain Eukaryota; kingdom Metazoa; phylum Chordata; class Mammalia; order Artiodactyla; family Bovidae; genus Cephalophus; species Cephalophus harveyi. Next base: position 16,252 of record SJYT01084060.1, on the reverse strand, counting down.
CTTCTGCTTCTGTTAGGTCCATACCATTTCTGTCCTTTATCGAGCCCATCCTTGCATGAAATGTTCCCTTGGTATCTCTAATTTTCTTGAAGAGATCTCTAGTCTTTCCCATTCTGTTGTTTTCCTCTATTTCTTTGCATTGATCGCTGAAGAAGGCTGCCATCATAAAAACAATCTGTTTTACTGGAAAGCCACTATTGAAGGAATTAGCATCTGTTATATATATATATATGACCTGAAAAGAAATACAACTGATGGCTTTCAAATAGTGAAATATAATGTGTGAAGTGTGTCTTAACCTGAGTCAACAGTTTTCTTGTTTATATATGTTCCCAATAAAGATACACAGGAAGGAGTGATAGAAAAAGGAAAGCAGGGACTTTTCTGCTGGTCCAGTGGTTAAGACTCTGCTTCCATTGAAGTGGGAGCAAGTTTAATACTGGGCAGAGAAAGGAAGATCCCACATGTCGCATGATGTGGCCAAAATAATACAATAAAACTTAAATTTAAAAGAAAGAAAAGAAAAAGGAAAGCAGAGGGAATTCCCTGGTAGCCTAATGGTTAGGCTTCCAGGCTTTCACTGTTGTGTCCCAGGTTCAGTCTCTGGTTGGGGAACTGACATCTCACAAGCCACACTGTGCAGCCGAAAAAAGGAAAGCAGAGTCATGAGAGAAGTGCAAAGTCATCAGTTTAGTGTAAGGGTAAAATGCAAAACGACAACTCACTAATAAATGCATTTCGCAAAAGAGCAACTGGTATCAGCAAAACCTTTACATAATACATAGAGAGTTAAACAACAAACAAACAAGGCCTGCCTTCAAGGTGTTTGTGTATGCAGTCTGGGACCACAGTGCTTCGCACACCACCTCTAATTTACAATTTAACACCTTAGATTACAGATGGTTGTTTATGTAACTAGTTCCACAACTGATTCAACCTGAGAACAGGGGCCGTGTTTTATTATTCTTTATACCCCTTGCACATCCCTTACAGAATGCTGGCTAGGAATAAGAAGCCATCATTGAATGTATATGAAGGACGGACTCTTCTGAGTGGGGTCATCAGGAAGGTGTCACAGAGAGGGAAGGACACTGAGCATTTCCACAGAGACAGGAAAGCACATTCCAGCGAGAGCCAAAGGGCAGTGTGGATACCGTGCAGGCCCTGACGCGGGAGAACGTAGCTCAGACAGCAGAAGGCCTGGCGGCCTCAGGGAGAGCTCTGTTTTATTCCCAGGCATCGAAGAGCCACAGGAGTATTTTCAGGGAGGGGAATGACAAACTCCCAGCTCTCCTCTGAGACGATTACTTGGGCCACTGTGCAAAGGAGGGATTAGGGGAGACGTGGGGTGTCTAGGGCAGATCAGTAGAATTTCACTGCAAATTACTCAAGTGAGATCAGTAATGACTTAAACAAGGGTGGTGGTGATATAAAGAACCAACAAGAGAACCAGCTATGAGCAGCATCCAGGGGCTATACGGGGAAAGATGGGAGGCAGATGATGGAAGATAAATGTCACCGAGACAGAAGTAAACAGTGAGGAGGAGCAGAGATGAAGCCTTCTGAAGGGATGCTCTTCATCAGGGGCCAGGAAAAGCCCAGTCTTTGCAGGTAGTTGAAGACTGGCTTTGTGTCAGAAACCGTGTGTGCCTTAGTCACTTAGTCATGTCCAACTCTCTGCAACCCCATGGAATGGGTCCCACCAGGCTCTTCTGTCCATGGAATTCTCCAAGCAAGAATACAGGAGTGGGTAGCCACTCCCTTCTCCAGAGGATCTTCCCAACCCAGGGATCAAACCCAGGTCTCCTCCATTGCAAGTAGATTCTTTACTGTCTGAGCCACCAGGGAAACCCAGCAGTAATATTTAGATTCAACGAGAAACTTAACATTGTCTGGCCCACTAGAGGGCTTCCCAGGTGGTGCCAGTGGTAAAGAACCTGCCTGCCAATGCAGGAGACATAAAAGACGTGGGTTTGATCAGTCGGGAAGATCCCCTCTGGGAAAGCATGGCAATCCACTTGAGTATTCTTGCCTAGAGAATCCCAACGACACCACTGATAAAGAAACAAGGACTTATGAGGGATACATGGTCGAATTAAAAGGGAGGATCTTGCTGAGGGAAGTTAACTACTATCAGTTCAGGGAGCCAGGACTCAGAAGAGAAGGCATAGTGCAGGCCCTTCAATAAGAAACCACACAGAAGACAGCCCAACTTGCTAAATTATCTCAAATAATAACTTAGGTTAGAAATAAGCATGATGTTTGACCACCCAAATACGTTTGACAGGCAGGTGATGAATACGGTGTCCTCCACTGCTGACCGTGTGCCCAAGATTCCCAGCCTACAGGGTTCAACACTACGATTTCAAAATACAAAACTCCACTTTTCCCCAGAGAACACTGCCCCAGAGCATATACCACATTTTTCTATAAGAGTTAAGGCAACAAAAATGGGGCTGTCACCTCTAAGTCCATATACAGTAAGCCCCCTACACACGAAACTTCAAGTTGTGCACTTTCAAAGATGTGGACGTGCCCCTGTATGCCAGCTGTTGAGCTGTACCACTGTACTTTTCAAGGTACGCTGCTATAAGAGTTAAAATGTTTTTTGTGTTTGTTTTCGATGTATTATTTGTGTGAAAAGTATTATAAACCTATTACAGTCCAGCACTATGTAGCCAATCGTGTCAGTTAGGAACCAAGTTAATTTTGTTGGACTTACGAATGCACTCTTGAAACAGAACTCAATCATGTGTAGTGGAGTTACTGTAACTAGAAAAGGAATAATAAGCATATCACTAGTCTTTAAAATTAAGTCTGAAAGGCTTATCCCTTAGATTGTCCAGGTCCTAAGAGTCTGCTATGTCACTGCAAGTCCACCTATGAGCAGAAACTTAATTAACAAAACCTTCTCAAGAAAGGTGAACACATGCAAACTCATGATGACTACAGAGCTATCTGAACATTTATCTCAGCAGGTATCTTTACTTAATTTCTCCATATCAAGTCAATTATCCATCAATGATAAAGGAAAAGCCTGTCAGGAATACAAATGTTCTAATTCTTCTCACTTTTATTTGTGACTTAATAATAGCACAGGGATGCTAACGCATTCTCTTTATCTAAAACCAATCTCTGAGAAAGTAAAGCCTTTGTGTTTCCACAGGTTGCGGGGGTGGGGCAGGGGGGAATTACTTATCCCAAAAGGGCAGTACAAATAGTTTAAATGACTGAGACCAAGTTATTAACCAAACAGAAAATGCCCAAGTTCCTTTTCAGGCATAAGATGAAGAAAGACCATGTAAAACTTCACAAATTCACCTCTACTTATACCACAGAAATTATTGTTCTAATGCTCTCTGGTGTACAATCACTACTTCATCAATTCTCCATTAAGTCATCTCCCAAGTAGACTGTCATCTTTCAACAGTTCTTGAAAGAAGGATCTTGGAGACCACAGTGCAATGTCTCTACACTGAAAAGAAACTCCTGAAGTCAACTCACTAGAACTGCACTGGGATCCATTTGCAGAACCAAGTTATGTAAGTAAACATGTTCTTAAAACTTCCAGGTAGTAAGCCTACTTGAGCCCAATGATAAAAGATGCCTGCTCCCCAAATAAAAAAGGGATCTGACAGAGCGAGAAGCAAATTAGTGGATAAGAGCAAGAGTGTCTTCCCTTCTCTTTTTTTTTCTTCCTGCCTCCCCCACTCCTTCCCTTCCTCCCTCTCTCCCATTTTTGCCTGTTCTCCATAACAGGGTGAAAGCCAACCATACAAATGAATTCAAAAGTAACAGCTCTCCTTCAGAAAGTGTCCTAAATGTCATACACTCAGTCTCTTTTGACTTGACCGCATTCCTCCTAAGAGCTATATCAGTGACTGATCCTCACACTACGTATTTTACAATACATTATTTTACAAAAAATCTTTAAAATAGTCACATAAATCAGGGGAGTGACTATACTCAACATTCTATAAAGAAAGTGAAGGAAAGGTAAAATAACCCACTCAAGCTAATGAAAGATTTATTTGCAAGTTATTAAATTTGACTTGTTCGTGATTTCTGATTTTGAGACATCACATGAGTTGCCCAGATCAACGCTGTTATTTCTGCTTGACAACAATGAACTTTTTAATTACGAATCAATTTAGAAGTTTACATACATACTGACAAAGTATAGGAAATAACAACTCTCAAAAGAGTACATGGCCTCATTAGTAACCAAAAAAATATATATACCTGAGATCAATTAATTTCCATTCTCTAGAAATTTAAGTGGCAGGGAATGTTTGAATGATGACAGTCAATGCAACTTGATGAGATACACCAACATATTCTCACCTACTGCCGGTGGGAATGTAATTTGGTACAACCTAAGCTCATGCGAAGAGTTGACTCATTGGAAAAGACTTTGATGCTGGGAGGGATTAGGGGCAGGAGAAGAAGGGGACGATAGAGGATGGGCTCGATGGACGCGAGTCTGAGTGAACTCCGGGAGTTGGTGATGGACAGGGAGGCCTGGCGTGCTGCGATTCATGGGGTTGCAAAGAGTCAGACACAACTGAGCGACTTAACTGAAGTGCAATGAAATATTCAACAAACCTTAAAAATGTTCATAGTATATATAGCACAGGAAACTCTACTCAATACTCTGTAATGACCTACATGGGAAAAGAATCTAAAGAATGACTATTTGTAGACGTAAAACTGATTCATTTTGCTGCATATCAGAAACTAATATAGCACTGCAAATAAACTATTTGCTGTTGTTGTCGAGTCGCTAAGTCATGTCCAACTTTTGCAACCCCATGGACTGTAGCCCAACAGGCTCCTCTGTCCATGGGATTTCCCAGACAGGAATACTGGAGTGGGTTGCTACTTCTTCACCAAAGGATCTTCCCAACCCAGGGATCAAACCTGCATCTCCTGCTTGGCAGGCAGATTCTTTACCAGTGAGTCACACAGGAAGCCCCAAACTCAACTACAATTCAGTAAAATTACTTTTTAAAAGATGTTCATAGTGTCTGCCCTGGTGATTTCATCTCAAAGGATTTGTTCAAAGGAAAGAATCAGTCACAAGATTCTCCAGCCCACCTAAGAATGTTTATCCCTCTCTCTCTCCTAGATTTAGCATCGTTCTTTAGGTGTATAGGGCACTAAAAAGGTGGCTCCAGGCAGTTTTACACTTGCTTTTTTTTTTAAATTGGGAAACACATTCTATATGATTAGAATGCAATTAGCCACTCCCTCCCCTCTCCCAATTCCCACTTTCAACTCAGTTCAGTTCAGTTCAGTCGCTCAGTCATGTCTGAATCTTTGCGACCTGATGAATCGCAGCACGCCAGGCCTCCCTGTCCATCACCAACTCTCGGAGTTCACTCAGGCTCACGTCCATTGAGTCAGTGATGCCATCCAGCCATCTCATCCTCGGTTGCCCCCTTCTCCTCTTGCCCCCAATCCCTCCCAGCATCAGAGTCTTTTCCAGTGAGTCAACTCTTCGCATGAGGTGGCCAAAGTACTGGAGTTTCAGCTTTAGCATCATTCCTTCCAAAGAAATCCCAGGGCTGATCTCCTTCAGAATGGACTGGTTGGATCTCCTTGCAGTCCAAGGGACTCTCAAGAGTCTTCTCCAACACCACAGTTCAAAAGCATCAATTCTTCAAGGCCTAGCCTAAACAACCAATAGCGACTAATTCAGGTAGAAGAATACAACTCAACCAGACTCGTCAAAGTCCTTCCTGGTAGGTTTTACCCATAGTCACTGATGGAGTCCTACCTTGTTTATGAGGATTATAGTTCTGAGGCATCATCAGTCTTGAACTGTGTGCTGACCATGGTGCCCACCAGACTAAAAAAAACCTATCCCAGAAGTGAACATTGCTCTAAGATGCTATGCAGATCCCAAAGACCCACTTCAGCCCCACTTAACTTACAAGAGAGCTAGTAAATCCCACGGACAGTTAAGCCTGGCTGAGATGGATTTCTGTCACTGAGCAACCCAAGTTCTCTGACTAATATATTAACTTTTATACACTACAGTAAAATGCAGTCAAATGTTAAGACTACCTAACGGTATTTACTTCTCTCCCTCTGAGATGAAACTCAATTCCTCCAGAAAATCAAATGAAATTCTGGAAGACTTTCAGCTAACAAGGCAGATGTACCCAAACAAGATATTCAGTACAGAATTTGCTCATTTCATTATTTCAAACAAACCCATTTTTTCTGTCTAAAATAGAGCACCCATGCTATGGGGGAACCTAAAACAAATCCTAACTTATTCAGTTATTCCATTCTGAGTTAGTGTATCATTTCTATAAAAGGCAGACCTCCCCCTAAAAGGGATCTACAATATAGAAAATGGATTACTTGTGCAAATACAGAATGAAAATAGAAAAAAGATATTGGCAATACTGGGAAAATTCTTCCATTTCACATGTGCGCTTGAACTTCTGGTATTTTCCCCAACCGTATTTCATTGGTCAGAAACAAAGAAAATACTGCATAAGTAACCACACACTAATGAAGGATGCCACTGGACCTCCAAAGAAGACATTCAGATGGCTAACAGGCATGTGAAAAGATGCTCAACATCACTAAATATTAGAGAAATGCAAATTAAAACAAGGTACCACTTCATACCTATCAAAATGGCTATCATCAAAAAGTCTAAAATTGCACATGCTGCTAATCATATGGAGAAAAGGGAACCCTCCTACACTGCTGGTGAGACTGTTAATTTGGTGCAACCACTGTGGAAAACAAATGAAGGTTACTTAAAAAAATAAAAACAGAACTACCTCATGATCCAGCAACTCCACTCCTGGGTATATTTCCAGAAAAACAGAAAATACTGATTTGAAAAGACAGATGCACCTCAAGGCTCATATCAGCTCTGCTTGCAATAGACATGACACGGAAACAACTCAAGTGCCCATCAACAGCAAATGTGATTAAGAAGAGGTGGTTGGTACACACACACACACACACACATACACATACACACACACACACACACACACACGGAATATTATTCAGCCATAAAGAAGAATGAAACACTGCCATTTGAAGCAATGTTGATGGACCAAGAGAATATTACGATTAGTGAACTAAGTCTGACAGAGAAAGACAAATACTATATGATATCACTTTCATGTAGAATCTAAAAAAACAATACAAATGAATGTATGTGCAAAACAGAAACAGACTCACGGATATAGAAAACAAAGTTATGGTTGATAAAAAGGAGAGTGAGCAGGAAAGGGACAAATTAGGGGTTTGAGATTAACAGATATAAATTACTGTAGATGAAACAGATAAGCAACAAGAATATGCCACACAGCACAGGGGACTGTACTTATTTATCTAGTAGTAATAACCTACAATAGAAGATAATCTGTGAAAATACTACTGAATCACTATGCTATACGCCTGAAACTAACACAATATTACAAATCAACTTACTTCAACTTAAAAAAAAGAAACAAGGAAAATGTTAGATAATTTTTTTTCTTAATTGTCTCCTTTGACTCATAACCTAAAGAAAGGCCAAAGAAGCCAAAAATTAGATAATTTAGATCCCACTCTGTATGGTGTCATTTATACTATCGAGCACCTTAAAGAATACCCATCAGTTACATAGATGCACCTAACGTTCTGAAGTGTAGATAACAGCACTGGGAACATTTTATTCTTTCTATAGTTTGCCATTTTTATTTTTAAAAAATAGGTTTACTGAGATGTAACTGACATACAGCAAACTGTATATATTTAAATTTGGCAAAGTTGTGACATAAATATATATTAGCGAAACATTTGCCACAATCAATATAATGAATGTACAGCCCTGAAAGTTTCTTAAAGCCACTTTTCTTTTGAGATTTTTATATATTTTTTTAAATTTCATAATATAGTTGATTTATAATGTTGCATTTGTTTCTGTTGTACAGCAAAGTATATCAGTTATACAAATATTCACTCTTTTGTAGATTCTTTTCCCATATAGGTCATTACAGATTATTGCGTATAGTTCCCTGTGCTATACAGTAGGTCCTTATTAGTTATGTATTTTATATATAGTAGTGGATTTTCAGGCTTTCCTGGTGGTTCAGTGGTAAAGAATCCACATGCCAATGCAGGAAACATGGGTTCAATCCCTGGGTCATGAAGATCCCCTGGAGAAGGAAATGGCAACACACTCTAGTACTCCTGCCCAGGAAATCCCATGGAGAGAGGAGCCTGGCAGGCTCCATGGAATCACAAAGGAGTCAGAAACGACTTAGCAGCTAAACAAGTATATATGTCAATCCCAGTCTCCCAATTTATCTCTCCCTGCCTCCTTCCCCTCCTCTGGTAACTGTAAGTTTGTTTACTATACTCATGACTTTATTCCTGTTTTATAAATAAGTTCATTCGTGCCACTTACTTTAAATTCCACATGGAAGCAGTTATCATATGCTTCTTGTCTGTCTCTAACTTACTTCACTTAGCATGATATCTCTACATCCATCCGTATCACTGCAAGAGGCATATCGCTGTTTTATGGCTGAGTAATATTCTGTTGTATATATGTACCACATCTTCTCTATCCATTCCTCTTTTGATGGACATTTAGGTTTCTATACTACTTTTATAATCCCACCATACTGTTAGGGGAAGCATGCTGACTAAAATCACCCATCCTGGCCAGGAACCATAGTAACCATTCCATGAGTTACTCCATGACAGAAGTCCTGGAAAGGAACATGGAACTAAAAAGCCACCACCAACTGGGAGAATTCGGGAAAGATCAAAAGGAGACGCCATGTGTCCTACCACCCCCCAGAATTGTTCTCGTTTGGCATCCATGTAGGCTGAGCAATGAGTGTGCCACCAGGAAGGGCCCTGTATCAGAATGACAGGCCACAACCTGCAAACTAATCCCATCACCATAAAACCAGAGACTGTGCGCCACGTGACAGAGTAGTCCTCCTGGGTTCCCTTACCCTCCTGCTCTCTGCCCAGGCACCCCTTTCCAGTGCAGTCTCTTACATTCTCAGCACATGTGTCTCCCTGGACAATTCAATTCCAAGTGTTAAATAAGAGCCCCATTTTAGGCCCTGGAAGGGGTGCCCCCTCCTGCAACAATACCATTTCTCTGCCCATCTCCAGGCAACCACTGATCTCCTTTCTGTCACTACAGATTTGATTGTATTTTCTAGAATTTTATATAAACACAGCCATATAATATGTGTTTTCAAAAACTTGGGTATGACTTAGCAACTGAACAAACAACAAGATGGTATATAGTCTTTTGAGTATGGTATCTTTAAACTGAACATGATAGATCTGAGATCCATTCATGTTGTACTGTGTCTCAAATGTTCATTCCTTTCTGTGGATGAACAGAATGCCATCATGTGGATGTATCACATTCTGTTTATCTGTTCACTAGAGATGGACATACAGATCCACTTTAGAGCTATTATAAATAAAATATTATATGAACATTCATGCACAAGTCTTCAGATTAGCATATGCTTTCATTTCCTGAAATAGCTGGATCATATAGTAAGTGCGTGTTTAATGTTTTATAAAACCACCATACTGTTTTGCAAAGTGGTTACCTCTTTTGACGTTTTCCCCAGTACTGGATGAGTTTCACTTTCTCTATGCCCTCATCAAGATTTGGTATGGTCAGTCCTGAAGTGTAATTTTAACCACTCTAAGAAATGGGAAAAATATCAATAACCTCAGATATACAGATGACACCACCCTTATGGCAGAAAGTGAGGAAGAACTAAAGAGCCTCTTGATGAAAGTAAAAGAGGAGAGTGAAAAAGTTGGCTTAAAGCTCAACATTCAGAAAACTAAGATCATGGCATCCGGTCCCATCATTTCATGGCAAATAAATGAGGAAACAGTGGAAACAGTGGCTGACTTTATTTTTCGGGGCTCCAAAATCACTGCAGATGGTGATTGCAGCCATGAAATTAAAAGATGCTTACTCCTTGGCAGGAAAGTTATGACTAACTTAGACAGCATATTAAAAAGCAGACATTACTTTGTCAACAAAGGTCCATCTAGTCAAGGCTATGGCTTATCCAGTGGTCATGTGTGGATGTGAGAGTTGGACTATAAAGAAAGTTGAGTGCCGAAGAATTGATGCTTTTGAACTGTGGTGCTGGAGAAGACTCCTGAGAAACCCCTGGACTGCAAGAAGATCCAACCAGTCCATCCTAAAGGAGATCAGTCCTGAGTGTTCACTGGAAGGACTGATACTGAAGTTGAAACTCCAATACTTTGGTTACCTGATGTGAAGAGCTGAGTCATTTGAAAAGACCCTGATGCTCGGAAAGATTGAAGGCGGGAGGAGAAGGGGACGACAGACGATGAGATGGTTGGATGGCATCACTGACTCAATGGACATGAGTTTGGGTAGATTCCGGGAGTTGGTGATGGACAGGGAGGCCTGGCGTGCTGCAGTTCATGGGGTTGCAAAGAGTCAGACACAACTGAGCAGCTGAACTGAACTGAACTGAAGAAGTGTATAGTGTGGTATGCATCATTTCTAGCAATTAAACTAAAAAAAGCTAAAGTGCAAAGAGCTAATAGCTGCCTATACAAGTAATGGATTTCTTCTTACTAGAGATACAAACTAAGCACCTAACAGCTAAATGATAAGGAAACTATAGAAGAATTTCATGTCTTAGATGAACAAAATATCCTTTAAGTTTCCATTTATGATACACATCATGATTTTGTCAACTGCAAAATACTTGGCAATTATAGCCAAAGAAATAATTTTTAGAGAAGGCTCATAAAGCAAAGCAATTCTTAGTATTAACATATACACACTACTATACATAAAGTAGATAACCAACTATATATAATTCCTATGGTATAGCACAGGGAACTATACTCAATATTCTGTGATAAACCATAATGGAAAAGAACATGAAAGAGAATGTAAACATATATATATATGTTTGTGTGTGTAACTGAATCACTTTGCAGTCAGTACATCCGAAACTAACACAACATTGTAAATGAACTATACCTCATTTAAAAAGGGCTTCCCTAGTGGCTCAGATGGTAAAACGTATGCCTACAATGCGGGAGACCCGGGTTCGATCCCTGGGTCGGGAAGATCCTCTGGAGAAGGAAATGGCACTCCACTCCAGTACTCTTGCCTGGAAAATCCCATGGACGGAGGAGCCTGGTAGACTACAGTCTACGGGGTTGCAAAGAGTCAGACACGACTGAGCAATTTCAATTTCACTTTCACTTTCATTTAAAAAACAAAACAATTCAGACAGAAAAACAGACTTTGTTTAAGGAAGAAGTAATACACCCGTATTTTGAAACATACTTTGTCAGGGTTTCCACAGACCAAAAAGTCTATCATGAACAAAAAAACCTCAAGGTATAAGCTGTTACTGTTTCAATTTCACTTTCACTTTCATTTAAAAAACAAAACAATTCAGACAGAAAAACAGACTTTGTTTAAGGAAGAAGTAATACACCCGTATTTTGAAACATACTTTGTCAGGGTTTCCACAGACCAAAAAGTCTATCATGAACAAAAAAACCTCAAGGTATAAGCTGTTACTGTTGTTCTTGTTCAGTTGCTAAGTCATGTCCAACTCTTTGAGACCCCATGGACTGTAGCATGCCAGGCTTTCCTGTCTTTTACCACCTCCCAGAGTTTGCTCAAATTCATGCCCATTTACTCAGTGATGCTATCTAACCATCTTACCTGTGCCACCCTCTTCTCCTTTTGCCTTTAAAGGTATAAATTATTTGTTATTAAATTGTATACAAAGATTCTCGTATCCATATATAAAGTCTTCTGGTTCAGGACACCCAGTTTCCCATCACTGTTGGGATTTCACTCACTTCCCTCAACACTCCAAACCCAACCCCACGAATACACTCAGGAAAACACTTCTTTTGTTTTTCCTGCCATCCTTCTGGCAAAGCTCCTGCCTAATTTGCTCTCATTGCATCTCACGATCCATTCTTTCCTCTCCAGTCCCTCATATTCCAGCTATTGAAGGAAGAACAAAATGTATGTGCAGATTAGGTCTATGACCAACATCCCCTGCCCTCTGTGACACCCTGTTTCATAGGAAGCATGCAATACTCTGTCTAAATCCACTCCAACAATCAAGAAATGCTCATCCTTCAAGATTCACCTCAAATTTCACTTCCACACATGTACAAACTTGAACACTTCTCTTCTCTCTGGATCATCCCCGTGCACCAGCCCCAAGCATCCTATATCCTGTATTGAACACAGGCTAGTGCTTCGTTTCTTACATGATATTATACCTGTTTCAATGCCATTCTCCCAAATCATCCCACCCTCTCCCTCTCCCACAGAGCCCAAAAGTCCGTTCTACACATCTGTGTCTCTTTTGCTGTCTCGCATACAGGGTCATCATTGCCATCTTTCTAAATTCCATATATATGTGTCAGTATACTATATTGGTGTTTTTCTTTCTGGCTTACTTCACTCTGTATAATAGGCTCCAGTTTCATCCACCTCATTAGAACTGATTCAAATGAATTCTTTTTAATGGCTGAGTAATACTCCATTGTGTATTACAATGGAGTAATTTGTACAAATACAAATACAATTACAACAGCTTTCTTATACATTCATCTGCTGATGGACATCTAGGTTGTTTCCATGTCCTGGCTATTATAAACAGTGCGGCAATGAACATTGGGGTACATGTGCCTCTTTCAATTCTGGTTTCCGAGGGTTCTTTTAATCTATCATCACCCCACACTATCGTGGATACACTATGAATGAGCCTCAAAGAGCTGGGTTCTTCAGGATAATAATGAATGCCTGGGATTGTATTTACTCTCAAAGAGATGGTCATGCCCATATGATTCCCCTTAATGTACATACAATTATCTTTCTTAATACCTTATTTATTTGCCTACTCCAGGTCTTAGCTGCAACATGCAGGATCTAGTTCTCTGAGACCAGGTATCCAATTCACACGCCCTGCACTGGAAGTACAAAGTCTTACTAGCCTCTGGACCACCAGCAAAGCTCCATAATGAGCTTGACAAAGAACAGGAACAGGAAGGTGTAAAACCTTGATCATCTGGAATAAGGTCCAGATACATGGGACTTTACAGACACAGAACTATTGGTGCAGCCAGGTTTCATCGATTTCTCACAATCACCAGCTTTTATTGCTAAGCACGAAGGATGCGAAGAGAAATTAGAGAAACTGCCTCAGGAAACACATTTTCTGGATGGAATGACCTCAACACAGATACAAATAAATATTGACAAAAGTACTGGATATTCCAGAAGAGAAGGAGATGATTAAACCATGGAAAAAATAAAAGACATGTTTTTGAATATTAAAGATACAATCTAAGAAGGTAAGATTAAAGGAACACTCAATTTTCAGAATTATGTTGGCCAAGAAAGCAAGAAGAAAGAAGATAATCATTTCTTTTGCTGAAATGTAAAAATAAAGATGGGTGAGCCTACAAACAACATTTATATATCAATACCCAAAAAAGAAAAACAGGAGCTGATTTATAGTATAGATGAATTTCTCTACACCAAAGAGAGCAGCCAACGACCAGAAATGCAATCCAAAGATGACTGAGTCCCAAAACCCTCAGAGAGAAATGAGACCATGGTCACTCACTCCCAGCCAGGATCCACTCACAAAAAACTATCGTTTTAAACCTCAGGGGAGGAAAATGTCTTAGGTATGTGAGGAAGGCCTAGAATGAACCAGAAGAGAAGAGCAGAAGAGTACGTGGGCAGTGAACAGAGCAACACAGCAGCTCGAGTCCAGTTCCCCTCCAGCGTCTGGTCTTGGCACCTTTTATATCTAGAATGATCTCCAAAGTCTCCTCAGCTTCTACACTTTATTGACTGTATGAATTCCCATAGCAACTAGGAAAAGTCTGAGTATATCTTAAAAACTTGCCAAGTATCACTGAATGACAGACTGGCTTTCCATAAGTAGGAGTTAACATTCTGATAGCAATATAAAATTTTCTAATTACAAATCCAATGGGAAGGTGAGGGTTGAATAATACACAACAGAGTGGAGATCTGACTCAGAGGCCCTGATGAGAGGCTAAGTAATGACAGAAAAAGGACAAGTTTCATGGGTATGTTTCAAGACAACATTATCAGCCAGTATGTTTCAGTTCAGTTCAGTTCAGTCGCTCAGT
>SJYT01084057.1:144661-267330 GCA_006410635.1 Cephalophus harveyi | reverse complement strand
AGAAAAGTTATGACCAACCTAGATAGCATATTCAAAAGCAGAGACATTACTTTGCCGACTAAGGTCCGTCTAGTCAAGGCTATGGTTTTTCCTGTGGTCATGTATGGATGTGAGAGTTGGACTGTGAAGAAGGCTTAGCGCCAAAGAATTGATGCTTTTGAACTGTGGTGTTGGAGAAGACTCTTGAAGAGCACCTTGGACTGCAAGGAGATTCAACTAACTCTCTTCAAGAGTCCATTCTGAAGGAGATCAGCCCTGGGATTTCTTTGGAAGGAATGATGCTAAAGCTGAAACTCCAGTACTTTGGCCACCTCATGCGAAGAGTTGACTCATTGGAAAAGACTTTGATGCTGGGGGGGATTGGGGGCGGTAAGAGAAGGGGACAACAAAGGATGAGATGGCTGGATGGCATCACCGACTCGATGGACGTGAGTCTGAGTGAACTCCAGGAGTTGGTGATGGACAGGGAGGCCTGGCGTGCTGCTATTCATGGGGTCGCAAAGAGTCAGACACGGCTGAGCGACTAAACTGTACTCTCCCTAGGATCTTGTTAAATGTGTCCCCTCTATATCTCTCCAGCCTGGATGTGTCTGAGGATTAGTTAGTTCATTCTTTCATGGCATGTGAGCAACATGGCTTTCAAATAACTCGCATGTTCATTAAAGACAGTAATAAATATTAATGTTAGAATGTGGTATAATATATTTAATTTGACTCATTTATATTCTTCCAACCTTCAAAAACTGGTTTGAGACAGGCTAGGTAATATAAAATGATGACCTGATAAAAAGAGAATTTTTAAAATAAGAAAAGGAGAAGAACTCTAACAAGAACTCCTTGCTATAAGAACCTATAGATTCTGTATACCAAATTTAGCTCTGTGTCTCCTGGTGGCTAGGGGAGAAAAAAAAAGAAAGAGAGAAACCCAATAGACTTTCAAACTTGCATTTTCTCTAGTTAGAACTAATTCAGCTTCTCCAGAGAAACTACCAGTATCTTTATGACACCTGAGAGAAATTTATCACCTGGTTCTTTCTGTTAAAGTGTTTTTAGTATCATTAGAAGATTTGTTTAAACATTTTATTTAAAAAATAGTATTTAAAAAATTTATCTCTTCCTTAGCCCTTACTGAAAGCCTGTGTTTACTGTTAAAATATTCTATAAAGACAGTTGTAGAGTGAGGGGAAGGTAGGCCAAGCAAGTAGCCTTCTCATGATGTAGCTTAACCCGAGGAGGGATCTGGACGAGCCTTGAGGAAGGCCTGCTGACATCTCTCTATCAGTTTCTAATTCCAGTTAAATAATCTGATATTTTAAAAAAATGAAAGCTATTTTAGACATCCATTTTTGGAAAAAGGAGTGAAATATTTACACAGGTGATTAAAGAAAGCAACTAATTTGATTTAAATCATAATTTCCTTCCCTTGCTGTGAAAATGAATGATGCCAGGTATAGTTTGGATTGCTGTTGGGTTTTCTGTAGGGTCTGAATGATCATTAAGAACCACCACCAGCACAAGGAACAGGCAGATGGTACTGTGAGAGATACTGAAGATGTGGAAATGATCAGGACACGTGGAGCCTACAGTTCCATAGTTAAACACCTAAGAACATGTGTTAGATATTGAAAGAATGTACAGTGTATCCTTTTCTTATTGCTGCTGCAACAAATAACCTAAAACTTGGTGGCTTCAAACACATAATTATTCCCTTAGATTTCTAGATGTCGGAAGTCTAGAATGAGTCTCAAGTGATAAGATCTAGGTGTTCGCATGGCTGCATTCCTTCTGGAGGTTTGATCTGTTTCTTGCCTTTTCCAGCTTCTAGAGGCTTTGTGCATTCCTTGGTTTGTGGCTCCCTTCAGCAATTGTATCACCACCATCTCTGCTTCCATCATCACAACTCCTTCCTGATAAACTCACCTACCTCACTTTTATATGAGGACTATTATGAACAGATTGGTATCACCTGCATGAAACAGGCTATCTTTTATTAGTCAAATATGCAAAATCTCTTTTACTACTGAGGCAACACTTTCAGAATTTGGGGGATTAACATGAGGACATTTGGGGGGGCAATTATTCTGCCCACTACATATTGTAAGCACACAATTGCCATAGTCTTTATTTGTTTGTCTACCTATCTTCCATGGCCTTTATAAACATGGTCATTACTTATAGTTTAATTTTCCAATTTTCCACCTCTGAAATGGAGTAATAATATCCCACTCAGAGGATGGTTATGAAGATTTAATAAAGTGAGCGTAAAGGCATTTAACATTGAACCTGGCACACAGTAGGTACTCAGTGCATGCTAGCTGAATGGAAATGGAAATGTAATACCTAAAACCTGTATGCCAAAGAGAGTTTGAATCTAACTTGCAAGACAGAGAAGTTTTTGTTCTTCTTTTAGGTTGGTGCATATTTTCAAGAGAAAATAGAAAATGTGGCTCCAGGTAATACTAGCTTTGTGTCTCTTATTTGAGAACGAATCATATGGTGAAATATCACATGCTTTGGCATTCTCTTCCATAAAACATAAGGGTGAAAACTTAAAAATAGAAAAATAGAAAATCTCAACAATAATTCTGGTAGAAACGACTTGTAACTGTTTAGCACTTTATTTTTATTTCTGGAACAGTTTCCACTTGAAGAGCTCAAATTACTTGGGACATGTTAGCTAATTCTTGTGGTACCAGATGTGTCTGGTGCAATGAGGGAAGAGGTATAGTGAAGAAGGGAAAAGGGGGGAAATGGGGCAGGTGTGACAAGCTAAGGTTTGTGTTTGGAAGCAGTTCTTGGCAAAGGTGAAAATATTTTTAGGTAATCTTTTCTTTTTCCTGTGAAAGTCTGTAATACTCTAAAATTTGCTCCATTCTTACAGCCTAGAAATAGAACCCTGGAAATAGAAAGACTGCACTTTGGTGGTTATTGTGGGCTGGGAAGTGAAAGCCAAGAGTGGTGGTTCTAAAACTTTTACTTTGTGATTTCCATGCCTCACCCGCTCTGGCTTCTCTGAGCCCCAGTGGCACATATCAACAATTTCCTGACTCCATACGCTTTTCTCTGATGACCCTCCTCCACACCAGAATAGCTCGATTTGAACTTTTATTTGGAGCACCACTGCCTGACAGCAGTTCAGAGTTCTCTCTGTCATGAGATTTCAGCAGATTTAAAACTTTGGTCAAAAGACAGTACTGGTGGAAAATTCAGGTGGCCAAGGAGACACATTTCTTCCATTCTTATTGTGTTCAAATTGCTACTTATTTTGAATCATTCATGTAACAGTTTCTTACTGAGGATCACTTCAATAAGCTATCAGGGCTGGATACTAAAGTTATAGCAGTAACTCTATAGCTTCTGCTCTTATAGTGAAAGAGACAAATAATTACCAAGGAAACCAACATGTACATTAGACAGTTCACGTTGTTGAAGTATTGAAATAAGCAGGGTAATGAGACAGAATGCAGTAGGAGCTAGTTTGGAAAAGGTGGCTAGTTTGGAGAATTGATCTGGCTGAGGAATATAGGAAAGGCTAGTATGGTCGGAACACAGTGAGGTGGGGAAAAGTTTCATGAGATGAGTTTAGGAAGGTAGATGCTCTTTTCAGTGATGCTTAGGAGCTTGGATTTTAAGAACAATGAAGTGAAGTGAAGTCGCTCAGTCGTGTCTGACTCTTTGCGACCCCATGGACTGTAGCCCACCAGGCTCCTTGGTCCATGGGATTTTCCAGGCATGAATACTGGAGTGGGTTGCCATTCCCTTCTTCAGGGGATCTTCCTGACCCAGGGATCGAAGCCAGGTCTCCCACATTGTAAGCAGACGCTTTACTGTCTGAGCTACCAGGAAAGCCATGAGGGGCTTTTAAATGGGGGTAATAACATTATCTGATTTATGGTTTAAAGATCATTCTGACTTCGGAGTGGAAATTAGAAAGGGGCAAGAGCAGGGAGATCTGCTAGGAGATGTTGGTGGTGAGGGTGCTGGTGGCATGAGCCAGGGGAAAACTATGCCAGTGGACAGATTTGGGGTGTTTTAGAGGTAGAGTTGGAAGGAGGAGCTGTCAGATTGGTTGTGGGGGTTGAAGAAGAAAAAGGAAACTTGGGTGATCCCAGGGTTGGGCTTGACCAATTAGGTGATTGCTAGTGCCATCTACCAAAATGAGAAAGTCAGGTATAGAAATGGATTTTGTGAAGGGAGGGTGTCTATGAGTCTTTGGTCTAAGTCACTAATTCAGAGGAATTTATAGAGCAGTCTGCCTGACTTCCCAGGGAAGATGTCATAGCAGCAGAAAATACAGTTTGGGCATTTAGAATATCAATGGCATTTAAAGCTACGAGACTGCATGAGTCCATCAAAGTAAGACAGAGAAGAGATATCTGGGGCTTATAAACATTTGGAGATCAGTTGGCAAAGAGGGGACCAATCAGGGAAAGTGTGATGTCCCTGAAACCGAGAAAGGAAGTTAGTTCAACAAGAAGGAAGTGATCAATTGTGTTGTGTCACTCAGAGGATACTAAGCTTGAGGACAGAGAAACCACTGGATCTGGCAAGATGGAGCTCACTTGTGAACCTGAATGAAGTGGCTTCCATGATGTGGCGGGGAGAGAAGCCACATTGTGAAAGAGTGAATGAGATGGGAAGAAATGAGGTAAACAAATCAAGACACCAGTTTTGGCTTTCCCAGACTTAGTGTTGTTATCTTTTTAAAGTTTGTTGTGATGCCTTGAGCAATCCTTGGGAATGGGTAATGATATGGTAAAGAGGAAGAATTTCTATTTCCCACTCGAGCTATATTTGTCATATAATACTGATTCCAGTGTCTTGGTCAACCATATTTGTATTAGAATCTCTCATTACCTTATTTTTAGAGTGACAGGTGAATCTTTAACTCTCTGTCCTCTCTCTCTTTGCAAATTTTTTCCCACTTATCCCTTGAATAAAATATTTTGGCATGTTCTCTGTATATGAACAGCACTCTGTATGTGCTATGTACACATCTGGCATAGACTCTGGGGTTTCCCAGGCGGTGCTGTGTCCCACAGCAGGAGACTAAGAGATGCAGGTTTGATCCCTGGGTTGGGAAGAACATCTGGAGGAGGGCATGGCAACCCACTCCAGTATTCTTGCCTCAAGAATCCTATGGGCAGAGGAACCTGGCGGGCTACAGTCCATAGGGTTGCAAAAGAGTCAGACATGACTTAAGTGACTCAGCATGCACCCACGCTATACCTATTACAAACATTCTTGATTGTCTTTTAGTTCTTCAATTAATTTTGGGCTTCCCTGATGGCTCAGACAGTAAAGATTCTGCCTACAATGCAGGAGACATGTGTTCAATCCCTGGGTCAGGAAGATCCCCTGAATTAGGAAATGGCAACCCACTCCAGTATTCTTGCCTGAAAAATCCCATGGACAGAAGAGCCTGGCGGGCTACAGTCTGTGAGGTTGGAAAGAGCTGGATATGAGTGAGGGACTAACACTTTCACTTCATTAATTTAAATGAAATTCTCTTTCATGTGGTTAGTTTCCATGTGCTCATAACCTTTCCTCTTCCAGCTTTTTTCCTCTTGGGTTTTGGGCAGAGTTCCCTTGACTAGGTAACATTTGTATGTCCATTATGTTGCAGAAAGAAGTCACATTTTCCCAAATGAGAACACAATTTTGGAAGAAAGTAGATATTCAGGGAACAGACTGTAGATGGTTGCTAACTGTAGGGTAGGTATTATGTTTGATTACTACCCTTTCAGTCAACTCTTACCATTATGGTCAGTGATAAATGACACCTAAGACTAGACCAGAATAGTAAGAGAAGAATAAGAGCTTTCTATGGAATGTGGAAGAAGGCCCATTTCGCATCTTTTAGTTTAGATTATCATGCTTTCTCTTCTTTCCAGGTACACTGCTAAATTACATTTCTAAGCTTCACTTGCAGTTATATGTGGCCATATTGTTGAGTTCAGGCCAGTGGAATAAATGTAGAAGTGAAGTGAGCAACTTCTAGGCTTTCTCTATAAAAATTTCTAGAATGCCTCTCCATGCTTTCCCTTCCCTTGCCTCCCAGCAAAGTGCAGAGGACCCTGCAGTAAACACCAAGATTTTGAAGGTGGTAAAGCCACAAGATGGAAGGAATCTGCGTATCAGAAGACCATATGGAAGGCAATTTTACACCTAGGAATATATTCTTTGGGCTTCACATGAACAAGAAATAAACTTACTAAGCCATTGAGGATTTGGGGTCTGGTTGTTAACAGTTGCTGATGTTACTGACCTTAACAAATATACTTCCCTTGCTTGATTTTTCTATCTGTGAATTTGGTCATTCTTCTTTACTCTCCTGGGGGCCTGTTTCTCACTTTATCAAATTTGACAGCTAATTTGATGACCTGTTTTCTTTTATTTTTCTGGAATAGTATGTATTCTGACCACCTCATCCTGATGCAATATCTCTCACTAAATTTCTAAACTGATTATTAGCTTTATGGTCTACTAGGTGAATAATGAAATGATCACAAGCTCTTAATACCTGTATTGCTTTGGATAAGTTACTTAACTTGCCTGAGGTCACTTTACTTTTTCTGAAAAATAGGCATAATAGCAGCTTATAACTAAAGAATTGTCATGAGGTTAAGATGAGATAATATGTATAGAAGACTTAGAACAGTATCTGGCATGTGGTGAGCACTCTATAATTAGGGTCAGTCTCCTACGAGTTTAACTTAATTAAATATAAACTGCTCACTGAGTCAAGCACAGATAGATACCACACTGAGGAATATGCTGTTCTCATAATTTTCTCAAATGTAACATTTATTATTAATGCAGCTTGTCTTCAATGGCATTTATTGAGCATCAACTTGGTATCAGAGATTGGGCAGTGTATTGTTGGAGATATGAATATGCATCCAAGGAGGTCAATTACTTTCCATGTCTCTGTGAGTCCCTAGATCAAATCAATTAATACCACTCGAAGAATTATTTAGGAATATTTTGGTTTCTTCTCCAAAGCTGAATTCCTGCAGATTTCAGGGACTTAACAAAACCTCTTATCTCACAGGGCTATTGTGCATATCAGATGGTAGAATATGTGGAAGTACTCTGTAAATTAGAAAGTGTAAAGCAAATATTTATGAAGATGTCAACTTTCAAATCCTTAAAGTTTTTAAATGAAGTTTTCACCTTTGCATGATTTTTGTCTTCTTTCCAAGTTGGATATAAGCTTGTTGTAGGTGAGGTTGTGTATTATTTCATCTTTATAAATCCGTACTATCTCAGTGCTAAGCAGAAAGCAGGCACTAGATAATCTTTTATGGTTGGAATTTTTGTACAATGTTAACCATGAAAACCTTTGACTTCCCCTTTCTGGTGATTCTCTGAAAAGTAGTATCCATATATTGGGTAGGGGATTTGGTTACGCTGGTTTTAAGAGGAGAAACTAACTTAAAGCATGTTGTTAAGTGCAAAATATACTTTTAAAACATTTAATTATCTGAGCAAAACTATTTTGAGTTTTAAGCACCAGTTTTCAATGAAAAATCTGTCAGGCAAGGAATGATTATTGAGCTCTTGGTCTGCTCTGTGCATCTGTACACACAGTGTTGAATAAGCTGTTAATCCTTCCATCTTTACAGGATATTTTAGGGATGCTCATGGTGAGGTCATGCATATCCATTTCTGTAGTGTTCTCCCACTCTACCCACTCACCATGTGTTCTGGTGCTGTGATATTTTTGTCCACTCTCATAGTACTCTCTCCTTACCTTACTTCCCTCCCCCAAAGCTGGGAAAAAGAAAGTTGATTCTTTAATTTTCCCCCCAATTGAAAATGTGGCTGAGATTAGGAAGGAGGGCACTGCTATTTTCATTTCCCCACTTCAGATTGGTGTTGAAATGACTCAGAGTAAACAGCTTGATATTCTGTAAAAACAATTCCTCAATTGAAGAAAAAAATTATATCAATGATAAGAAACAATGTTTGTTTTTCTGGAAGAGATTTTCTTACATTCCCAACTCTCATTTTAAAATTCTTTCTGCTGTTATTGCCTTTTATGCAACTCCAGGTCTGCAGAAGGATTTTATAAAGGAAAAAATGATCAAGTCATGCTTTTTACAATGATCCAAGCTGTGATTTAAATTAAGATACATCTGTATTGGATTGAAATAGAATCTCTTCATTGTCAGTCCAGTACCATGGACAGGGAAATGTCTTCCTGTCCATTTCTCTTCCCACCTCTAGCATTTCATTTGTAAAGAACAGTTTGTTAAGTTCATTTTGCCCTTATATTAAATCATTTCATGTCAGGTCTTACCTCAGGACTACTGACTCTTTGCATTTACTATTGCAAAAATATTCTAGGTATCATTTTTCTTCTTCAGCTATAGGTAGTTTGAGATGATTGAGAGTCCCATTTCGTGAACCAACTACTCTTCAAGCTCTATTCTCTCAATTAAAGAAATCATTTTGAAATCATTATAGATTCATAGAAGGTTGAAAAAATGAAAGAGTGAAGTTTCTTTTATTCTTTATCTAGTTTTCCCCAATGGAGGGTTTCCAGATTGAAAACACCACCACCACCACCACCCAGTTAAATCAGAAACTAAAGGAACAAGGAATACTTTTAAAAAATAAATACTCGTAGTAGTTTGAGTATATACCTTCCAATATTTGGGATTTACTTCTACTAAGAAAATGCTTTGTTGCTTATCTGAAATTCAAATTTAACTTTTTTTTTTATTTTGTCATTAGGCCATATCTCACCAAGGATGAGGGAGTCAAACTATTGTTTTAAAATCACTTGGAATAGTTTCTCTTTGCCTAGTTATGATGCAAACTAGATATATGGCTATGTTCACTTGTGTAACTTTACTTTTGAATATTTTAGGAATTGTTTTTAGATTTAATTTTGCTTTATAGAATATTTGCATGGTTTTAAAGTCAAACTTACATGAATATAATTTCAATGTATTTCTACTCCAAAGTAATTGAAATGAGCTTGCTCATTTTCAAATTAAAAAAATAACAACACAGATGCAATATTGTTTCCCTAGGTACCATCCTTTTATGATTATTTTATAAAACATCTTTCTGAAATAAAATGATCTCATAAAAATAGGTGGTTTAACACTGGATGACCTTCTTTAGAGTTACTTTAAAACAAGTCACCTTGTATTCACCCTAGAGAGAAAGTGGAATTTTATGCTAATTAGCCTCCTAGTTCTGTTCATTTTGTACATGACTCAAAATAATTTCATAAGGTCCTTAAATGGAAAACCAACAAGGGAGTTTTGAAAATGTAATCTTAATTAAGGTGTTTGAATTTTATTTTATTTTTTCCATACAGATGTTTTAAAATTAAAAACCTAACAGGTGGCCTGGGTCCTGAGTTGACACAAGAGTCTTCCTGCTGATTTCAGCACAGGACAGAGAAGTCACACAGGCAGAACTGAGGAGTAGTTCCTAAAACATGCCCTATTGTGCTTCTATTATTCTTTTAAACAACTCTCTCTATATATTTTATGTTTTGGAACTGTGAAAACAATCAATGATTTAATGTTTTTTAAGATTATTTTGGAAAGTGGGAATGAACTTTTATTCAATATTAATTCAACTAAAAACATGAGTTGTTGGTACAAGTCCTTTGGATATTTATGAATATTTTAATTTTAACAAGAGAAAGATGACAGTTTAGGTCTAGCCATTAGTTGCTATTATCACTTCTGGGGTAGTTTTGTATCTGTTTCTCTTCTTGCCTTCTATCTTTGCCTCTCTGATCTTTATGAAAAGATAACTTTAACTTTTGAAATGAGATTTCTGATTATTAAAGTAAGATAGGCTTATTGTAAATTGTTCTTCATATTATTAAGTCCATTTGGCCTAATGTGCTGTTAAGGGCCAAATTTTCCTTATTGATTTTCTGTCTGGATGATTTGTCCATTGATATAAATAAGGTATTAAGAGTCCTGTATTATTATTGTATTACAGTGAATTTTTTTATGTCTGCTCCTATTTGCTTTATATATTTAGGTGCTCCTATGTTGGGTACATAAATATTTACGAATGTTATAGCCTCTTCTTGGATTTACCCCTTTATTATTATGAAATGCCCTTGTCTTTTGTTATAGTCTTTGAATTGTACAAAGACTTGTCTTTTGAACAGTCTTTTGTTACTGTTTTTTTGAATATGAATATCACTACCCCAGCTTTCTTTTCATTTCCATTTTCCTTTTCAATTTTTTCTTATTCTTATTTAGAAAATTTTCTACAATTCACATGAAAATCTTACACAAAAATCCACTAACCAATAAACTTAAAAAATAAAAGACACATCTTTTTTTCTTATTCCTAACTATCATGGACCATGACAGGAAAAAAGAAAAAGAGAAGTATTCCCCTGGATTTAGTATCATAAAATGGCTTGGATAAATTCCTAGCCATGCTGTCTAATTATCAATAAGCCAAAGAACTACAGGTGACTCTTTTAAAACAAAATGATCATTTAGGGTAGCATTTTAACCAATATTTTAATAATTTATAGGTAGCAAGCCTATGTTGCATATCAGCTTACTCAGATCTCTGGGCATACATTTCAAAACCAATTTATTTTGAAAGTTATTGTAGGAAATGATGCTGTTCAATCTTGCTGCTAAGTTGCTTCAGTTGTGTCCAACTCTGTGCGACCCCAGAGATGGCAGCCCACCAGGCTCCCCCGTCCCTGGGATTCTCCAGGCAAGAACACTGGAGTGGGTTGCCATTTCCTTCTCCAATGCATGAGAGTGAAAAGTAAAAGTGAAGTCACTCAGTCGTGTCCAACTCTTAGTGACCCCATGGACTGCGGCCTACCAGGCTCCTCCGTCCATGGGATTTTCCAGGCAAGAGTGCTGGAGTGGGGTGCCACTGCCTGCTCAATCTTAAACATTCATATTAAATAGTTCAGAACTTTTGTTAAAGCCAAGGAAGTGTTTGGTTACATGCTTTAAACTTTTTTAGGATTAATTTATCGTAGTCTAGAATTTGGGTCCTTTCTGTCTACTCTCTGTGAGCTAGTGGTGACCCAATATTATTCCTCAAGAAGAATGTTGGCCCTGCTTTTGGGTGGTCCCTTGGCCTTCCAGTCACATTAATTAACATTCATAAAAGATTATGAGTCCCTATGATTGACTTGGCTGATTGTTAAAGCATATTGTTTTACATTCAACCAACACATAGGATACCCCAACATCAAGAGCTCATCTGGAAGAACAATCTCTAGCTTGCTGTCATTCAATACTTGACGTCAGCCTGGTTGGAATTCTCTCAATTTATCCCTTAGATATTATCGCACATATGTAGAGTGGCATTTATTCAAGGTTGTGCACTGCAGTGGTTTTTTTTGTAATATGAAAGATTGGAAACTAATTTATCTTTTTTTTTTTTTTTTTTTGTGGCTTGTACTTTTGGTGTTGTCTGTAGAAAATCTGCCTAACCTAAGGACACAAAGATTTTCTTCTGTTTTTTTTTTTAGAAGTTTTAGAATTTCAGGTTTTACATTTAGGTCTATGATCTATTGTTAGTTAATTTTTGCCTATGGAGCATATTATGGATTGAAGTTCAGTGTTTCCATATGGATATACGGTTATTCCAGCAGAAGAATACCCTTGGCACCTTTGTTAAAATCAGTTGTCCATACACATGTGAGTCTATTTATAGACTCTGTTTTGCTCTATTAATCTATTTATGTTGATACCAGTATAAGTATCATGAGTACTGTGTCTTTATAATAAGTCTTGCACTTAATCAGAATTAAAAACTTCTGTTCTTTGAAAGACACTATTAGAGAATGAAAAGACAAGCCACAGAATGGGGAAAAATATTTGCAAGTCATATATATGATGAGGGACTTGTATCCAGGACATATAAAGAAATCTAAAACTCAAGATAACTCAACAAAAATGGACAAAACATTTGAACTGCTTGTATTTCTCCTCTGTGTCTATTTCTAGATAATCAAGAGTTCAGCATCCACAAAGTTTTCTTAGTACATAGCACATTAATTTATGGATTGCCCATGGCTGCCTTCATACTTCAATGGCAGAGTTAAGTAGTTGCCACAGAGACTCCATGGCCAGCAAAGCTCTATTTGGCCTTTATGGGAATAATTTGCCCATCCCTGCTCTAGACAATGGATGGTTTTCTATTAAAGTACATTTTTCCCTACAAAAGATAAAAATATCAACACCCCTAACTTTCTCCCTCTGCCCCTCCTTCTCCCCTTTCTTATTTTCCTCCCTTACTTTAATCAATGTTTCTGGAGTGCCTACTATGTGCCATTATGCTGCTACAGATCTGGCATACAAGAGGGAGTTCAGTTCAGTAGCTCAGTTGTGTCCGACTCTTTGAGACCCCATGAATCGCAGCACACCAGGCCTCCCTGTCCATCACCAACTCCCAGAGTTCACTCAGACTCACATCCATCGAGTCAGTGATGTCATCCAGCCATCTCATCAGAAAACACCAATTCTGTGCTACTATAGCCCATAGTCCATAGAAAGAGAAACATTAATCAAATCTTCACATACAGATGTGCAATTATCAACTGTGACATTCCCAGAAGGGAAGGAACAGTGTTGTAATAATATGTATTAGAGATCGAGCCTTAGGGGGGTTAGGCAGGCAGGGAGAGCTTCCCTGAACAGTTGAAGAGGGAGCTGACTGATTTCTGTGTCTGAGCAACTGTGGCAAGTGCGTGGGAGAGGAAGGTAAGAGACATGGCTGGGAAGGAAGATAAAGACTAGTTCACACAGAGCCCTGTGGGCCTTGTTCAGAGTTTGGTCTTTGTCTTGAGGGCAATGTGTGGCCACTGAAGAGTTTCTGGCAACACACTGGTGATGTGTCACCTGGACTCAAAGATTGGAGAATAAAGGGAGGCAGGAGTAAACTCAGGAGATGAGCTGGGAGCCTACTGCAATAGTCATAGCAAGGCCAGGATTTCTGCTTTACAAGTCAAGGCCTGGTTTATTCTCAGGGATACAATGAAAAACTATGATGCCAATATTTCATGGAGAGAGAGAGACTGAGAGAGAGAGAATGGTACCCTGAAAAACAGCCCTGCTCTTTATTTTACATATCTTGGCAGCAGCTTTCAAAACTAGCTGCTCATCAGAGACACCTGGGGAGCTTTTGAAATACAGGGGTGACTAAGTCCCCCTCCCAAAGACTGCTTTCATTAATTTAAGCTGGGGCCTGGATAGACACAATTTTGAGAGCCTCCCTGTTATTCAAATCCACATCTAGGATTGGTAATCACTGTTCATAGAAGGACAAGAGGGCGTCAGAGGATGAGATGGCTGAACGGCATCACTGATGCAATGGACATGAACTTGGGCAAACTCCAGTAGATGGTGAGGGACAAGGAGGCCTGGCGTGCTGCAGTCCATGGGGTCACAAAGAGTCAGACATGGCTGAGCAACTGAACAATCACTGTTCTATATCAGTGTTCCTTAAATATCCATGAGCATATGGATCACCTGGGGACTTTGGTAAAATGCAGATTCTATGGTGGGACCTCGAGTCTGCATTGCCAATAAGCTCCCTAGAGATGTTCATGCTAATAGAAAACGATTGCTTTATTGGGTTACTATCAAAGTTGTCTGAATTCATAGTAATTGCTGAGTGCCTAGGTGACGAGTGTAGTCAAAAGCATTAGATATATTCAAACTGATGAATTCAAACTCCCTCCCTTGTAGCCCCTAAACTGAATTTTTAAAGCTTTCTGCCTTCAACTTATCACTGGTAGCTCCAGTGTGGTGTGCATGGTTCCTTGGGTTCTTGTATACGTGGAGCTGATTGTGTTTTTGCTCCCTGAAAAATCCGTGTGGGACTGCACACACTCCTGGGGTTCAGCATGCCAGCCTCCCATTTGACTAATTGTCTCAGGATCAGTCTTTTCCTCTTGGATACCACTGAGCTACTGAAGATTCTGGAAGGCACAGTGATAACTATCCTGGGGTTGCAATCTATGGTACAAGAGTTAGCATATAGAACCCAGCAGGAGGCTGCTCCCCAAAACCAAACTGGGGGCCATTTCACTTCAGTAGACATCGCTTTCCCTGTTCCTGGTTCCACAGAGAACTTTGGTTACACTTGCTCCTTTGTGGGGTCTTTTAGAATAAAGCCATTGGCAGGGGGGTGTGATTCACAACAGTGTTTTTCATTTTCATCCTTCACCAGTCTATTTGGGAAATAAAGTGTAATTTGAATAAGTCTACACAGAGAAGGGATGAATAGAACTCCTTATAATGAAGGTGCAGCTCAGACATTCAGGAGCCCTTCAACTCTGACTGCTCAAAATAAAACAAAGGAATTAAAATAAATAGCATTTAATCATTCTTAAAGTAAGTAAAGATCATTACCATTTTCTGCCTAGGTTCTCACTTTAGCATCTTTTGTAGATTCAATATATTAGACATAGACATATTTGCTAACTTGCCTGTTATATACATATAATTTCTCTTTTTTTAATTGGAGGAAAATTGCTTTATATGCACAGTTTTAACTTGGGTTAATTTCAGTCTCTATGATGCTATTCTTTTGTCATCCCCCCACCCCCCAACATATACTCTTCATTTTCAATGTGGGACAAAGACCACTTTGCTCAAACCTATCTTTCTCTTTTTCTTTCTTTTTAAAATAACAATGCTGTGGATAACTCTGATACCAGTTCCAGTTCCTGAACTCTGCTAGCCATTTCCAGGAAGCCCATACACGAGCTCCAACCCTCCACAGTGTCTATTTTCCCCTTGTCTGATTCATAGCCAGTTGTATATCTGCAGCTGACATTTAATAACACCAGAATGTTCTTATGAGTAGGAGGAGTAGGTGACTGCTTCTGGGGACATGACTCAGAGGACTGGGGAAACCCTCCTTTTACCAAACTGCTTTCCTCCCTTCTGTCTGACACCTAAAATTCTTGCAAGAGAGCTCTCTTCTTTTGGTTAAGGTTCTAGATCTTGTTAAACGCTCTGGGAGGTGGGTAACACCCTAAACCAGAGCTTCTCAAACTTGAACGGGCATAACAATCACTTGGGGGATCTTTTTAGACTGTAGATTTGGTTTCAGTAGGTGTAGTGTGGGGTCCATGAGTCTATATTCTAATAAGCTTCCTGGTGACGCTGAAGTTGTTGGTGGGTGGACCACACTTTGAGTGGCAAAGTCAGATCAGTGGTTCTCAAATGTGGCCACACATTAGATTCTCCTGAGGAGGAGTAGTTACCAATCCAGAAGTCCAGACTGTGCCCCTGACCAATTAAGTGAAACTCCCTGGGGTGGGCCCCAGACATCAGTAAAGCTTCACAGTTGATTACAATGTGCAGCCACATTTGAGAAGAAATGTTTCAAACCAGTGGTTTTCCACCCTAGCTGCTGATTAGAACCATCAAAGGAAATTTTAAAAAAATACCAATGCCTATATTTGCCCCAAATCAAGTAAATCTAAATCTTAGCTTGTGGGTTTTAGGCATTAGTGCTTTGAAAAAGCAACCTGAATGTTTTTTAATGGGTGTTGAGGTTTGAACATCATCGCTCTAAGTTGCCTTTGTGGATGAAACCTCCTGTGGGCAAGACTGGGTTGGGGCAGGGAGGGGAGGCAAAAGGTGGAAGACCCAGAAAACTGGGGGCCACGCCAAGGACAGGGATGTGAAGAAAGCTGTAAAATGGGGAAGGCAGGGGAGCTGAATATTTTATATACTGTACAGCTTTGCTGAGGACTATCTTGGGGAGTGCCAGCATTGAAACACTTGGGGGGTTCTGATCATTTTACTATCTTATTGGCTAGTTGGCCTGAGTAGTGGGTTGAAAGCTGAGCCTCAGTTCAGTTCAGTTCAGTCGTTCAGTCGTGTCCGACTCTTTGCGACCCCATGAATCGCAGCACGCCAGGCCTCGCTGTCCATCACCATCTCCCGGAGTTCACTCAGACTCACGTCCATCGAGTCCATGATGCCATCCAGCCATCTCACCCTCGATCGTCCCCTTCTCCTCCTGCCCCCAATCCCTCCCAGCATCAGAGTCTTTTCCAATGAGTCAACTCTTTGCATGAGGTGGTCAAAGTACTGGAATTTCAGCTTTAGCATCATTCCTTCCAAAGAAATCCCAGGGCTGATCTCCTTCAGAATGGACTGGTTGGATCTCCTTGCAGTCCAAGGGACTCTCAAGAGTCTTCTCCTAAACCATAGCCTTGACTAGACGGACCTTAGTCGGCAAAGTAATGTCTCTGCTTTTGAAAATGCTATCTAGGTTGGACATAACTTTTCTTCCAAGGAGTAAGCGTCTTTTAATTTCATGGCTGCAGTCACCATCAGCAGTGATTTTGGAGCCCCCAAAAATAAAGTCTGACACAGGGTAGCTCCTCTCGGCCGTTCCTGCGCCGTCGCAGCCTGGCACTCTAGGCTGCTACCCCCGACCTCGGACGTGGGGCAGCTCCTCCCGGCCGAGCGCAGCGGACCGCGCGTAGTGCGAAGCTGAGCCTACTAATGGTTTTTAATTGTTCTCTGAATTAGATACCTCAGTAAGGGTGACCAGCCATCCCAGTTCTCCCAGAACTGTCCTGGTTTTAGTACTGAAAGTCATGCACCCCGGGAAACTTCCTAGTCCAAGGCAAACTGGGACTGTTTGGCCACCCTAGCCTCACCTCTGTGGTGGGGACCCAGAGCTATGGCTGCTGCTGCTGCTAAGTCGCTTCAGTCGTGTCCGACTCTGTGCGACCCCATAGATGGCAGTCCACCAGGCTCCATCCCTGGGATTCTCCAGGCAAGAACACTGGAGTGGGTTGCCATTTCCTTCTCCAATGCATGAAAGTGAAAGTAAAAGTGAAGTCGCTCAGTCATGTCCGACTCTTAGCGACCCCATGAACTGCAGCCTACCAGGCTCCTCCCTCCATGGGATTCTCCAGGCAAGAGTACTGGAGTGGGGTGCCATTGCCTTCTCCGAGCTATGGCTACCACAGAGGAACTGGCTTTTTCTTCTGGCCAGTCAGTTGGAAGAAAAATCAGCTTTGTTGAGTTCTTATGTGTATTTCATTCACACTGATGGTGAGAGTCAGGCATTATCAAGATAGTGGGAAATTTAGAAAAATCTGACCCTAAATGCATAGCATAAGGATAATTTGAATAGTTTATCTTCATTCTTCCTCTTTTTCTTTTTTTTAAAAAAGACTTGTGCCAACACACACACATACAACACACACACACACACACACACACACATCACTGTTTAGTTGGCATAGCATTTGATCACCATAGGCTTGGAGGCCAAACAGATTCTGAGGAGATGAGAAAAAAATCTTGGTCTGTGCCCATGATGAGCTCCAGTCTGACAGATGGATGTAACCTACTCAGAAACATTTGCAAAGCCAATGGTTTGAATGCAGATTAACAACATGGAAAGTGAATGTGCAAAAGGTAGTAGGACATTGAATCACAGAGGGAAATGCCACATCAAAGGAATATGGGGTTAATCAAGAAAGACCTTTTTGAAGATGTGATGTCACTTTCTGAAATGAGGAGAATGTCACCTTTCTAAAACAAACAGAAAAGCCCCAAACACCAAAACTAAAACCAAAACAACTCAAAGTGCTCATTAAAGGGAAGAGGTCAAAACTGGATGATTCAATGTTCATGTTCTAGTTCACAAACATTGGGATATAGTCTCTGAGGTAATTCGCCCTCAGCACAATCAAAGTTTGGTTTGGAAATTACCTCGATCTGTATGATCAGGCTGCTGATCCCTGGTTTCCTTGACTTAGAAGCCATGAGGAATTCCTTACGGGAATTAGGACTTTGGGGTAGACTCTAATAGCAGTGATTCTCACATACGAATATCTGTCAGAATTATCTGGAACATCTATTAAGGAAAGGCTGAGCCCCACCCCCAAAGCTTCTGATTCAGTAGGTCTGGGATGGGGCCTAAGACTTTCCACTCCAGCTGATGCTGATGCTGCTGGTCCAGAGACCACATTTTGAGAAAGAATGGACTAGAAGAATATTCTCCTCAAGTAGTTTCATAGACAACACAGCACAACTCTTCCGAGAACAGATCTTGCCATTTAGCACATCATGACTAAAACCGAAGGATGTAAAAGGGATGAAAATTGGAAGTCAAGAAAGCTAGACGCCATCAGGGGAAACAAACAGAAAACATCTTTATTTTTGTTTGTGGGCAGAACTATAGCCATACACTAAAAAGATGGTGTTTCTAGATTTCATATGTGAACAATTAAAGTGAATATTACCACTTAAAAACATGTGGCTTAAAAATAGAGAACATCCTACTTTTTGAAATGAAGAAATAAATTATGTTTTCTGATGAGTAATAACAGGCTCACTAAATTCTATTCAGAACATATAAATCAGGCTATGTCATAAAGTCCATTTTGTTCCCCAACAGAGTTATCTTGTTGGATAATGATTGGGACTGGTGAATTTCTTAGCAGTTGAACTGTGCCCATGAGGTAATTCAATCAGTTGCTCAGATAACACTGCCAGAAGCATTTCAATGAAAACTATTTTGAATTAACGTAAGTTCTGTTTACTTTCTTAGGTTAGCTTAACCACAATACTTAAAGTAAATGTTTCTAACTCCTGCAGGAGAAATTTAAAGTGTAGTAGACTTTGTTAGTGACTGATCCACCATTCATTTTCTCTTTTCTTCCTTCCTAATAACACTGTAATTTTGTTCAGGTATCTCCAAGTCATTTATTTGGGAGGTGATCTCAGGAAACACTGTTAGAGTAGAGAAAGAGACAGAGAAGGGAAGGAACGTTATAAAGTGAGTTACCACTATGGTGCTCAGTGCTCCTGGGGCAGTGTGATGATGGTATAGAACACATTGCTGGCAGACAATTCTCAATAGGCTTTCTATCCATCTGTGACTCAACATTAAAAAAACAAAGATCATGGCATCCAGTCCCATCACTTCATGGCAAATAGATGGGGAAATAATGGAAACAGCGACAGACTTTATTTTATTGGGCTCCAAAATCACTGCAGATAGTGACTGCAGCCATGAAATTCAAAGACGCTTGCTTCTTGGAAGAAAAGCAATGACAAACCTAGACAGCATATTAAAAAGCAGACATTACTTTGCCTACAAAGATCCGTATAGACAAAGCTATGGTTTTTCCAGTAATCATGTACGGATGTGAAAGTTGGGCCATAAAGAAGGCTGAGTGCCAAAAAATTGAAGCTTTCAAGCTGTGGTGCTGGAGAAGACTCTTGAGAGTCCCTTGGACTGCAAAGAGATCAAACCAGTCAATCCTAAAGGATATCAACCCTGAATATTCACTGAAAGGACTGATGCTGAAGCTGAAGCTCCAATACTTTGGCCACCTGATGCAAAGAGGCAACTCATTGGAAAAGACCCTGATGCTGGGAAAGATTGAGGGCAGGAGGAGAAGGAAAAGACAGAGGATGAGATGGCTGGATGGCATCACGACTCCATAGACATGAGTTTGAACAAACTCTGGGAGATGGGTAAGGACAGGGAAGCCTGGCACGCTGCAGTCCACGGGGTTGCAAAAAGCCGTACACGATTGAGCGACTGAACAGAAAACAGATCCATCTGTGACAGCTTTTGTACTGTTCTGTGTTTGCTATGAAAGCATCTTTGGAAGATAGTGTCGCCATCCAGGGGGAAAGGGCAGATTTGTTTCCTGATCATGTAATAAAAGTGATTTTCTCTGGGACAAAAGTTGGGCAAGTTTGCTAACAGCCCCTTGTAAGATTGGGATTTCTAAGCTTGGGCCCCTTCAGGGCCCTTCAGACCCTCTGTGTGCCCAGCATCCACTAGGACTGCTCCACAGCAGCCCCACGGGATTGAGTGTTAAGGGAAACCAAAGGGCGCATGAAGCTCATGCTTCCTGCTGTGCTGAGTAATAACGATCTTTGTCTCTGACCCAGGGGACTCATGTCTTCTGCCAGTATCCATGAAACAGTGGCAGGCTGACCTGCTGGCTTACAGGCAGGGGAGAATCTCAGACTCTTCACAGTCCTTGAAAGATGTCTCAGACTGATCCCTCCTGAGGGATGATGAAACTGGGGTATTTAACAGTCCTCAGTCCTTAGCTGAAGGCTGTTCGCAGGAGATGTCAAACCTCCAACACTTTCAGCTTTCTGCCTGAACAGGCTGAGTGACTTTCTGCAACTTTGGAGAAAGCTCGGAGACAAAGAGATGTAAACATTGCCATTTAGAATTGGTTGATGTATGCTGAAGTTGTAAGGCCTGCAGGATAGAGCCAGGGCACAAAAAGGGGCTGCTATACTTCTCCTGGTGTCCACATACATCACTTTGGAGACCATTAGTGGAGAGGACAAGAGGGACATAAGAGGAGGCCATCAGAAGTCAGGGGCACCAGATCCTGAAGGATCTTTGGAACCATACTAATTAATGTGAGTGCAATGGGAAGCCATTTTAAAAATAATTTTATTGATTTATGGCTGCCTTGGGTCTTCATTGCTGCATGGCCTTTTCTCTAGCTGTGGTAGGCGGAAGCTACACTCTAGTTGTGGTGCGTGGCTTCTCTTGCTGAGGAGCATGGGCTCTAGGAAAGTGAGCTCAGTATTTGCAGCTCCCAGGCTCTAGAGAACAGGCTCAATAGTTGTGGCACATGGGTTTAGTTGCTCCACGGCTTCTGGGATTTTCCTGGGTCAGGGACTGAACATGTGTCTCCTGCTTTGGCAGGTGGATTCTTTACCACTGAGCCACCAGGGAAGCCTGCCATTGGTTTTTAAAGGTAGAGTAGGTACTATTCATTCAGCATTTACTATGTATTAGGCATAATCCCCAGGACTTTAAATATATAACATAAATATTAATATCCACAGCATTATTTTCATGATTTTAATATTAATTTTCCATTTATTCAGAAAGTGAATTGTGCCAGCCCTCAAGCCTAGCTGTGTTGACTCTGAAGCCAGTGATCTTTTCACTATGCCACAGCAACCTCTTTTCTTGAAATTCTCTACATATGAAGAAATGGAATACAGTTTGCCCAATGTGCAATGATTCCTTCTAGGTATTAGATTGGACTGTGCCTTTTCATTTTACTTTGAAATAAGAGAAAGCATTTGTCTTCATTAAGTTGATACACACACACACACACACACACACACATATATAATGCAACTATGAAATAACAATTTGTTCTTTGTTTACTATAAACATTAAGTTAAAGCCAAAAGCAGTTTGTAGGTGATCAGTAAATTCCCTTAATTCAACTTCAAATATTCAATGCTTATATTTTTCAGAATCATTCCAATCCAAGTTACCTTCTTATGTTAAAAAGTCTGGAAATTAACAAGATACGTATTTAAATAGAAAAACTCAAATAAGTCAAAGCATTCATGTTTATCAAAATGAATCTTGTGTTTTTGTTGCCATGTCGCCACATCTTATTTATATAAAGTAGATGATATGTCCTAAGAGCAATCTCCATTTATGTTGCTAATGTTTCATAAATAAATCTCTTCTCTACTCCTAAACACCAAAAGAACTCTTTGATATTAAATGTGCCATGATTTATCTTAGCTCCCGTGTAAGAATATTGAGGAATGCTGGTAAAAGATAATCCAGTTATTTTTGAGCTAAGTATGGAGATGAAAGTAACTAGTATTTACATTTTGAAAGCTAGCTAGGTGTTGATTTTTTTCTAAATATTTTCCCAAGATGTTTAAAAACAGCGTAGAAATTCAAATGGAAAAATTCTCTCTATAATTTGCTTAGTGCAGGGATTTTGGATTTTAAAATGAAAGCCTTCTA
This sequence comes from Cephalophus harveyi, assembly GCA_006410635.1. Classification (NCBI taxonomy): domain Eukaryota; kingdom Metazoa; phylum Chordata; class Mammalia; order Artiodactyla; family Bovidae; genus Cephalophus; species Cephalophus harveyi. The sequence continues at coordinate 245,550 of SJYT01084057.1, read as the reverse complement.
GATTACAAAGCATTTCTTAGAGTATTTTTCCCTCAATGCTTTTCTTAGGGTGACTAAATGTCAGCACTATGCTGAAAAGGAGCATTAAGGATAAAATTCAAAGTTTACAATGAAGCCATTACTGAAGTTATCTGTTTGGTCAGCTACATACTTTGCAAGCTCACATTTTTTATTGTGTCTAACAAATGATAATATGACTGGACTGTATTAGTTTAGGGAAATTGATCTGTTTCATACATAGGTATAATGGCATAAACTTATGGCAAGTTCCAGAGTTCCTTTGATGAATATATTTACAGTAGGCAGGTACTGAAGCTTGCGTTTAGAGTTCACTCTCAAAATGCCTCTGTTTGGTTTGTCGTTTCCAGTTCTGTTGAGGTAGGGGCCTGGAGGTGACAGAGCTGATGGGAATTAAGCATGTCTATCACATCATTTCATTTAAAAATTACTTAGAAATACCTATGGAATTTGAGTGAAATCTGCATCTGCAAGCAAAGGTTCATAATCTATGTTGTGAGATGGAGTGTAGTGAAGGTCAAAGCTTCCTCAGGAAACAAAGGCCATGGTTGGCTTCTAAGAATACCATGTTTCTTAAATTCCCTAGGTCCTTGATAGGAAATAGGATGAGTATTTTGGAGCTGGAGGTTAATTCTCCAGATCTTGGCATTATCACCTACCTCATTCAAGGAAGGGAAGCTAAGATTGTCTTCTGTCTGTCAGACCAACTTTGTGGAAAGCTTGGAAGTCACCCGAAGGAGGGAAGAGTTAATGGATAAATGTGTGACTTTGTGATCCAAGGTCACACGTGGAGAAGGAGGGCTGTGTGTGCTAAGTCTCTTCAGTCATGTCCAACTCTTGGCAACCCCATGGATTGTAGCCCCTCAGGCTCCTTTGTCCATGGGATTTCCCAGGCAAGAATACTGGAATGGGTTGCCATTTCCTTCTCCAGGGGATCTTCTTGATCCAGGGATTGAACTCACATCTCTTACATCTCCTGCACTGGCAGGTGAGTTCTTTGCCACTTGGGGTCACATAAAAAACAGTCTATGTGACATCTTAGGAGTCTTAGCTTAAATGCCTGAGAGTGAGAACTATAATTCTGAAATTCATTGTTTCCACAAATAAACTTGTCACCCAAAGTCACTTTTCTTCCTGTACTCTCCAGCTCTGGCTGGTGGCTAGTTCAGCCATTTGCCCAATCAGGCTGTCCAATTGTCACATTCAACCAGACATTCCTCATTCTATCTATCCCCCATCCTCCATGTCTGCTACCGCTGCCTTGGTTTAGGCCCCTTTCTTGCTCTAAACTCTACATGAGTATCCAATTGTTAGATAAAAAATACAAATCTGACTCTATCACTCCACTGCTAAAAAGTCAGTGTCCTCCCCCATTGCTACCTACAAAGTAAAAAGCAAGCTCCCCTGCAGGGCAAAGTAGCATGCTGGTAAAACAGTTGTATGAAAATAAGGCCTTAGCTTGTAGTGTTTGCAATTTTCCATAGTGTAACTACTCCCACCATGGCCCATTTCAAGCTACAGCAGTTTAACAGCCAGATCTCACCATTTTTGAATATTTAACAAGTGGCTGCTAGCTGCTCAAGCACACCAAATGCATCAAGCTCTTGATGATGTGGTGCCTGCCAGCTGATCCCTGGCTGATCCTGTCCTCAGACTTTCTGCTCTAGGATGTGGTCTTAGCCCTCTGTGTGTTCCAGGCTGTTTTCATTCATGCCATCTGAATTGCTTTCCACACTGCTCCCTTTTCATCCTCTCTTAGCATGAAACTCATCTTCATCTTGTGAAATTCTTCCATTCCTTCAGGACCTGGCTTAGATGGATCCTCAAGGGAGAGGTCTCTTTTTCACTCTCCCTGTCTTCATTTGACTAGACTGGGAGCCAGCCCCGAGATGCGGTTCATGTACATTTATTAGTAGGTGTTCCCAGGAAAAAGGAACAGGGAAGTGTGGCAGAAGAATGGGGAAGGGAAGGAGAACAAGCAAGGATGCATTACTGCCACGGCAGCCACGTGGGCTCCATCTGCCTAGGGAATTTAGGAGGCAGAGGAGACACATCAGATTCCTCTTGATCGGGGCAAAGGGGCTGAGGCACCTGGATCCTTACAGCTGTCAGTCATAGGGCTGCCTCTGGGGAAGTAAATTCCCAGACTTCAGTTCTCTGTACATGCACACAAAGCAGGCTCCTGCAGCCGGAGAGCTGTCCTCCAACAAAGAGACAGCATTGGCTGCTGGGAGTGAAAGCAGCCTGAAGCTGAGGGAATGGCAAAGGGGTTCCAGGAGTTAAGGGTGGGCACTGGCAGTGCCTGTCAAATCCCCTGGTCTTCAAAACACACAGGTATCTCTGCGGACTTGCACGCAACGCCCTCAGGCTGGTTTGGGTTCCTTCATCAGTACTTCTATAGTACACTGGCTCTATCACCATCAACGCAGTCACCCCAAGTTTTAGAATCATGTCTTCAAGTATCAGTGTTCCTCATTTTACTGTGACCACCTTGGGAATCTTTTGTCTTTGCAGTACAGTCCAGACACATAATAGGTGTTCAATAAATGCGTATATATTCAAAGCACAGGGAAGGAGACTGACGGCAACACAGTGGAAGTATTTTGGGTTGGGGAAGGAGCATGGGTGCAGGATAGTCTCAGAAAGGCTAGAAGGGAAGCTGAGGCACAAGACTCTGACAACAGCCTGGATAGCCTAGATCTAAAGCTTTGTTTGACCCCTACTGGCCCCATGCTTGGTACAGCTTGTGAAGATACCATTAGCACAAAAGAAACTTGGTAAAACTGGAAATTGGTTCTCCCGGGCCCCTGGGGATTAGCTTTCCACTATTTCTCCTTTTGAAAAAGCATTGTAAATTATCAGAGACAATTACAAATTATGTTAGCATTATAAAAGAACCTACCCCAAGCCTCCAAGCCCAAGATTAGAAGAGGTTTGAATGCATTGTTCACAGGGATTCCCTGAAGTCTGATAAGCATCTAGGTGTGCTTCAAACTGCAGTGAGGCTGCTTGCAACATGTAATTACAGATATCGCTACCATGTCTAATTTGACAAGTAATGTAGAAGGCACACATGAAAAATGGAAACTGCACCATTTGGCCAATACATGCTGCAGAGTTCAGTTTTGATCTGCCCAGGGTCATCTGTGTGTGCCAAAGAATACCTTATGAACATGACAGATAATAGGAAAATAATGAGAATAGTACGTCTTTCGCCTCCCCCCTCAAATTAATCCTTCAATGTAATTGCTTAAACTGCATGATCCTTGAGGATGACTGAATTCACATTACCATTGTTTAAAAAATCATTCACGCTCTGCTCTCAAACATTGGGATGTTTGTTTTTTACCAATTCTATTCTCTTGGAATTCAAGGAATCTGAACCAACCGGGAAAATTGGTGGGCATTTGAGTGGTATGAAATTCAAGAATGAAAGGAGTTATGATAATTATCTGGGAAAAATTATAAATATCCTAACAAGAAAAGGCTAAAAAGTATGAAAGAGAAATCTGAGATTAGATCTAAAATGAATTACAATATTGATAAACAATTTTGTTAAAATAACAACCCTCTATTTAGTTAAATCCATTCTCTCTCTTGCTCCCAGTCTAATTAGCAGCTGTATCTATGGCTGAAGAGCTCAGGGTTGAAATTTTTGAGTCATCTGTCTCCTTTAGCCACACTAACTAGATATAGAATTCCTCTCTTTTATCCCTTCAGAATGTCACATACACAAGTCTGAGTTTGGGATAGATGGAGCCTGTTGACATGGATTTGAGGGATTTCAGGGGTCATCATTGTTAGAGGTCTGAAAAATGGTTGGGTCTTTAAAGAGCATACAAATTCAACCCTTTTAAGGGAGAAGGCAATGGCACCCCACTCCATTACTCTTGCCTGGAAAATCCCATGGACAGAGGAGCCTGGTGGGCTGCAGTCCATGGGGTCGCTAAGAGTCAGACACGACTGAGCGACTTCACTTTGACTTTTCACTTTCATGCATCGGAGAAGGAAATGGCAACCCACTCCAGTGTTCTTGCCTGGAGAATCCCAGGGAGGAGGGAGCCCAGTGGGCTGCCGTCTATGGGGTCACACAGAGTCGGACACGACTGAAGCGACTTAGCAGCAAGGGGGACAAATCTTTTGGTTGACATCCACAGGCTTAAAGGAATTGATGGACACATTAAACCAGGAGTTTCAATGTGGGTTGGAGGAGGGATCAGGAAAACATGAAGAAAGGCAAGAGCAGAGTGAGGATGCTGGCAGGAAAATATAGATTCCACTCTTTTGACGAGGTCTGGTTCTATGTGTTAACATCCACCCTGGCTTATGCTCTTCAAGATCACATCCCTCTACCCTTTCAAACCCACTGACGTGCCCAGAGATGTTGGATTCATTAATCTCCATATGTTTTTCCAACTTCTTTCATCATTGTACTGCCAGGAATCTATCTGATCCTCCCCTAGTTCTTTAACTGGAACCACCCATCAAGGGAGAGACATGAACTTGAGAGTTTAGATATAGATTTTAGAGTCACTTTCAGGATTGGGTACGAAGCATCAGCCAAGACTACAGGGTCCTGTCAGAATATCCTGGACTGTGTGAGAGCTGGTATCACTCAGGATAGGCAGGCAATACTTTGGAAACCAGCAACACTTGAGACTTAGTGACTTCAAATAACAGAGGTGTATTTATCGCTCAGTCTTCATGGTTGACTGGGGATTCTGCTCCACACTGTCAACATCCACACTCTGGGACTCAGACTGAGGGCGGCCATCCTCTGAAAACGTGGCAAAGCATGTGGTGGCTCTCGTGGCAGGCACTGGTTAACAAAAATTAAAATAGTGGCTTTAATCTAGAGCAGCCACCCATGCCACCCCAAGACAATCCCCTACTCCCATCCTTACTACCTTATCAAGTCTCCACTTCGTCCTGCCAACTGGTCCCAGCTGCCTGGCAAGGCTTCACTCTCCTCTCCCCTCTTGTGGTTTTGTGCCTTGTGCTTCTTCTGGCACTTGGATCTTAGTACCCCATTTCTGTTTCGCTCACTCTTGGCCTCAAAAGTGGCTGCTCTAGCCCCCTTCCCCACATTTCAGAGGAAAGGAAGGTGAAGATGTTCTTGTCTAATTCCCACTGCAAATCTGGGAGCTAACTCTGCCAAAAGAGCCATGTGGCATTTTCGTGTAAAACTGAGAGGATTAAGTGGAAGGGTGTAGGATTCAGTGGTTGGCTGTGTTGAAATACCCATCTTCATCATTAGAGCCATTCTTCTTGTAGCACCTACCTTTTGACCTCAGAACAGGGTAAATCTCATGGACAGAGAAGCCATGAGGTCGCAAAGGGTCGGACATGACTGAGCAACTTCACTTTTACTTTTCAATATTGACTAACAATTTCACATTTTCTGGGTTAACATTTGCAGCCCTACTGAGCATTTTACTTCTCACATGGTTTCCTTTTAAGAATAGAACCAGATGAATGAAAATGACCACCTCAAGAGAATTTCCAGCAGGGCTTTTCAAACTTGAAAACCCACACAGATCACCTGGGGGATCTTGTTAAAATACAGATTCTGATTGTACAGTCTGGGGTGGGCCCTGAAATTCTGCATTTCCACCCTGCCCTCAGATACTGCTGCTGCCATTGGTCCATGAACCCCATTTTGAGGATCCAGGATCTCAGTGGAAATAATCTCAGTTCAACTTGCAATAATCACCCCTTCAGATAATCCTCTTTGGCTACCATACTGCCTCAGCACAAAGCTTTATGTTTCTCTTGATTCCAGAGTTTTCAGCTATGATTAATGAACAATAATTGGGTTAATGGAGGCTGCATTTAAGATCCAGCATTTTCCACAAGCACGTGTGCTAAATGTATCTCACTTTGGAAGGACTCTGGTAGAACTCTGGGCCTGCTGCAGGCGGGTAATAGCCAAGAGGCAACTTTCCTCATGTATCTTCCCAGCGATCTCCTCTGATGGGTCTGGAAAAGAGAAATGAAGATTCGAATGTTGCTCCAGAACCATTTCTGTGTGCAGGGACATTTTAGGTTGATGTGGCCTGAAGAGTTAGAACTGAACAGCTTCCTCAGGGGGTGTGTTCAGGTGTTGTAGATCTGAGACCCTGCGAGGCACAGAAATGATCAGTACCAGTCAAACCTTCCTGAATGCAGCATGCTTGCAAACTGTGAACACATTCATGTGTAATTAACATTGATGACAAACAAGTCAGTGATTATTTCTCATCTCCTATTTTTGATTGTTCATTTTCCCCTTTGAGATACTTCTTTTGATTGTGGCTATTGATGCTGGATCACAGATATTTTTAGTCACCACAGAGAACTTAAATCCTACCTTTTCCTAGCAATAAAATTTGCCTTTGGCTTGATAACTGCCCTTGCAACTCTGTTGGATGCCATATCCAGGGGAAGGCAATGGAAGTATCTGGAGAAGGCAGGCTAGGAGCCAGAGCTGGCCGCAGGGCCCACTGGTCATGACAGTGTGTCATCATCAGTTGTCTGTCCATCTCCTTCCTCCCCCTTTCTTCATCCCATCCCTATCTCCCTATCTCTTCTTAACCCTTGCAGGTAGCACAGTGGCTGGAGACTAACTCACCAAATGTGCGCTGATGAAGCCAGGCTGAGACTGTGATGATGAAGGTGCTGGAGACTGTCTGAGGCAAATGACTCTCACAGCCCTCTTTCTTGGCTCATCTGTCACTGATAGAAGGTGTGTCATACTCCCTTAAATATTTGTGTCTCTGTATTTAATGTTCGTATTTACCTTTTAAGGACCTAGTCCTCCCTCCTGAAGCTTAAGCTAATAGAAAGCAATAGATATAGGGAATTAAAAGAGAAAAAAATCTCTTCAACTTGTGTATGGCAGTACAAGTTCAAAAATTAGGAGTTTCAGGGAGTTTGGCTGATCCAGCTTTCAAAATCCTAGGGATGATTTCACTTGACCTTCTCCCCTCCTTCCAGGGTGCTTTATCTGTTTCTCTTTTTTTCCTCATGATATAAGCAGGAGATTGAGGCAACATGGACCTAAAAACATATAGTTTATGATTTTCCATGACCAGAGTTAACGTCAGTAGGAGATACCACAGGTCTGAGTATCCAAGCGATTTTCAAGTAAGCAGACCTTGTTTAGTCCAGGTTCCTCCCTTCATGAGCTCTTCTTTTGTCTGATGTACAAAGCCTTCCAAAATTTCTACTGAGATCATTGTTCCACACGTAGTTGCCTTTTAATTCATTTGTATGTGGCAATTCTATTATACCAGTACCATGGGGAGTAAGTCCCAGGGCAAGCAGGAGCGGTTCTATCTTTGATGAGGTCTCAGTTTTGCTTAATCTCTAGCTGAGCTCTTAGCTCATCTCATGTTACAGTCACAAGAATGTCATCTTTCTGAAGCATCACAGTGGCTTTTTCTAGATCCCTTGACCCATCCATTTTCCTCCTGAGCTGCTTTATTCATACTAATTAACCTTGATAACCTTCTCTCCTTTAATACACTAAACTCCTATTCAGATCTGCATTCAATAACATACATTTGGATTCCATCTTGGACTTTTGGGCCAAATGCCACTCCCTGAAGGACAGTCCAACCCTGACATCTGTTGTGGGGCCACCTAACTGCCTATCTCTTCAACTCAGCATCCATGATTCTGACTGCTGAGTTTGTGAGCTCCTTGAAGGGCCTGGATCCTCTTCGTTAATCTGTGTCCTACAGTACGTTAGCACTGTGACCCTTGTTTTTGTTTCCCCAAATGAAAATGGCTTTTTCATTTATTTCTCATTATAAAAATAACCCATGGTTAGTGTCAAACATTCAAACAATACAGATCAGTATACTGAAGTCAGGAAAATAATATCTTACATTTTACCACTTGGAGATTAATATGGTTCATGATCTTCTGGACCCTTTTCTACACATAGACACAATTTTATGCAACTGGAATACACTTTTTTGGCCAAATAATATACTGTTACCATTTCAGCAAGTACAAATATTGAAATCGGTATTTATTTATTTGCACTGGATTGAACTGCCATATGAACAGAAGCCTAAGGCTATTTATAGTCCTTATACCTTTGCCTTATTTTTCTAGCCCTCCCCTGCTTTCCTTTCCCTCCTTTCTAACCAGGCCCCCCAGCAGTCCCTGAGGGGCTGCCTTGGCTGCAGCACGTGCCAGGAAGAGGAAGAGAAGGAAGGAGGTGCAGGTGGTCAGGCAGCGGGAGGCGCATCGCATGCTGTCACTTCCAGGAGAATTGGCCCTCTCCACTCCTGCCAGGTGGGAGTTGAAGTGACGTCAATCTCTCTTTTTATAGTGCCTCCTGATTTTCTCTGCTCCCTCCACCCTTTGCCTCCTTCCCAGGCAGCAGAAGGGAGGTATCTGCAGAGAGGGATCCACACAGTCTGCAAGCTCCCCCAGCGATTCTGATCTAGGGGTGCATGGCTACTCTTGGAGACCTGCTGCTCGCCTCATTGCAGACCAGGTGCAGCTCACGGCTGAATAGGAATCACCTGGGGAGATGGTTAATAATACAAACTCTTGCACTTCATTCCTGGAGATTCTGTTGCTGTAGAGCTGGGATATGGCCCAAGACTTGGTTGTCTTTTGTTTTGTTTTAAAAAACAAGATCCTTAAATGATCCTGGAGAGCAGCCAGTTTAGCCCATGCTCTACTCTCTGGCTACTCAAAGTATGGTTCATGGACCAGCATCAGTATCACCTGGGAGCTTGTGAGAAATGCAGTTTCAGGCCTCGCCCTAGACCTGCTGAATCAGAGCCTGTATTTTAACAAGATCCCTGGATGAGTGGTCCTGCACTTTACAGTTCAAGAGGCACTGTTCCAGCCCGGTGCTATACAATGGCGAAATTCTTTGTGGGGTTAAGCTAAAAACATTGTAACTTACTTGATTTCCACCTACTGAACTGTTAGTGGGATTTCACAAAATGTACCTACAATTTATGGTGACATTTTCCTAAATGAGAAGTGGTGACTAGTACAGCTAATTCCAAGTTAAAGGAAACTCTCCACCAGTTTGAACCTTAGCTTGTCTTTGATTTTATGCATGAAGTCCTCATGAAAGAAATCAAGGTTTGCATGAATATTTTAGATTAAAGGTTAAAATTGGACCATATTTTTCTCTTTAGAGTGATTTGACATCTCAGCTCTTAAATAACAAAGTTCTTGGTAAAATATTCAAATGGTCCTAGGTAAAGTTTGTACCAACTTATGCACTGCTGAGTCCAGCCAGTAACAACTCTATTTCAGGAGAACAAAAACGGCAATTCAGTGTTCATTTTAATCAGTGAGCTCATACCCCTTGGCCAGTTCCTGTGGAGCCATCACTCAGGGTAAACTTTGGCCTTCTAAATGTAGCTTATGAAAACCTCTTGAGTAGAATTGTGATTCATCTAGATTTGTCCCAGAAAAATCATCCTTAAGCATTTGCGTGTTGAACATTCAAGTTATTGTTTCATAAAGACGCTGTAAAGAAATGCTTTCTTTTCTCCCACTTATGGAAATTCATAGAATTATTCTTCCATTTAGTTAGATTAGAATGCAAGGTAAAGCCAAAGTCAAGTTGTTTGTGATAAGCTGACTTTTGGGCCCCACTTCCACAGTTTTCTCCTTCAGGAGTTCTTAAAGCCTTTAACATTTCTGCACCTGCTTGCTTGTTTCAGAACTCACTTCCTGGATGATTTCCCAAATCTCTGTAACATTGCATCCATTAGAGATGGAAACCTCTCTCTCCAGCCCCAACTCACAGTGCCCCTCAACCTGTGATGGGTTAGGCTGACTGTGGCATTAGTGCAATGAGTCCATGATGCCATCAACAAATTAAGCTGTGCCATTTGTGATGTGTAACTCACGTCCTTAGGTTCGCAATATGGCTGCTGTGCCTCCACGTGTTATCTTCGATGAAGGAAGAATGGAAAAGAGAAGCATGCCTTTGTAAACAAGATTTTCAGGTAGTCCCTTTCAGCGGTTTCCACTTATATCTCAGAAACCAGAGCTGGGTGGCATGACCACCCCTAGCTGAAATAGAATCTGGACACATTGGTACCCCAGTTCCCAAACTGGAGTTCTGTAACCGAAAACAAGGGAAAAGTAATGGATATCAGGTAGATAGTCAGCAAGATCACCACTGTCACTAAGGTAATAAGATACTCATAAAGATATTTGGATTTTAAAGGGGAATAAAGCCTTCAGCCAAAGGAATAAACCTTGAAGAGTAGAATTTCAAGCCTTAGCTACTGTGTACTTTTTTTTTTTTTTGCTACTGTGTACTTAGACTTTGTGTCTAAGAATGAGAAATTCCTATTACCTTTCAGCTCTTCCTCTGCAGAAGACATGCCTGCTCTGACTGTAAATTGGAGCATGCTAAGAGAAGAAACCACAGACTTCAGTGTGAGACTTAGGTCCCCCTGGCTCAGCCTCAGCTGTGCTTTGGGGAGTGATGTTCCTAACCAGTCTCTAAAACAGAAAGATCTTCCTAAATTCCTGTTTTTATTGTGAGAAGGTGTTAGAACAGTTATCTTGAAATGTGTTTTATATGACCAGTTAATCATTTTGATCTGAGTGAGACTGTAATGCAGTCTATACATGCTTTATTTTTTAAATGACGTGTTTAAGGTAAGGGCATAATAAAATCAAATTCTTATTAGACCTTGATGACTATTGAGGATGCTCTGCTTTTCCTGTCTGGACAGGCCCTTGATCTGGCATTTACACTCTCTCTAGGGGAGAGCAGCCTAGAAGAGAGAGGAATGGATGCCTTCTGCTTCTAAAGTTGAGTGTGAAAGAGAATGGGAGGCAGGCTTCTGAGGTGAGTGGGCTTGCATAGCTATGGAAAATAGTGACTTCAACTGAAATAGGTTTGGTGATCAGGTCTTGAGACTGAGAGCAAGGGAAAGGAGACTTTTCCCTTCTTTAGGAACCACAGGGAGAGCTGTGAAGAATGAAGATAGAAATCTTAGTGCCAGGAAAGTTCAGAGGGGCTTGGCAGTGTCAGAGAGGCCAAGGATGCTTTGTGTGACCAAAATAAGGTACCAGGCAGAAAAAGTTACTAGAAAGGTCTAAGAGGAAAGAGTAAGGAACTGTTGAGGCCAGAGTTCTATTTTATTTATTTTTAATTTTTTAATAATTTATTTATTTTAATTGGAGGCTAATTACTTTACAATATTGTATTGGTTTTGTCATACATCAACATGAATCCGCCACGGGTATACACGTGTTCCCCATCCTGAACCCCCTCCCACCTCTCTCCCCATACCATCTCTCTGGGTCATCCCAGTGCACCAGCCCCAAGCATCCTGTATCGTGCATCAAACCTGGACTGGCGATTCATTTCACATATGATATTATACATGTTTCAACGCCATTCTCCCAAATCATCCCATCCTCGCCTCTCCCACAGAGTCCAAAAGTCTGTTCTATACATCTGTGTCTCTTTTGCTGTCTCGCATACAGGGTCATCATTACCATCTTTCTAAATTCCATATATATGCATTAGTATACTGTATTGATGTTTTTCTTTCTGGCTTACTTCACTCTGTATAATAGGCTCCAGTTTCATCCACTTCATTAGAACTGGTTCAAATGTATTCTTTTTAATGGCTGAGTAATACTACATTGCGTATATGTACCACTGCTTTCTTATTCATTCATCTGCTGATGGACATCTAGGTTGCTTCCATGTCCTGGCTATTGTAAACAGTGCTGTGATGAACATTGGGGTACATATGTCTCTTTCAATTCTGGTTTCCTCGGTGTGTATGCCCAGCAGTGGGATTGCTGGGTCATCTGGCAGTTCTATTTCGTTTTTTAAGGAATCTCCACACTGTTCTCCATAGTGGCTGTACTAGTTTGCATTCCCACCAACAGTGTAAGAGGGTTCCCTTTTCTCCACACTCTCCCCTGCATTTATTGCTTGTAGACTTTTGGATCACAACCATTCTGACTGGTGCGAAATGGTACCTCATTGTGGTTTTGATTTGCATTTCTCTGATAATGAGTGATGTTGAGCATCTTTTCATGTGTTTGTTAGCCATCTGTATGTCTTCTTTGGAGAAATGTCTGTTTAGTTCTTTGGCCCATTTTTTGATTGGGTCGTTTATTTTTCTGGAATTGAGCTGCAGGAGTTGCTTGTATATGAGGCCAGAGTTCTAGAAACCAAGCCCAGGTCAGAGTTTGGGCCCTACTTCCTGCTCCCTTGTAACTTTGAGGGGTCTAAGTGGTACTCATGAGGTCTCCAAGAGCCTGCAGGACTTCATGGGACTACATGTCATCATAAGTGCACAGACTTTTAAAAGCTTGGTGAAAGCTCTCTGCTATGGTTGTCTCACAGCCTAACAAACCATCCCAAATTGGTTGTGTAAATCACAGCCAGTATTTGCCTATGCTCACAGCTTCTGGGGTCAAGAATTCAGACAAGGCACAGAGGGAATGGCTTGTTTCTGACCCGTGCTATGTGGATCCACAGCTGGTTTTGAGGAGACTCGAGTGGCTGGGGGCTGGAATCATCCGGAGGCTTCTTCTCTCACATGGCTGGGGTCTGGGCTGGAATGACTCAGTGACTGGGCACAGCAGAACAGCTGACCAGAGAACCTACATGTGGTCTCTCCATGTGGCTTGGGCTCCTCACAGTGTGATGGCTGGATTCTGAGAGAGAAAGTCCCAAGTCCCCTGGATGATGCAAGTGTTCCTGGAGAGCCAAGGCAAGCTGCATGGCCTTTTATGACCTACCCTCAGAAGTCACAGAGCATCATTTTCACCTCTGTCTTGTAATCAAAGCAGCTGTAAGCCTGCCTAGATTCAAGGTAAGGAGTTTTAGAGCAGTCCTCTCTTGATGAGAGTAGTGGCAAAGAATTTGAAGCCTTTAAACAAACAAACAAACACAGAGTGCCCACTCCCTGAACTTGCAGTTGAAATCTTGGCTATACATTTTCTAGCTATGTCACCTTGGACAAAGGCCTCAACTACTGTGACCTCTGCTTTTCTCATCTCCCAAGCAATAGGTGCCATCTTATCAGTTTGGGTAGGGACTAAATGAGATAAAGTTAAAGAAATCTCTAGAACAAAATGTCTTCACTATTGCTTGAGCCTAAATCTGAAGAATGCTCAGGGAACACCATGCCTAAAGTCAGGGCTATTTTTCTCAGGTGTGGAATCAGAGATTAAGCTGAAAGATATATTGTGCTTTTGATAAATGCACATCTATTAAATACCTACTATATTCTAAGCATGTCCTCCTGGCCAGGGACATTCCTCATACAAGGGTTAGACTTGCATCCAAAAATACGAGACATGATATTTCAGGCAGTTATGGACACAGATATTTTCTGAGCATCTTCTCCTTCCTCCAACCATAAATACTGTCCATAAGTGAACTTTAGAAAAATTTTTGGCACACTTGAACTTTTCTTTCTGTAGCTTTTTCAGGTATTTTATTTTTCCATTCTTGCATCTATTAAACTTCTTGCACCCTTAAGTTGTAATTCTCTAGAAAAATGAGAAACTGGCTGTGCTTAGATGAGGTCCTCTCTTGAAGATGTTTATCTCTGAGCAAAGAACAGTGGTTCCTGGAGACTGTATCATTCCGGTGACATGGTGGAACAGTTTCAATTAATTCATGAAACGGATGAGCCATCTGAGGAGGCTGTCAGGAGAGTCTGATATGACAGATAGCAGTTTGTGCTGCAATACCACACACTCTTTGCTCCAGGAGGAGCACAGATCATGGGTAATATCTTGACTTCTATACTAAAGATTACTGGGAGGAAGAGCTACAGTGATGAAGGAAAATTCTCAGGATTCAACAAACAACATTGCTGAAGCCAATAAAGGTGGAGAATTGCAAGCCAGCTTTCTGTCCATGGGGTGGTTGTGTTCTTTTCAGTCTATAGGCTCAGTGTGCCATATTGTAGATCACATCCTTCTAGCAAAGTTCATTTACATATACGAGAAAAGAAAACTTAGTAACAGAATGTATAGAAATAGAATATTTTGATCATGAGATACTAAAGTAGTTCTTAGAAAACTCAGCAGTGGCCACAGGACTGGAAAAGGTCAGTTTTCATTCCAATCCCAAAGAAAGGCAATGCCAAAGGATGCTCAAATTACCACACAATTGCATTCANATCCTGAAAGATGATGCTGTCAAAGTGCTGCACTTAATATGTCAGCAAATTTGGAGAACTCAGCAGTGGCCACAGGACTGGAAAAGGTCAGTTTTCATTCCAATCCCAAAGAAAGGCAATGCCAAAGGATGCTCAAATTACCACACAATTGCATTCATCTCACACACTAGCAAAGTAATGCTCAAAATTCTCCAAGCCAGGCTTCAAAAGTATGTGAACTGTGAGCTTTCAGATGTTCAAGCTGGATTTAGAAGAGGCAGAGGAACTAAAGATCAAATTGCCAGCATCTGTTAGATCATGGAAAAAGCAAGAGAGTTCCAGAGAAACATCTACTTCTGCTTTATTGACTATGCCAAAGACTTTGACTCTTTGGATCACAACAAACTGTGGAAAATTCTTAAAGAGATGGGAATACCAGACCACCTGATCTGCCTCCTGAGAAATCTGTATGCAGGTCAAGAAGCAACAGTTAGAACTGGAGATGGAATAACAGACTGGTTCCAAATCGGGAAAGGTGTACATCAAGGCTGTATACTGTCACCCTGCTTATTTAATTTATATGCAGAGTACATCATGTGAAATGCTGGGCTGGATGAAGCACAAGCTGGAATCAAGATTGCCAAGAGAAACATCAATAACCTCAGATACACAGATGACACCACCCTTATGGCAGAAAGTGAAGAACTAAAAAGCCTCTTGATGAAAGTGAAAGAGGAGAGTGAAAAAGTTGGCTTAAAACTCAACATTCAGAAAACTAAGATCATGGCATCTGGTCCTGTCACTTCATGGCAAATAGATGGGGAAACAATGGAAACAGTGACAGACTTTATTTTTGGAGGCTCCAAAATCACTGCAGATGGTGACTGCAGCCATGAAATTGAAAGACACTTGCTCCTTGGAAGAAAAGTTATGACCAACCTAGACAGCATATTAAAAAGCAGAGATATTACTTTGCCAACAAAGGTCTGTCTACTCAAAGCTATGATTTTTCCAGTAGTCATGTATGGTAGTGGAGTTGGATTATAATGAAAGCTGAACACTGAAGAAATGATCCTTTTGAACTGTGTTGTTGGCAAAGACTCTTGAGAGTCCCTTGGACTGCAAAGAGATCCAACCAGTCCATCCTAAAGGAAATCAGTCCTGAATATTCATTGGAAGGGCTGAAGCTGAAGCTGAAACTCCAATATTTTGGCTACCTGATGGGAAGGACTGACTCATTTGAAAAGACTCTGATGCTGAGAAAGACTGAAGGTGGAAGGAGAAGGGGATGACAGAGGATGAGATGGTTGGATGGCATCACCGACTTGATGGACATGAGTTTGAGTAGGCTGTGAGAGTTGGTGATGGACAGGGAAGCCTGGTGTGCTGCAGTCCTTGGGGTCACAAAGAGTTGGCCAAGACCGAGGGACTGAACTGAACTGAAATGAAAATGTAGTATTATAACCAAATGCAGTTGGTGCTCTTGTGCCCCAAACCCCATTCCCTTTGGTCCTCTGTGATTTCAGTGTTAGTTGTGGTGCCATTTCCTATCGGTTCTAGAGGGTTCTCGTGAGTTACTGCTGCATCTCACTTAGCTGGTACATATGGCAGCCTGAGGGTATGGCACAGAGGGGGACAGGCATGGGCAAGAAAAGTTTCCTGTGTGATGAAGGAAGAATTCCAAGGTACGTTCTACACTGTTTCCCAGTGGGGTGTGGGCAGGAATGAGCCCCAGTTGCCCACAGCAGTAATCGGTTCATTAACATACCCTTCCCTGGCTTCCTTCCTTCTCTGCCTCATCCTCCCTGCTCCTTCCTTCCTGATCCCTGAGATCACCTTCCAAGTGAGTCACCTGCATCCACATCTTTGTTTCATACTCTGCTTTAAGAGAAGCCCAAATTAAAACATCAAAAGTCCTGGCTGATTTGGACCTGAAATTCAGATATGCCCCAGGGAAGGAGTCCCCCGATTCCAACTCTGGTATCTGTTGCTTGTACTAATTGTCATAGGAGCTGAGGACCCTCCTGAATAGTGTCTTCAAGATGGTACGGACTTACAAAGACACTTCCTGATGGACTAAGGTAAGGACTAGGGCTTCTGAGAGAGAATTCACCTTAAAGGGAAAAGGAGTGTGCTGCAATTCATTCATTTGTTCAAAAGACAGTTAATGAGAGTCTATTATGTTCCAGGTATGGGCTTCTCAGGTAATGCTAGTGGTAAAGAACCCTCCTGCCAATGCAGGAGACCTAAGAGATGCAGGTTCAGTCACCGGGTTGGGAAGATCTCCTGGAGGAGGGATGGCAGCCCATTCCAGCATTCTTGCTTGGAGAATTCCATAGACAGAGGAGCCTGGTGAGCTACAGTCCATGGGGTCGCAAAGAGTTGGACATGACTGAAGTGACTCAGCATGAAGCATGCATGTTCCAGGTACAGTTCTATATGCTAGGGATCCATCAACCAATGAAAGCATGAGAAATACTTGTACTCATGAGTTTATATTCCAGTGAAAGAAGATAGAGAATAGACAATTAAAGTACAAAGAAGTAAATTTCAGATTAATTTTGAAGAAGTTAATGGCTAGGGTAGAGTAAGTAAGGGAGATTGGCAGGACAGGGAAAAGGGCCTTGGAGTTAATGAGTAGGATGGTTTCTTAGTCTGCCTGGGCTGCCATAACAAAATACCACAGACTGGATGGCTTAAGCAACAGACAGTAATTTTCTCACAGTTCTGGAAGCCAAAAGTCCATGATCAAGCTGCTGGAAAATTTGGTTTCTGGTGAAAGCTCTCGTCCTGTTTCTTACCTCATATGACCTTTCTTCTGTGCACTGTGTGGTGAGAGAGCAAGTTCTGATGTCTCTTCCTTTTCTTATGAGAACAATGGCCCTACCACATTAAAGGCCCAGGATTATCGCCTCATTAAAACTTTATCGCCTCCTTATCAGCCCTACTTCCAAATAGAGTCACTGTGGGGTTGGTTAGGGCTTCAACATACGAATTTAGGGGGTACAATTCTGTCCATAACAGGTGTTTTGGGTAGGCATCTTTTAAAAGATGCAAAAACCATGAAGAAAGTGAGCAAGTTATCCATGTGGCTATCTGAGGGAAGAATATTCCAGGAAGAAGAAATAGTGAGTACAAATATCCTGAGGTGAACCTGCCTGCCCTGACAGGAATGTCCAAGAAATAGTGAGGATGTCAGTGCAGCTGAAGTGGAGGTTTGCCGGGGGCCAGCGTGAGGAACTCCGCCCAGGGCAAAGGTCAGGAGGAAGGCGGCTTGGCATACGCAAAGGCGTGATCAAGCCTCAGCAAACCCCCTGTTCCCGAGCATCTACCCCAGAAGCAGAGTCTGTTTTATGCTCTCACCTACACCTCTGACTTTACGGGGGGCTCTCCCCTATAACCGTTTCTCTCGGAGAAGGACTAAACTTGCAGCTCCAAGGCAATAAAAATTCCTGGGCGTGACAAGAGTGTTTTGACTTACGAACTCCTCTGAAGTTTATCTAGCCTGCCTGTATAGGTTAGTCTGGCCACATGTGATTGTTTACAGCCTCCCAACTATGAGAGGCATGAGATGTTTTAGACTTACTAAAGGCAAATTCTTTGGGGAAGTTAGAAATTATTTGTATAGTGGGTCGGTTAGGAATTATATTGGTGAAGGGTTTTTTCATTTGTTGTGTCAATAATTGCTGCTAATTCCCTGCCCTAGGTAGGACAAGGGTGTCTCAGGTCAAACCTCCCTGCTGACAGACTAGCTTGTGTGACAACCTCTCAGCCATAAACAGCACAGAGAGTTTTGGAGGATTTTGAAAGTCTTAATTAGCATAGGGCTTTTCTCATTATTGAGTCAATGATTGCCGCCAGGCCTCCATATCCTTAAGCACCTGGGAATATATTAATCAATGTATTTGGAATATAGAAAAGGAAATATAGTAGTTTTTGATGTTAGCAATACTAGACTTTTTGAGTTAATGAATTTTCTCTTTTGTTATAGATCACTGTACTTTGTTATAAATCACTGTGTCCTTGCTATGTAAAAATGTAACTTTATCACTATCTTAAGACTAAATAGATCTTAAGGGGAACATTGGTGAAGGGTTTTCATTTGCTGGGCTGATGTTTGCTGCTAAATCTCCATATTCCCTGCCTTTATAATGAATACAACTAGCGTATAGGAGAAATAAGTATTAACCTTTAAGATTGATCATGTTAACCTTGGGTTAAATAAATTCCTTTCTTGATTGTAACTCACTACACCCTCACCCTATAGGAATGCAACTTTATTTGGAGGGTGGTGCCTGGTTTAAGAAAAAACACCCTTGGAAAAAATAAGTTTTTTGGTTATCAGAAAGAAAGGATCATAAAATGTCAGCAGGTCTCATGGCCAAAAGATGATGTAAAACCCCTAAGACCTTTTTTATGTAAAGCACCTGATTTTGATAAAGGTCAGGACTTCTGACCCCCACGTGACTCTGTATTCATCCCTATATGTAACAAAAGGTATATAAGAAAACCTGAAAAATAAAGAAATGGGATCAGTTTCTGGAAAGACTGATTCCCCCATGTCATTCCTTCTTGCTCCCCATTTTTCTGGCTGAATTCCCATCTGGAGCATGGATGCTATTCCACGTAAACCAAGTTATTCAGCCTCTTTTTCTCCACTAATTTTCCTACTACACTGTTTCTAATCTCTCTATATATCTGTAATTAATTTTTTCCAAGGATGCTGACTCCGTCCCCACCTTCGAATCACCCTGGATCCACCGGGGCTGGACCCCGGCAGAGGTTGTCAAGAGAGTTGTGGGATACGAGACTGAAGACAGAAAAGAAAAGATCACAAAGGGCCTTTTAGGACATTGTACGAATGCTGCCTTCCACAGTGGAAGACATGGAGAGCCACACTCAGCAAGAAGGGCTAAAGTCTGGATGAGGAGCAGTGGTTTCACGGATAGATGGCATGGTGGTCCTGATCCAAGTATACTTGTCTTCTGTTGAATGAATGAATGAATGAAGACTATGCTAGGAAGAACAAGGCACTATGATTATCAGCCAAAACAAAAACAGTCTCTAAGCTATATAAGTTGTTGCGGCTCAAGTAACCTGTGTGTGTGTATTCAGTTGTGTCCAACTCTTTGCAACCCCATGGACTGTAGTCTGCCAGGCTCCTCTGTCTATGGGATTCCCAGGCAAGAATATTGGAGTGGGTAGCCATTTCCTCCTCCAGGAAATCTTCCCAACCCAGGGATCAAACCTACATCTCTGGTGTCTCCTGTATTGGTAGGTGGATTCTTTACCACTGCACCCCGTGGAAAGCCCCGACCTGTCTGTGGCTGCCATGTAACAGAGCAAAAATCATAGGGAGAGAAGCCATCCCTTGCCTCACCCCAGGGAAGACTGGAAGTGTCACTGGGGACTGCAACCAGTGCTGAGACTGCTCAGTAAAGGGAGGCTCAATGCTGGCAGATGACCAGCCAAGAAAAACACAAGGGTCTTGTTGCAGAAAGAATCAGACAACGCAGGGGAAAAAGAAAGAAGAGTCAAGAAACAAACTGCTTTGTATGCAGGAATTGGAGTACTGTATGAGAAACGCAGCATCTCAAATTTGTTGTGAAAGAAGAAATAATTTAACAAATGATGCTAAGACACTTGGTTAATGATGTGGACAAAACTTTTATTTGGAGCTCTATTTAAATCTAGATAGATTAAATATTTGAGCATTTGAAATAAAAAATATTGTTGGAGAAAACATAGGTCTTGGGCTGGGAAGGACTTTCTAAGCATACTTTGGTAGGAGAAATCAGAAAGAAAAAGACTGAAATTTTTGACCATAAAGAGGTTTAGAGTTTCTATGTGGAAAAAGCACCATAAAGACAGATTTAAAACTGGAAAAATATATTTGTAATATTCATGACAGAGCAAAGATTAATACCCTTAGCATTTAAAAAGCTATTATATATCTATTAAATAATAAAAACAAAAACTGGATTAAGTTTGTGAATAGTAAACTTGCTAATGAAGAGACACATGAAACATTAAAAGTGTGAAAAATCAATGCAAATTAAAATAGTAATAAGATATCCTTTGTCAGATTAGCAAGGATAAAAAGACTGCAGACACATAGTCTTGGCTAAGATGTTGGAAAGCAGTAACTTTTTAAAATATTGCTGGTTGTTACTGATAGACTTATTCTGCTGAGAAATTTGGCAATATACATCATATCCATGTGAGTGAGTGAAGTTGCTCAGTCATGTCCGGCTCTTTGCGACCCCATGGACTACCAGGCTCCTCCGTCCATGGGATTCTCCAGGCAAGAATACTGGAGTGGGTTACCATTTCCTTCTCCAGGGGATCTTCCCGACCCAGGGGTCGAACCTGGGTCTCCTGCATTAGAGGCAGACGCTTTAACCTCTGAGCGAAAGTCCACTTCTAATCATTTAAGCCAAGACAATGACTCCATGTATATGTAAAGATGGGTAGATAAGAATGTTTCTTTTTATGCTGTTTATGAAAAAAAATAGGGAATAATCTAATGTCTAACAATAACAGATGGCTTAAATAAAAGTGTGCCTAAAATGGAATAGTATGCAGCAATTAATAAAAACAATAAAGCTGCATATCAATGTGAAAACATTTTTCCATAGATTGTGTGTGGAAGATACAACTCACACTATGGGGTTGCACAGAGTCAGACACGACTGAAGTGACTTAGCGGCGGCAGCAGCAGCAGCAGCAGCAGCAGCAGCAGCCTACAGACTAGGAGAAAATATTTGCCAATGATGCAACTGATAATGGCTTAATTTCCAAAGTATATAAATAGCTCATACAACTCAGTAATGAATAATCAAACAACCCAATAAAAAAATGGGCAGAAGACCTAAATAAATATTTCTCCAAAGAAGACATACAAATGACTGATAGGTACATGAAAAGCTTCTCAACATTGCTAATTATTAGAGAAATGCAAATGAAAACTACAGTAAGATACCACCTCACACCAGTCTTCTAGAATGACCATTATTAAAATGTCTACAGATAACAAATGTTGGAGAGGGTGTAGAGAAAAGAGAACCCTTCTACACTGTTGGTGGGAATGTAAATTGATGCAGCCACTGTGGAGATCCATATGGAGGTTTCTCAAAAAACTAAAAATAGAGTTGCCATATGATCCAACAATGGCACTCCTGTGCATATACCCAGACAAAACTATAACTCAAAAATATACATGCATCCCTGCATTCATGGCCTTCCTTGGTGGCTCATGTGGTAAAGAATCTGCCTACAATGCAGGAGACCTGGGTTTGATTCCTGGAGATCCCTTGAAGAAGGGAATGATAACCCACTCTAGTATTCTTGCTTGGAGAATCCCATGGACAGAGGAGCCTGGTGGGCTACAGTCCATGAGGTCACAAAGAGTCAGACACGACTGAGCGACTAACACACCTATGTTCATAGCAGCACTACTGACAGTAGCCAAGACATGGAAGCAACCTAAATATACATCAACAGATTAATGGATAAAGAAGATGTGGCACATGTATACAATGGAATATTATTCAGCCATCAAAACTAACAAAATAATGTCATTTGCAGCAACATGGATGGAACTAGAGATTATCAAACTAAGTGACATAATTCAGAAAGAGAAAGACAAATATCATATGATATCACTTGTCTGTGGAATCTAAAATATGACACAAATCAGTTTATCAGTTAAACAAAAACAGACTCATGGATATAGAGAACAGACTTGTAGTTGCCAAGGTTGGGCTAGGGCAAGGAAGGACTGGGAATTTGGAATTAGCAGAGGCAAACATACATAGGATGGATAAACAGGAAGTTCCTACTATATAGCACAGGGAACTATATTCAATATCCTGTCATAAACCATAGAGGAAAAAATATGAAAAAGAATATATTATATATATGTATAAATGAAAAAGAAGATACAACTCACAGATCTCCAGATGCTGTGGAATATAACACCATGTGCTTGCATGTAATACTTGCATAGAAAAAATAATATAATAACAGTATTCTCTCTGGGTGATGTTACTCTGTGGTTTAAAAAAAATGTTTTCTTTTTGCTTATCTATATTACCTATTTAATTTATAATGATGTTGTAGAACTTGAACAATAGAGAAATATTTTAAAAAGTAAATTTTAAGTTGTATGTTTAAATTATTAAATTCTTATATACCTAATATTGAATTTTTTTCTGACACTTTTCAAAGTAAGATTTTTTTCAGGTCTAGCTGATCTAATTTTTAAAATGACATTTATGTCAAGGAAGTCTTATGTTTTACATAAAGAGTATTTCCTATGGGTGTCAATTTGGCCTCTACCTCATTATTATGACCAATATATTTTTCTCTCTGACATCTGACATTAGAGAAATGAAAATGCTGACATGGATTCATCACGTGCAACTGGCTTGTCCCACCCACAATCGACCTGTGAGAGAGCCTAGAAAATATTACCTTCGTGATGGCAATAAAGAATAAATTGGTGAAGATAAATCAGCATCTTTGTAAAGCACCATATTGCTGACAGGGGACAAAGAGGAAATGTAACAATTGAAATAGAGTGATTGAGGCAGAGGTGAGTAATAATAGCCCAGACACCAATGGATGTGGTTACCACAATGGGTGACAAACCCAAATGTTTGTCACAATGACTTGACTACAGGGATCTTTGGTGGTGGCTAATTGATTACGATGTATCCAGGACTGAAACAAATGACAGCTCACTGAAATTGTTCCCAATCTGTATAATCTAGAATCTTCTACTTTTGATGAACAGAGACTGAATCATCATGTTAGAATGCATGGGATCTTCTCCCAATTCCCAGCCTCAGGTCAATCCCTAGATCTAACTCCTTCCATACTCAAGTTGGATTGGTCCATCTGAATCTAGCTTGAACTCTGGCTGATGGCTGAAGACATTTAAGAGAAAATATGCTTCAATTCCAGTGCTGGGAAATTCCAGCATAGGAATAGGCAGAAAAATGGAACTTGCAGGTCAAAGGCTACTTCAGGGTCATTACGACATGCCAATCCCCCTAGACCATAGGCAGCTTTTCAACTGGGGTGTTGAATCTTCTCAGATGGGTGAAACTTGTCTGTAAGTTACCTTCTGATTATAATTGCTGTCACAGATTTTCCTGGTTGCTTTGATGGATGTAATAGAATCTGTAAACTAATGGTAGGAATAGTTGGTCACGTTTTGGAGGCTTATCTGTTATAGGCTTGTGGTTCAACACCCTTTCAATAAGCCCACTTCAACATCTGACACAGTAGTTTGTATATAATATATGTGCTAAGTCATTTCAGTTATGTCTGACTCTTTGCGACCCCATGCACCGTAGCCTGCCAGGCTCCTCTGTCCGTGGGATTTCCCAGGCAAGAGTACTAGAGTGGGTTGCCATTTTCTTCTCCAGGGGATCTTCCCAACACAGGGATCAAACCCACATCTCTTATGTCTCCTGCATTGGCAGGCAGGCTCTTTACCACTAGCGCCACCTGGAAAGCTGTATATAATAAGTGATCAGTAATTGTTAGTTCATTGTCCCTATAAGACAGGACCATACTTGAATCTTCTCAGACAACCAGAACTCACCTTGCTTTCAAAATAAGATATATACTTTTCTTATTATAAGAAGAATGCATTGCTATTGTTGAAAGTTTGGGAAATAAACGGAAAACTACAGGAGAAAATAACAGTAACATATCGTGCATGCTTAGTTGCTCAGTCATGTCTGACTGTTTACAACCCCATGGACTGGAACCCACCACTCTTCAGGCAAGAATACTGAAGTAGGTTGCCATTTCCTTCTCCAGGGGATCTTCCGGACCCAGGGGTTGAACCTGGTTCTCCTACATTTCAGGTGGATTCTTTACCATCTGAGCTACCAGGGAAGCCCTAATAAGTCATTAACACTCTCAGAAATAATGGCTATTAAGTTTTGGGGATATCAATTCAGTTCAGTTCAGTTGCTCAAACTGAGTCGTGTCCGACTCTTTGCGACCCCATGAACCACCACACGCCAGGCCTCCCTGTCCATCACCAACTCCCAGAGTCCACCCAAACCCATGTCCATTGAGTTGGTGATGCCATCCAACCATCTCATCCTTTGTCATCCCCTTCTCCTCCTGCCCTTAATCCTTCCCAGCATCAGGGTCCCTTTCAATGAGTCAGCTCTTCGCATCAGGTGGCCAAAGTATTAGAGTTTCAGCTTCAACATCAGTCCTTCCAATGAACAAGGACTGATATCCTTTAGGATGGACTGGTTGGATCTCCTTGCAGTCCAAGGGACTCTCAAGAGTCTTCTCCAACACCACAGTTCAAAAGCATCAATTCCTCTGCGCTCAGCCTTCTTCACAGTTCAACTCTCACATCCATACATGACCACAGGAAAAACCATAGCCTTGACTAGATGGACCTTTGTTGGCAAAGTAATGTCTCTGCTTTTTAATATGCTGTCTAGGTTGGTCATAACTTTCCTTCCATTTTAATCTTTGCTACCTACCTCTTCCAAACACAAACTGAGACAGTTCATACTATGTATTTAGGTCTATATCCACAATTTTTTGACATTAGGGACTGGGTTCCATGAAATAATACTCCTTCACATAGATAAACTTAACGTTTTTAAAATGTATTATTCTGTTGTTAAGTAGGAATTTGCCTTGATTTAAAAATTATGGGTAACAAACATCTTTGGGCATACATCTTGTTCACATTTTAATCATTTCTGTAAGATAAAACTCTATAAGGAGAATTACTTGGTCAAAGGATTTAAATATTGTATTTAAGAACCTGATGAATATAGCAACATCATTTCCTAGTTTGTATCTTGTATTTCCTTACACTGAGAATTATGGTATTTGGCTGACTGTTCCTTCATTAGCAATTAGTGTCTTTTTTTCTTTTAATTCTTTGCTAATTTGGTAGATAAAAGTGGAAACTACTGCATCAGTTACCTATTGGTGTGTAACAACCCCAAAGTTTAGTAAGCTTAAACAATGACTTGGTATTTCTTATGATAATATGGGCTGGCAAGTCAGGGTTATGTGGTTCTTTCCTGGTCTTAGGTCATTTATGCTTCTGTAGTCCTGTTCAGCTCGCTGGAGCTGAAGGGGCTAAGATGGCCTCACTCAAATGTCTGGAAGTGATTTCTAGCTGTTCGCTGTTACCTGCTTTTCTCCCCATCATGGTCTCTTATTTTGAAATCTATGTTAGATCAAGCTTCTTCACAGTTTCAGGGTTCCATTATGGTGGCAAGATTGAAAAGGGAGGCCCCACAAAGCCTAAGCTCCAGAACTAGAACAAAATAATTTCTACCCCATTCTTTTGGTCAAAGTAGGTCATAATGCTATCCCAGCTTCAAGGGGTAGAGCAATAGACTGCATTTCTTTATAAAAGGAGTATCAAAATCACACTGCAAAGGAGCATAGACTCAGAGAGGTGTGATTCACTGGAGGGCCATTACTATCACTCTTTATCATGTTATTCAATTTGATTATTTTTAATTGTGAATGAGGTTATTTTCTAGCTATTTGCATTTCTTTTTTACATTGTCTTTTGGCCATTTTTATATCATGTTCATCTTATTGTATTGGCCAGAGATTCCAAAACAATATTAGATAGAATTGGTCTGGTTTTGCAAGCAATAGCAAAGAGGTTTTATAACCAGAAACTCATTCCAATGTTTCAAATTTTATGCTATAATATGTAATATGTATGTAATGTGTATTATATCTGTTTTGCCAATCCCAAGGTTGACTATGTCATTTACTACTGTTTGTTTATTTTTAAAATTATTCCTCGGAGTGTGTGGTAAAGAATATTCACAGATTCTTTGTGAAAAAGCTCTATAGTCGCATGACAAGAATTAAAATCATTTCTTTATTTTCTCTTCTTTCCTTTTCCTTTCACTTCTCTAATTCTTATTTATTAAAACTTCTCAGATTCGTGATCTTCCCTGGATCATTTCCAACTTTTCCATGTGTTTGTTTAACTATGAAGTGTGGCAATGGAACCCCTCTTCTGGAAAGGGGTTAAATCTTGTGGTTAACTGGAAGGATTAGCTCACAGTTCTTACCAGTCATGATTTCAATGTTTTGTTGCTTTCTAGTGTGCACTGCTCAGCCTTTTATTTGTTATGGAAATTAGGTCTTTATCTGACATTAAGTCACATCTGGTTCAACTGACATTTACTTCCCAATGGCAAACAGGCTCATTACCAAAAAGCCTTCCCTAATCCTACCATCCCTCTTCTGCCCCACTTCTCTATTACTCTTTACAGAAAAACCTTCCAAACAGTTCACCCATGTTGTGGCATGTATCAGAATTTCATTCTTTTCATGGTCAAACAATATTTTATATAGATATATATTTGTATATATTTTATTTTATTTATTTTATATATATCACATTTTATTTATCCATTCATCTATTGATGAACATTTGCATACCTTACTTCCTTCAGGTCTCTTCTCAAATGTTCTCTTCTTATAGAGCCTTCCCTGACTACCTGTCTGAAAGAGTACCCTCTCAATGGCACTATCTCCTTACCCTCTCTTACTTTCTTCACAGACACATCCAACCCTGTATTATATGTATGTATGCATTTATTTATTTTCAGTTCTCTATCAGTGTCTCATTCATGGGCGTAAATGTTCTATGAGGACAAGGACTCAGACAATGAGTTCACTGTGTCTTTAGCTCCTTGATCAGAGACTGACCCAGGAAGCTGCTCCATACTTATTAAACGAGTGATTGAATTCACCTGCTTGTTTTCCAGTCTCACTTTCAATCCGTCTTTTTCATTTCATTCTGAGGAGAAAATGCATTTCCAGTCTCCTGTCTTTGGGGGAAGTTTTCTACAACTGGTAGCTCTTTATCCATTGGCAGGCACTTTATTTTGAAAGACTTCTGATGTATCCATTAAACTTTTGGACGAATACTACATTTGAGCTGCAGAATCTCTCTGGTCTTTGATTTTTGTTTTAGTTTCTGTTTTATATGGTTTTACTTGTGCTTTTTTTATTAATCTGAGGCTACACAATAGCTTTGTGTTTTCTACATGCCAAATTAAAATTATTTTTAAACTCTCCACTAGAAATATATTTATATAAATAAAACTTTATAGAAATTGCTTATGTAAGACTGTACTAGCATTAGTCAAGTTACCTCAACCCCTATTAGAGCATAAGCTTTCTCTTACCTAAAGAATCCTAAGAAAGAATGTGTATATTTACATCCTACTTCATTCTAGAAAAGGATTTGTGGTAGAATATACTAACAATCGGAGAAAATTAGTAAATTGGGGTAAGGCAAAAATAAGGTTCTAAAAAGTGAAGTAAATATTTGCCACCAGTCATTGTATTAAAATGTGAAAGAAGAGAAGGTTGCAATAGGAAGCTTTTTTGGACTTGAAAAAGTGCCATATGAGCATTTCAACTGCAGAAGAACAATGATGGAAATTAACTTATTTGTGCTCTTACAGATTAAGCCACGATTCAAGTAGACTAGTTTTTTTTAATTGCTTGAGATTTTTCGTGGATTTTTTAGGTATTTTTACTTATTTTATTTAAATCAATTGATAATATTTTTATTAACCTTCTGAGAGTTAGCATTCTAAATATTTTGAATGTCACCTCTGGATTTGGTATTATTTTATTGTTCTGTACTAACATTTGCAATTCTGTTGTAGGTCTCTACTGAGTAGTAGCTTTGGCCCTAATTTTTTGCTATTACTCTATTTATGGATTGAGGTAACATAGAAAGCAAAAGAAAATTCAATGAACAAAGTATAATGTCAGGAGTGTTTGCAATGCATTCACTTCAACCATCATTTGTCAGATACTTGCTGATTGAGTCATGAACTCAAGTGTGTCTACAGACCAAGCAGATAAATTGGCAAAGCAAGCCAGGTGTATGGAAAATCAATTACCAGAAATGTAATCAAGCTTTCTTTGTTTTTGCTGAAATATAGTATAAAGAGATAACATAATAAACACAGACATGCTAATGGTGATCATATTTTCCTATATACAGGGGGAATGCAAATTGAAAATAGAGATAGATAACTATTAATTGTTTTCTTTCATGTTTCATTACTCTTTTGATTTGGAACTGGAAAGCAGGCACCTTAACTTCCATGAAAACATGAAGTGTCAGGTCTTATATTTCACATTGTGTGGTGCAGGGTAAAATTAAGCCTTGAATCCTCTAACTAATTTTGATTCTTAATTAAATTCAGCCTTATAACAGAAAGAAGCTCTTCATAAAGTGATAGTTCATTTGAACGTGGATCGAATCTGTGCATAGTGTTTTTATATTTAGGATAAATAAATGCCATTCCTTCACTTGCAGTATTATATTGCTCTGCAGTTCACTAACTTCTATTTGGAGCTCCCAGTTCACATTATTAGTGCTAGCTGGGGAAGATGAACTGAACAGAGCTAGCTTATTTTCACAAAGTTTCAGTTTAAGAAAATATATTTGGAATTTGGGATTTAATTTCACACTTTTGGGAATGTCACTCTGGCTATGGCTATCATTTCTTTTAATAAAGGCAAGTAGGTGAGATTTTTCTCTGACAAATGAAAACTCCTAAATATTCATTTCTTGGAGTTAATGAACAAAACAAATTACTACATTTGATAATGTTCTTGATCAGAAATATTCAAAATATTTAGAAGGGTCATAATGTCAAGCCTTTGGTCCAACTTTTGCTGCCAAGTTGAGATAGGCATTTTTCCTTGGGTAACATGATATCATCATTTAAACAAATAATCAACACCTATTTATGATTTTTAAAAAATCTCAGGAAACTAGGAAACTATTGAAGCAATACTAAACTTCTTGCCCCCACAGTTCCCTAAGAACATTCACATGATGTGGTGTTGGTGACATTATTACATACTAATGATGATCATCTGTCCTGCTGTCCTTCAGATGCTGTAACTGTGCTCTGTTGGTGACCATCACAAATGCAAGCCATACTCAGAGAGTGCAGGAAAATGTGAACAAGTCATTTCCTAGTCATGTTAAATTTACCACCCAGAATTTTCTAGTACAAAGGTAGAATAGCGTATCAACTAACCATGTCTTCTCTTGAACCCTTCAGGCCATATCCACCACACTCCTAGAATTCAACTTCTCTCAATTTGAGGATACCCCTGCAGTACAATCACAGTCAACAGCTGGAAGGAGAGTGCAGAATAATCGAGGGCTAAGTGACAAGAAGAGTCCCATTTGCACAAGGAATGTCTGTCCCTAGACCCATGTGTTCCAAACTAGGAGGTAACACAGAGTTACCACATTGATCAGAGGGAAGAGAGGATATAGCTATAGTGTTGGCATTGTGGAGTGAAGGTCTCAGAAGCCCTTGAGGCCACAGGCATGGCCTTCCTTTGAGGGCCACCAACACCTTTGGAGGCTACAGAGGTAGAGGGTCACCCTGTGTTCCAGTAGGGGGATCACATGGTAATGGGTGCCTGCTGTCAACCCATTCACCCTCAGGTGCTATAGACTGGAAGCAGCATTGCCAAAGAGTTGGTGATGGATCCTTGGTAGAGTAGAGATACTTGTGTGATATGAGTGAGACCCACTCCAAATCGGGGAATCAGCACCAGTCTTGTGCACCTTCATGGTAGAAATACTATGCTGCCTGTCTATGGGAGCACTCTCCTTATCAGGCTGCTCTCCTGGAACTGGGACCTCAAGACCAGTGCACAGATTTGATTTCCAGAGCTGTTTGGGGCATCTTGTTGACCTCATGCAAAGGGGTAGGATAGTGACTCAAAAAGCAACTGGAAGGGACAAATGACAATCGGTGATTGGGCAAAGTGCATATTGCCTGGGAAGCCCTGCTGCGTGGGCCAGTACCAGTGTGAGGGGAATTTAGAAAATTCCCAGTAAGGCAGTCGTAAGGCCCAGAGCCTCTTATATTCAAAACATTTTTTTAAAATCCCCAAATGTAAATGGTTTGGTGTCAGGCAACTAAATTAATATGTAACTGTATTTCATAGCAGCATTGCTGACTATTCACATTCAAGATAAATCGTACTGAAATTGCACTCCTTTTCTAGTCTATTCAGTGTTTCATCACAAAGTATGTTGGCTCAGAGTGCAGGTCTTAAACTAGAAAGGTTAGATGGGAACCCCAACTCTTCTCCTTACTGGCTCTGTGACTTTGGATAAGTTAGTCAACCTGTGTTCCAGCTTCCTCATCAGTACTAGGACCTATCTCATAAAGTTGTACTGAGTATTACATGTGTGAATGAATGTAAATACCTAAAATTCTGACAGCTGCATGATATGCACTCTATGTGCTATTATTGTCATATGCCAGAGATTCTCAATAGAGGTGAGTTTGCTCTTTAGGGACATTTCAGAATGTTTTCAGATAGTTTTGCTTGTGTGTGTGTGTGTGTGTGTGTGTGTGTGTGTGTGTGTGTAGGTGTGCAGGGGTGCCAATGGAACCTAATGGGTAGAGGTCAATGATGCTGCTGAACATTCTAGGATGCACAGGACAGTCCCACAGTGAAGAGTTATTTGGCCGCAAATGTCATCAATGCCAAGGTTAAGAAACCCTGCTGTATACTATTGACAGTTCTTACTATGGTCTGTTTCATAATGGTGTCTTCAGTTGCATACTGTTAACATAGGTATACTTTCTTTGCAAAATACCAGTGAAATATACACTCTCTCATTTATCTTAAAAGAGGCTACCCTCTTAACCTGTCTAGAGAGAGTGGATACAAGAATTATTTACTGATCCTTCCTCTATTACAAGTGCAACAGAGCAAATACAGTAACAATTGCAAACCAACAACTGGCTTCAGTGACTGAGGGAAAATAGAGAGTGATAAGGTGACAGGGTGTCAGAGATGGCCTTGGATCCCTGAAGCACTCAAGTCTAGAAAGAAACCACTTACTTTCTTTCCTTCCCTCACCCTCTTACATACAAGATGGCACAGGGTCAGTTATTGTTTGAATGGTGGGAGGTGGTGGAAGGAAAAGGTGAACTAATGGACAAAAACTCCATCAGTTGATATTTCAAATATGTTTACTCTGTTCCATGCAATTGTGAAAAAAAGTCGTGAGAGTGAATGATAACAGCAACCAAAAACTTATGTGTTTCAAAAGGCTGGGCACATTTCTGGAAGTATTTTGATAGTAAATGAGGTCTCCTTAGAGGCAGAGGGTTCCCTATGTCCTCCATGCTCAAAGTGTGGAACATAGGCCAGTAGCATCACCCAGAGCTTGTTAAAAAGGTGAAACCTTGGCCCTACTCTAGACCTGCTAAGTCAGAATCTGGATTTTAACAAAATCTCTCGGTAATATATTGGGTTGGCAAAAATGTTCTTTTGGGTTTGTTCATGTTTTTCCCCAACATTGTATGAAAACACAGAATGAACTTTTGGGCCAACTCAGTATATAGACATGAAAATTTGAGAAGTGCTGGAATGTTCTCTCTGTCCCTGGCACATATAATATGCAGTTCAGCTTTTAATTCAGTATTGGGCCTATTAATAGGCTAAAGGTGATAGGGTGAAGGATTTTTAATCATCAATGAGAAAGTGATTTCCCCTTCCATTAAGTAATTTACATACCATTGAGCTTATTTATAGATTCTCAAATGATCTGATTTTATAAGATATGATCTTTTCATTAAACTCATGGTTAATGATTTGTGTCATATTTGCAATTTAAAAGTTATGAATGAAGAGTATCAACCCTCTGAAAAGGTAACAAAGTGTGTTCTGCCATCTTTGTATTATAACTTGCAGACAGGAGAACCACACTTGCAATCCAGCTACGGCATTCTCTGTTTCTGATCTCTACAGTGTGTATTTATTAGCATACATCTAGATATGGTAACTAATCTCCTACACACTTAGTTGACTGTCAGAGGCTGAAAATGAAAGAGAAGTTACTACCAAATTGAAGAAAAGGACACATTGCTTCAATTAGGCACACTTCTTTACTAAATAAATGGGACTTGTAGACCAGGAGACTGAAAATTGTGGGTCCATCAAAAATCCCAGTGTGAGCAACAGAATGGGCACTGCCTTTACAGGTCTAGGGGCCATTTGAGCCATCACCAGATGCCTGCTTCTGATTTTCATTGCCTTCATTTTTAACCCTCTCCCAATCCCAGGAAAGGAGAAAAGAGTGGGTATCTCATTCTCTGGCAAGGGGGCTAAAGGATGGGGTGTGCAAATGATACAAAGCTCTATGAGCTGCATATTCATAACTGATGGCCAAATCTACCATCGCCATCACTTTCTCCCCTATAGCTCCTGGTAAGTCTCCCTTGCCTTTTATTCATGCTACCTTCTGAAACTACAGTAGATCCCAGAGAGCTGGCTATAGCTGTAAAACCTGAGGCAGATAGAGAACTCTGCCTTTCTAGCCAGGAAACAAAGACATTCCTTTGCCCTTCCATATTGGGTGATTTCCAAAGTACTGTATTCTGTGTGCCTTGGAAATAGTCGAGTGTTTTGGGCTGCAAGCCACCAGGAGAAATAAATTTGAACTTTATCTCCTGCTGGTGAAAGATAATGAGCATTTTCTTATGAAATTTTGGCCCTCTCTCTTTCCAGTAGCCCATGCATTCCATGCAATTGTGAAAAAAAGTCGTGAGAGTGAATGATAACAGCAACCAAAAACTTATGTGTTTCAAAAGGCTGGGCACATTTCTGGAAGTATTTTGATAGTAAATGAGGTCTCCTTAGAGGCAGAGGGTTCCCTATGTCCTCCATGCTCAAAGTGTGGAACATAGGCCAGTAGCATCACCCAGAGCTTGTTAAAAAGGTGAAACCTTGGCCCTACTCTAGACCTGCTAAGTCAGAATCTGGATTTTAACAAAATCTCTCGGTAATATATTGGGTTGGCAAAAATGTTCTTTTGGGTTTGTTCATGTTTTTCCCCAACATTGTATGAAAACACAGAATGAACTTTTGGGCCAACTCAGTATATAGACATGAAAATTTGAGAAGTGCTGGAATGTTCTCTCTGTCCCTGGCACATATAATATGCAGTTCAGCTTTTAATTCAGTATTGGGCCTATTAATAGGCTAAAGGTGATAGGGTGAAGGATTTTTAATCATCAATGAGAAAGTGATTTCCCCTTCCATTAAGTAATTTACATACCATTGAGCTTATTTATAGATTCTCAAATGATCTGATTTTATAAGATATGATCTTTTCATTAAACTCATGGTTAATGATTTGTGTCATATTTGCAATTTAAAAGTTATGAATGAAGAGTATCAACCCTCTGAAAAGGTAACAAAGTGTGTTCTGCCATCTTTGTATTATAACTTGCAGACAGGAGAACCACACTTGCAATCCAGCTACGGCATTCTCTGTTTCTGATCTCTACAGTGTGTATTTATTAGCATACATCTAGATATGGTAACTAATCTCCTACACACTTAGTTGACTGTCAGAGGCTGAAAATGAAAGAGAAGTTACTACCAAATTGAAGAAAAGGACACATTGCTTCAATTAGGCACACTTCTTTACTAAATAAATGGGACTTGTAGACCAGGAGACTGAAAATTGTGGGTCCATCAAAAATCCCAGTGTGAGCAACAGAATGGGCACTGCCTTTACAGGTCTAGGGGCCATTTGAGCCATCACCAGATGCCTGCTTCTGATTTTCATTGCCTTCATTTTTAACCCTCTCCCAATCCCAGGAAAGGAGAAAAGAGTGGGTATCTCATTCTCTGGCAAGGGGGCTAAAGGATGGGGTGTGCAAATGATACAAAGCTCTATGAGCTGCATATTCATAACTGATGGCCAAATCTACCATCGCCATCACTTTCTCCCCTATAGCTCCTGGTAAGTCTCCCTTGCCTTTTATTCATGCTACCTTCTGAAACTACAGTAGATCCCAGAGAGCTGGCTATAGCTGTAAAACCTGAGGCAGATAGAGAACTCTGCCTTTCTAGCCAGGAAACAAAGACATTCCTTTGCCCTTCCATATTGGGTGATTTCCAAAGTACTGTATTCTGTGTGCCTTGGAAATAGTCGAGTGTTTTGGGCTGCAAGCCACCAGGAGAAATAAATTTGAACTTTATCTCCTGCTGGTGAAAGATAATGAGCATTTTCTTATGAAATTTTGGCCCTCTCTCTTTCCAGTAGCCCATGCACATCTATTGTGCCAACTTTCATATACCATCACTATCATTATTAGACACAATAACATCTAAAATGCCATCAAAATAAATCTCATCTCAAATTGCCTTCCTGAAGTGAACTGAGGAGATTCTGGCATCCATAAATGCAGAAATGGACATTACAATGGGCTGTGTGTTGTATCAGACCAAAAATGAAATGAGGAACATATCAAGCTTGAAAGTTCATCAGAAGCTTCTAGATAATTCTGCCACTGTTTCAATTTAAGTAGTCTCTCATGAAACATTGGATCTCATTAGGCTTTCAGCACTCAAGCCCCAGGATGCATTGTATTTAATTAACTCTTCCTGGCATAAAAGTTCTCAGAAGCTCTAAGCTCTGGTAGCCAAATAAAATTCCCTCAAAGGTAATCTCAGAAACCTCTAGAGATATATACATTTTAAATGTCATTTATCTTTCAATATGCAAACTCAGACTTTGAGGGAGTTGTGGGTGAGGAGACAGAGATGTCTGCAGACATCTGTCATAAAACCAGTATGAAATCTGCTTAAGAGAGAAATTATACTTGTTGCTATTAAGTGATTACAAGCAAGATACATGCCCATATTTAGATAGGATAGGGGTGTGGCTAAAGCTTATTAAGACTTTTCTGAAATAACAGAAATCTGGGCTGAATATGCTCAAGTTTTGGCATGTCAACTATTCATAGGGTTTTAATTATCTATTTGCTGTGGGTTCTTTTCCTGGGCGTATTTTGTTTGTGAAAATTTGTCATGCTATGTACTTGTTATCAGTACACTTTTCTTGATGTGTGTTTCAACAAAAAGTAACAATAAAAAAAATCAAACATGTAGTTTGTGAAGTAGTCCAGCTACCTGATGTTATGATGGCAAAGCCTTGGTGAGGGCCAGTCACTGGAAACAGAGAGAGGGACATTTTAATGGCCTAATAAGGCCAAGAGCCAGAGTTTCTAGAGGAAAGTTTGAGAGGCTCGAGGTGAGATGGGGATGATAACTAATAGTGGAGAGGGGAATAGTGAATCAGGATGCTAGAACTCAAAGCCAGTTGAAACAGGAAGCCAACCCAGGAGTCGAGCATAACTGGATCACAGGACACTGCTAAGAGGATTTCAGCAGGAATTAACAGAAATCTGAGCAGATGAGCAAGTATGGGTGGATTTCTTCTTTCTGATTCAAAAAGTGTCAGAGATCCTACCCAGGCTCTTGGATGGGACCCAATACTCATTTAGAAGGTGGAATTGTCAACTACCCAAAAAACATTAGTCTCCCAAATAGTGTGTCCTCTGAAACTCCTTCTTGTTTATCTTGGCATCCTCTCAAGCACTTCCCCCTTCTTGGTACCATTTGATTCGCCATCCCAGTCAGGGATCAGATTTTGTGGTCATTCGTACTAAGCCAGATGGCTGAATTGATCTGCCAACTTTCCACTCAACAAACACTCATTGAGCACCTACAATGTGCCAGGACCTGTTCCAGGTGTTGAGAAGACAATGAATGGAGCAGAGAAAATCTCTGTCCCTTGACGCTTATACCATGTTGATGATGACTAATATACCACAGTTAAAGGGCTTATCCAATTTAGTTTTATAAGCAAAGAAAAACTCTGCTGAGAATCATCAAAATATCGCAATGGCTAAAATATCCACAGTGTGTCCAATGGTTAACCTACACACGTACACATAAAAAGGATGCCATACAGAGGCATTTGCTGCTGTTGTTTAGTCACTAAATCATGTCCAACTCTGCAACCCCTGGACCATAGCCCACCAGGCTCTTCTGTACATGGGATTTCCCAGGCAAGAATATTGAAGTGGGTTGCCATTTCCCTCTCCACATACAGAGGCATATTCCTTGCTAACTGTCAATCCAAGGAGAGTACATTTCATGAGGTTGAAAAGACCCACCTTTGAGGGTTAAAGTCCCTCCCTCTTACTGGATATGAATGGGCAAGTAATTTGCTTTCCCTCCCTCTCAGGGTCCCAATTTTCTCTTTTGTGGAAAGAGAATAATTTAAGTACCTATATTCTAAAGTTGTAATGAGGGTTAATATGTTGATCTTAGTTACTAATTCATAATAATTAGATAGATAATCATTTAATAAAAGGTAATGCATTCTGAATGCCTCAATACTTTCAAGTTTTCAACCTTTCTCAAGCCCTTCTTGATAAAGCGTTTACTTACGTAAACTTTCTCAAGTTCCTCAAGCTCTCATCTCTACGTTGTGAGATGCCAGGGGCTGTTGCAGCATTTTTAAGGATTGTGGGAGGTGGGGAGACTTACAATTGCTGGGCACTTTTCTTTCTGAATTCCTACTCTATCCAAATTTTTGATTCAGATTTCCTGGTCCATAATCTTGCTTCCCTGGTGGCTCAGAGGTTAAAGCGTCTGCCTCCAGTGCGGGAGACCCGGGTTCGATCCCTGGGTCGGGAAGATCCCCTGGAGAAGGAAATGGCAATCCACTCCAGTATTCTTGCCTGGAGAATCCCATGGACGGAGAAGCCTAGTAGGTTACAGTCCATGGGGTCGCAAAGAGTCGGACACGACTGAGCGACTTCACCTTCACCTTCAATCTTGCTTCCTGCAACTTGTCCTTTGCACTGGTACCTCTGTTTCACCTTTGTTCCCTCCATGAATCACTAACACAAGGCTGTTGGGTACAGTAGACAGTGGTTGAAGATTTGGAGACGACCAAGAGAGCCCAGGGTATTGCTTAGAACAGGAGCACCCTCTTCATGAAGAATTCCTCTTGATCATCTTTCCTTCCCTAAAACTTGGCTTCATCCTTGACATCTCTTTATATCATTCTTTATATGCGATCCATCAGGAAATCCTGTTGGTTTTTACCTTCAAAACATATAAAGCATGGACCTTTTAAAAAACGGATGTTTTCCAAGTGCCCAAGACAATGTCTGGCATAAAGGAGGTACTCAAAAATTATTTGTTGAGTAAATGAAGAAAATGTGCCTAGAAAATGCCTGGCATGAAGAAATATACGAACTTAAACTTCTTAAAATATGATTTTCTGTGATCTGTAATTTAGCCTTTCAAGTGGTTACTATCAGGAGTAAGTTTTCTCTGCAGAAAACTGACCATCTTAAACATCACACTTCAGGTCAGTTAATTAGCACTTGGTTGTACCATTCCTGTCTTGGTTCTGCAGGACTGATCATCTTGAGTGTTTGCTACAGATGGTTTCTCAGGTTTGCAGAGCTGCAGAGGAGAAATCGAGCCTTAGGGACCTCTCCCTTCCCCAGTAAGAGGCAGCTCCCTTATAAGGATCAGCTTGAGACCAGATGAAAGCTTCTCGCTTTACCACAATTATCATATCTGTAGATTTAAATAGTGTCAGGTTGATTGAGGAAAGGCGCCATCTGAACTGTCAGGTGTTTGCAATTAAAAATAAAATTGCACAGCCAAGAAGCCATTATCACAAGTCCTGCACATGTTAGACATTTCTGGTTCTACCAAATACATCACAAGAGGTATCAAGAATATGAGAAATGTGCACATTTGCATTTTAGTTCAGTGAGACAGCTTTTCTTCTTGCTGCCTCAATGAAAATTTTTAGACACATATTAACATATCTCTGCTCTGCTTAAAATATTTTTTTATAATTCTCTATAAAATACATGAAACATACTTCCTTGGTCTAACATTCCAAGAACCCCATATCTACCACAGGAGTGGAATACATTGGACCTGAGACCCCGGTTATATTTTTGTTCCTCGCATGCCTGCAGTGAATTTGGTATCAGCATTCTTCAGCATTCATACACTGCCCTTTTGTGATCAATGTCCTCATCCCAATAAGTCACCCGAAATAGTCTGTCTCTCTCACTCTGACTTTATCTCTTGGTACTTTCCCTGCCTCATTCTCTGCCAGCTATGCTAGGCTCTGTTTCTTCAACACTAGGAACCCTCCAGCCTCAGGCCCTTTGCACTGGCTGTATCTCTTTCTATAACATTCTCTACATGTGTAACTTCATAGGTAACTCCATCATTTTAAGTTTGTGCTCCGATCTTACCTTTTTAATGAGACCTAGCATAACCACCAATTTAAAGCTGTGAATCCCTTGTGGGAGGCGAATAAAAGATCCCCAAAGATGTTCACATTCTAATCCCCAGAACCTGTGAATATGTTAGCTGACATGGCAAAGGGGACTTTGCAGTGTGATTAAGTTAAAGATCTTGAGATGAGAACATTATCCTGGATTATTTGGGTGGGAGACAGGAGAGTCAGAGTCAGAGAAGATATGACACAGAAACGAAAGTAATAAAGGAGAGACATTTAAAGATGATACCCTGCTAGGTTCAAAGATGGGAAAAGAGATCATGAGTCAAGGAACTGCAGGTGTCCCCAAGAGGCTGGAAAAGGCAAGGAAATGAATCTCCTTTAGAGCTTCCAGAAGAAATGCAGTCCTGCTAATACCTTTATTCAGAACTACTGGCCTCTAAGCCATAAGATAACAAATTTATGTTGTTTTAAACCATTACTTGTGGTAATTTGTTACAGCAGTAAGAGGAAACTAACATACCCCCAGTCTCCTTTTTTCCTTTTTTCATATCACATACCAACCTCTATTGTACTGGACAATGTGTTTATCTTGTCTATTGTTTATTATTCTCTCTCCTGCCTTACCCTCTGCTTCTATGCTGTAAACCCCACAAGGGCAAATACCTTCATCTATTTTGGTCACTGCTATAAATGTGCACTTAGATCCTGATTTTGCTGAATTAATTGGTTAGTTAATCCTCAATCTATTTTTACCCCCTGAAATTACTTCCTACCATTTAAAATAAATCGTCCGACCTGGCCCCTAATCCTGTCTTTCCTCCCTCCCTTTCTATTTCCTTCCCTCCCTCCCTCTCAAACACACACACAGACACACAGACACAGACAGACACATACACACACCCCTGATACACACCCCCTCTGAATTTAGAATTCTGTCCCTCTATCAGACTGGGTCCAGTTTCAAGTTATAGCTTTCCATGACGTCTTCCCTTGACTCAACAGTTCACACTGAAATCCACATTTTCTGAACTGCTAAAGCATCTCATACCGGCTTCCCTGGTGGCTCAGAGGTTAAAACGTCTGCCTGCAATGCAGGAGACCTGGGTTTGATCCCTGGGTCGGGAAGATGCCCTGGAGAAGGAAACGGCAGCCCACTCCAGTATTCTTGCCTGGAGAATCCCATGGACGGAGGAGCCTGGTGGGCTACAGTCCATGGGGTCGCAAAGAGTCGGACATGACTGAGCGACTTCACTTTCACTTTCAAAGCATCTCATGTTATTCCCCGGTTTTGCACTTATGTGTTCTTACTTTTTGTATCAGCCAGTTTGGCCTCAGGAAGCAGAAAGTGCACAGTAATTAGAACATGGGGAGTTTAACATAAAGAATTGTTAACTAATAAAAAGAAACTAACTACTGAGGGGTAAAGGATAATTCTAAAGAATACAGGGAAGGCAGATAGAGGAGGCAGCCACTCTCCCTAGGACTGAGGCCGAGTACCTAAGTGACACACTGGAAAAGCTCCCTAGGCCCCCACTAAGGCTGAGCGATTCAGACCTCAGTGGGAGGGTGTTGGCACCGCACGGTGGATAGTGGAGAACTTCACTGAGGCTGAAGTGCAGACAGGCTAGCAAACAGGAAATCGCTGGCTGGATGCCAGCTAAACTCACTAGGAATCTACATGATGGGGTGCTGATGAGACTCATAGGCGATTGCCCAGGGAGTGCTACAAAAACACTCTGAGAAGCGGCCTTCTAAGTTCCTAGTGGAATCTGCTGGGAAGCTGCCCGTGAGAATGCCACTGAAACTGGCTAGAAAGCCACCTGCGGGAGTGCTTGGAAACTCACTGAAGACCGAGCGCCTCTGGGTGTTTGCCTGCTGCTGACCACTGCGTGCTGCAGAAGCAAGCAAGAAACAAGCACATTAGGAAGAGGCATCCCTTCACCCTGCCACATGTGTCTAGCACCTTCTATGAACAAATCCTAACAATGTACCATCTGGCAAAGGAGAAATGTTTATAAGGTCAGGCTCCAGTATTACATAGCAGAGAAAAGAAGGGTGGATTTGGAGTTGAGGTGCAATACATTATCGGTACACCTTTGTATTTATAGTTTCTCTTGAATGTTAGCAATCTTGTAAGCCCCTTGAAGGCAAGGGCAATGTCATACTTCTCCCCGCTTGCCTGCTCCCTGCCACAGTTTATATGGCATTTAACACAGTGCTGACCACATGTACCAAGAGCTTGGTTGAATGAAAATAAGATTTTCCCAAGCCCTTATTTGCTCACTAGCCTAGGAAGACAATGACATCATCACTTCCTTTTATGCTACCCTATTCTGAGATCTAATGACAGAGCAGTTCAACCCAGAGTGAATAGCAGCTGCCACCAAGCTAGCAATTTCCAACTGCAAACCAGGCTGTGATTTTCTCCTTGGTGATGATGCCATCTTGGATGTCATTTTCAAAAATGCTGAAGCCAAGCTGGGGTGAATTGTGATTTTGTTTATTAAACTCTCACTTGGTGGGGAACAGCCCTGTCAGATGCTGGTTT
Organism: Cephalophus harveyi; assembly: GCA_006410635.1. Classification (NCBI taxonomy): domain Eukaryota; kingdom Metazoa; phylum Chordata; class Mammalia; order Artiodactyla; family Bovidae; genus Cephalophus; species Cephalophus harveyi. Next base: position 204,671 of record SJYT01084057.1, on the reverse strand, counting down.
TCCCAGAGTCAATTCTTACTTAGGCCTCAAGCCAACCCATCAAGGAGGTATGTTCAATGTGTCACACCTTCTTCTCTTCTCATAAGGACTTAGACGGTTCACAGAACAATCTTTTCAAAATCAGATGACTCAAACTGCACAAACATTCTTTGTGTACAAAAGGGAGTACAGTCTAACAGTTACATTCATTTTAATGCATTTCTTGGCCTCCAAAGGCCTTCAAAAGTCTTATTTTGTGTGAATCCAAGAATCTCTATTAAGTAGCCCATTCCAAAAAAAAAAGATTGCCCAGCCCTAATTTTAACATTAGTCCAAGTCCTTTCTAGTATTCCCTTGTCCATGATAACATACGATAGGGTTTGTTCCTTACCCTAAATATAATGATTTGTACCAAATATCATTAGCCCAACACCAGTAATTATGGCCCATACTGTTTCTTCAGAGGCAAAAATGGCTTGGTCTTGAGCTAGACAAATTTCTATGAGCTCAGTGCACATGTTACTTATGTGACCTTGGCTGTGTTACTTCACAAATTTCGGAGTCCTCCTTGTTAAATCAGGGCTAGCTGACAGAAATGGGGCAAGCTATCTTCTTTAGACTGAGCCAGTTTTCTCCATAGGAGCAAATGAAACTCACTCCATAGAGAGTTATGAGAATAATGTTTAAAAGCCTTTGGCTAATGAATGGTCAATAAATGCCAACTATGATTATATCACAAACCAAACAATGTCACCCTTTCTAGTCCAAGCCACCATCACCTATTCCCAGAACGACTGCCACGGCCTCCCAACTGGTGTTCCTGCTTGCACTCTCACCTACAGTCTATTCACTACGCAGCAGCCTGAAGAATTTTCTAAACGTAAATCAAGTTTTGTCCACTCCCTTACTCAAAGCCCTAAGCTGACTTCCCATCACACTTTGAACAAAGTCCAAAGTCCTCACTAAGGCCTTCAGGGCTCCATGTGATTTGGCCTTGACCTACTTCTCTGATCTCCTCTCTTAATTATTTCCTTTATCCTTTTCTCCCATCTAGTCCTGATTTTCTTGTGGTTCCTCAGCCATGCAAGTATGTTTTGCCCCAGGGACATTTTATATGCTGATCTTCTTCATTGGAATGCTCCTCATTCCTACATATTCACATTGCCCATGACTTATTCCTATAGTTTATTCAGGATTCCCCTCAAACATCTTCTCCTTAAAAAGGCCTTCCTTGGCCACTGTAGGCAAAGTGGCTCCTACCTTCCATCCACTAGTCTCTAACCCCCTTACCTGATTTTATACACAGACTTAAGTCCATATGGATACCTGACATTATGTTATTTGTTTACAGCCTTTTGTTCTATTAAAATATAAGTTTTGTGAAAGCAGGGACTTTGTTCACTATGGTTTAGTACTTGGCATAATTTAGCTGTACAATAAATATTTGTTGACACAATGAGCATTATTGTTATTATTACCCATGATATTCAGTTTTGTGGGATTTTGGATCTTTTGTGAGGCTCTCTTTGAAATGTTTAGTGCCTCTAATTGTGGCCAACTCATCCCCTTCTTGGTAATTTGTGTAAATCTTAGCTGAGATTCCCAGGACTGAGATACATGGCTTGACTCCAAGTCTTTGGGGGAAAGAGAGAAGAGAAAAAAAATAGGGGAAGAGAACCTGATGGGTGATATGGGAGTATCTCAAAGAAAAATCTTAACTCAATTTATTATTTTGTCTAGAGCCATTCCTGGACACTTGCTCAAACCACAATTTTATATGTGAGTAAAACACCTTTCCTCTGCCTCTCTTTCCTAAATTTACTTATCTTCTGCCTGAATAACATAAATGTAATGTCAATTGTTGAAGAGAAGCCAATTCCAACATTTTTCAAGTTATCTGAAAACAAAATGGAAGAATTTGGTTTTTGTTTTTGTTTTAGCAGTGAAAATCATGCCCTAGATTATCATCAAACAAACTTAAATATCAAGTCATAGTAAAGCATATAACTCAATTCTGAAAGTTCATTCCTAGGAATACTATGGTTGAACTATTGCTGATGTTCAACTCACTTTGAGCTAGTAAAATGGAACTTTCATATGGTTCACTCTCATATTTGTGGCACTAATTAAAATTTAGAGATTATAAAATTCAGAGATAAAGCTATAACTCTTCTTTATTTCTAACTAGGAAAATTAGCTTGTATTCATAAGGATAGATAAAGTTGTTATTTAGTCGCTCAATTGTGTCCAACTCTTTGTGACCCATGGAATGCAGCACGCCAGGCCTCCCTGTCCCTTACCATCTCCCATAGCTTGCTCAATCTCATATCCATTGAGTCAATGATGGCATCCAACCATCTCATCCTCTGTGGTCCCCTTCTCCTCCTGTCCTCAATCTTTCCCAGCATCACCTAGATAAGGTTTTGCTATAGCAAAAAACTTTCTCCCCAAATCTCAATGGCTTAATATAATAAAAATATATTTCTTGCTCATGCTGCATGTTCCAATACAGGTTGGCAGGGGGCTTTGCTTCACTCAGTCACTCAGGTATCCAGGCTGATAGAAGTACCACCTTCTTGGGACTTCCCTGGTGGTCCAGTGCCTAAGACTCCACACTCCCAATGCAGGGGGCATCGGGGAACTAGATTCCACATGCCACAGCTAGAAATTTGAATGCAGCAACTAAGAGTTAGCATGCTGCAACGGAAGATCCCATGTGCCCCAACTAAGAACCTACACAGACATATATATATATATATATATATATACACACACCATCTTCTTACAATTGTACCATCTGGAATGCATGGACATTTTGGTGGATGCCATAAAAGCAAAGATGAGGGAACTGAGCATGGGCATTTTCAGTGCCTCAGTCCAGAAGTGACCCACCCAGTTTCTGTTCCTTTTTTATTGGCTAGAGGTGGTCCTATGGCTCTTACAGGCTCACTTGCTACCTCCTTCCTATCTCTAGCTTAGGCCATCCCCTAGATAACCTCTCTCCCCACTTTTTTGGATTCTTCTCAATTCATACCACAATGACACCCTGTAAGGCCTGGATGGCTCTTCTCAGATGGCTCTTGTGACAGTGTAACATTTACGGATCTCCTTTCATACTCCTTGGCTGGAAAGAAAGGGAGACTAAAGTTTTCTGGCAGTGGGAAGAGGAGCAAGGGAACAAGGTGTATGTAGCCATGTTGGCTCTCTCTGCTTAGACACAGTGTACCATCATTTCAACCCTCTGGGTCTGCCGCATGCTGGTCCAGGGAGCTTTACAAAAAGGATATCTCAATAAGAGGTGAAGTGAGACATAAACCTTTTTCTTCACTCATTTCTCCAAACTGATCTGGGGATTTTTATCATCTTTTTCCTATAGATTTTTTCGTGGTGGGAGGAGGGAAGCAGAGGAGAGTCAGAAGAAACTGGAGAACAAAATCTCACCTTGGCTCTAAACTTTCTTGCCCTTTCCCCCTAAACTTACTGAAGTTCGTTCTCTAAGGCTTTATTTCTTCTTTATGTGGCTGGAAAATGCTCCTATCAACACACAGTGTTCAACTTATGATTTGGATAGAAACTCTAGTCTTCCCCTGGTAGGCTTTGGATCCTGACACTGAAAGCCAAGTTCTTTTCCTCCAGAGACTAGCCTTTGCAAATCAAAAGCACTTTGGCTTTTAGGCCATTTTCTCTGCTAAGGACATTAAAATTTCTAATTCATAATTAAAGTTGAATAGTGATTATTTGTTCTAAGTTGGTCCCACCATACTTTTGGAGCATGACTGACAATGATTAAATGGGCAAAGGGCAAGCCATAGGACTACTAAGAATTACGGAAAATTACTGGGAACAAAATACAGTAAACTTCATGCCACCTAGATCTATATATAATTCCTTGAATTTGAATTAATGACTGGCATTCCTCCTCCTTCCAGTCTGTTTCTCACCTAGTGAGGACCTCAACTTCTTTTTCTGTTTAGAATGTGTGTAAGTGGGTGTTATGGAGGCAAGGGCGAGGACTGGTGACAGCTGGCAGGCTGCCCTGATGTGGAGGGTAGGTGCCTGAGTTTCCTGTATTCTCCTGGCCTGTTTCTTCATATTGGTCTGCAAAATGCTAGTCTGTGCTGCAGTTCTACATACTCAAAAGGACCAGGCTCACTCTCATGAGCTATTTAGCAGGCAGTGAAATTAGGAGATGCCAAAACATGGTCTGAATCAGGACAGATTTAGATCACACAGCTGAACTCCTGGAACTCCTGGCAGTCTGGCTAATAGGTTTACCCCAAACTTTTAATCAAACCCGCAATGATATGGCTCTTCATTTTACCCAATAGATGTAAGTACCTTATTCATTAATTTGTTACTTTGTTAATGTCAGTTTTCTCCACTTGGGAATACAAACTCTATGATGGCAGAGACTTTGTAAATGCATTTGTAATGACTGACACATGCCTAGTCTATGGTGGGTCCTCAGTCCATATTTGTTGAATAAATGAATACAGATGAATGAACATGAGGCACTACACCAGGCTATGAAGATGACTGAAGCAGGCTTTCCTGCATTAAGGGAATACACAGACCAGAAAGGGAGACCTGCTGGTTAGTAATAATCCTAAATGTTGACATACTGGGACTGAAACCAGCAGGCAGGCGGAGCAGTAAGGAGCAACCTCCCTCTTTATAGGGCATCTGAATTCTCTATTTTGCAGCAGTCTACTTCAATCATCATGTGCCTTCCTGGAGCTTGAAGATATTTGACTGTGTGACCTTTACTCTTGTAGGACAAGATCTTAAACAGCCTGAAAGGACACATAAACATCACAATTAATCTGGCACTCACAGGCAGTGCCCAAGTTGGTGGAGAAAGAGGGTAGACAGGTTGTAATATGGTATTACCTTGACACTTAGATATGACCCATATCGATTATAACCAAGAGCCAGGTGGCATGATGGATGTCTCTGAGGATCCCATGTGGACAGATGACTTTGACAACCAGATTGCCAGTCCCTCTGCCCCAGACCCACTGGCATGCTGGATATGCTGTCAAACTTTGACATGACCTAGGAGAAAAAGGATAGCAAATTATCTAAGGTTAAGTGCTTGGTGACTGAGGGGGGAGGGTGTCAAGATGGAAATTAAGTTGAATTATATGGAAGAATAAAGTTCCATTTCTCGCATGCTTGAGTTTCTGGTCAGAGATCCTCAAACTTGCTACACCTATACAATATGTGCACTATAGACTAAGGAGAAAAAGCTGCATTTTAAGACAAACCCTCATTACAATTGATCATGATTCAAAATACCAACTGAAAATAAAGAGCAGTCCAATGAACAAAGAATGACATAGTTGATATTTTAAAATAATTTAAAATTAGAGTCCTTTTATTTTTCTGCTACTTCCATTAATATTTCATTTTGTGGAAACTTCCTGCTATGTATCACTTCTTCTTTACCTTAATGTGGTCACTTTTCTTTCTGGAGTTCTGTGAAGTCTAAGAGGTGAACAAATCATTTCCTCTTTTTGGATCTCAATGACCTCATGTGTAAAAATAAAGGAAGTCGACTGTACAAGTGCTCCTCAATCTTTAATGTATGTCACCTGGGGGATCTTGTTAAAGATTGATTTAGCAGGGCTGGGGCAACCCAAAATTATGCATTTTAATGGAAAACTCCCAGGTGATGACAGTGCTGCTGGTCCAGGGATCACACTTTAGGTACCAAGGGCTCATGTGGCAGAAGACGTCATCGAGGTACCAACAGCATATACTAAAGCTCATATTATTACCCAACTCCTTCTGCAACACACCTCGCTCCTCCTGGGGTATATGGGAGAGGGTGTTGGAGGCTTGGGATAAGGAATACCCTCTCTTAAAGTTACTCTCTTTCTCTATTGGTTTAGAAAACACAGAAGCACTTACATTTTTTAATGATCCATGGTAAAATTCCCCTGGGCCTCAGTTTCCTTATCTGGAAACCGAGTGTAGGAGTGGACGATCTCTCAAAGACACTATATCTATCTCTGTATATGTTTCTCACTCAAGCATAAATCAAAATTATTTGATATTTTTAAAATGATACTTGTAGGTTCACAATGTTCAAAAATATAGAGTATATTCATTGTTTAATCAGAATGTGTGTCCGTTGCTGGGAAATTCAAAGAATTCTGTCACCCTTGAGAAGTAAATCACAGTCATCAGAAGCTTCTGCAATTAAGTTTATTACAGAGAGTACAATATAATTTACATCTGCAAACTCTGAACTAACTAAAGCAATGGGATGTCAATGTTCATAAAATACCAGCAAAGGCACTTTTGTTAAAACAGCAGTGATATAAATGAGCATCTGTAAGGTCTGTGTGTCAGAGCAGAGAGTTGTAGAGCTGCTAATGACAGTGTGAGCTAGACAACTGAGGATGGAAAAGTAGTCAACCAAGTAAATATTCATATTTCAAGACTTAGTTCAGAAATATCCTTCCTGAAATGGGCCAAGAAAATTTTCCAGCTCCCAGCCCCCTGCCATCGTGCAGTAGATTGAGCTGTGCCTCTGGGTTTTCTGATTGTACTCTGGGGCAGCATAAAGTTAAAAACAAGTAATTCTAGAAATTATTTTCACTGTAGCAACTAAGAGCTCAAATAATATATCCTTATATTTCATGTTTTCCTACTACTTTCTATATCAGTTGTGGATGATTTTATATGCAAGTGACAGAATATTCATTTAATACTATCTAATATCATGAAGACTCCTGTTTATTCAACTAGAAGCCAGCACTAGGTGGTCCAAGATCAAACATGCAACTCAGTGATGCTGTCGAGGACTGAGGTCATCCCTGGATTCATCTACTCTTTATCTTCAGTATACTTACGGATGTCTCCTCTCATACTTGCAGGATGGCTGCCTCACTTTTGTATGACACTATCTCATGCAAGAAACATGAAAATGGCAGAAAAAGAGACTTTCTCTTCATCATCTCTCTGTCAGAGAAAACAAATTTTCTTTCCTAGAAGGCCCAGCAGACTTCTCTTTATGTGTCATTAATCAGAATGGGTCCATACAAACGGTCCTAGAACAATTACTGAAACAGGGGTGTGGGAATGCCACAATCGTCTGAGATTAATCACATTTCATTCCCTTGGGCCAGATACTGTCAGATTCTAAATTTCAAATGGTTAAAATCATAACATATAAGCATAGAGTGAACACATGTCAAAGTTAACTCCTTAATGATGGAGCCAGAAAAATAGTAAAACCGGTTCAAAGTTGACTAGGAGAAAGTGATAGATAGGTTCAAGGAAATAAAGAATGCTAAAATGCAATTGCTAAATTAGTTATGAAATATATTAATATCCTACAAGACTATAAAACTATAACCTTAGGGGATAATTTTTTTGCCAGACAGAAATTCCTCACACGTTGTTAATGTTCTACAAATTAATATATATCTTTACAGAGTCAAGAGTAAATTGTATGCCAAATAAATGTACATTTTCCTAGAGAATTAAGATACTCTTTGGTTTAGTCTATTAGATGCTGAAAGTCACATGGTCATTGTTTTACCTTATATCCAAGTTTTGGATAATAATTTTTAACAGCATAAAGCTAAAGGAATCCAACCAAGGTTTTCTTAGCAAAAGTGAAAGAGGAAATGTTTGTTGGGTAGGCAATTAACAGTGTTTGCCAGAAACCTCTAACTTCAAATGACTAAATATCATCAGGTAGCATAAATATTTTTTTCTAGGATATGGTCTTAAACATGGACAACAATATTAAGCCCTCTCAAACTGTTAGCATTATATTTTTAGTGTTATTAAAATATGGATCTTCCTTCACTTACAGTGGGGTTATGTCCCAATAAACCCATCATAAGTTGAAAATGTGTTTAATACATCTAACTTACCAAACATCATAGCTTAGCTTAACCTACTTTAAACATGTTCAGAACACTTACATTAGCCTCCTGTTGGGCAAAATCATCTAAACAAGGCCTGTTTTATAATGCAGTGTTGAATATCTCATGATTTATTGACTACTGTACTGAGAGTGAAAAACAGAATGACTGCATGGGTACAGAATGGTTGTCAGTGCGCAGTTGTTTATCCTCACAGCTGTGAGACTGACAAGGAGCTGGGGCTGCTGCCACTGCCCAGCATCATGAGAGCATTGTATCACATATTGCTGGCCTGGGAAAAGATCAAAATTCAAAATCTGCAGTACAGTTTCTACTGACTGTATATCACTTTTGCACTATAAAGTCAAAAAATCATAAGTTGAGCCATCATAAACAGGGACCATCTGTATATTTTAGGTGGTACTTCAGTGTCTCTAAGAGTAATTTTTATTGACATTTCAATCGAGGTTCTAATTTTGGATGGACAGATGAATTTCTTTACTCAGCTTCTTTGAAAGTAAAATAGTGTCACTGATGAAATGATTAAGAAAATAGGATGCATTTTCTTGATTTTCTCCAAAGGGTGTTTGCCAGTTGTGATTTGTTTCTTTGACGAGGACCCTTGAAATTTATTTCTAAAAAGAGATTTCTTCTTTGTTTTCACAAGTTCATCTATGAGTAACTAAATCCCAGTGACACTTAAGTTTCCCCATGGCTTAGTTTATGTAGACTTTGTTTTTCTTTGATTATTTTTCTTATTGACTCAGTAAAGCCAAATCTAGAGCTATATTCCCAAACTACCTCTGAATTCCACAGCTTGCCTCTGATTTCAAATGGCTCAAGCAGAACTGGGATATTAGGTATAAGAAAAGCCAATGCTATGCTGTCATATGTTTTATTTGGGATAAGATTCACTGTTAAGGAATTTGTCTTATGATGAAGCTTGGAAATAGCAGCTGTTTATAATTAAACAGGTGACACTCTCTAGTAATTTGACTTGCAAGTGAGTCATGCCTCATGGGTTCTATTGAAACACATAAGAAACAAGTCTTGTGCTTAGCATTTCTTCCACGGCATCTCTTGGATTTGTCATTCTATTTTGGTGGATTAACAATGAAGATTCTAACAAGTGAGAATTAAAATCTTGTTTCAAAAGCCAAAAACTAGTTAGACAGCGTTTTAGAGAGGGGAACACAGACAATGCTTCTATCATAAAATCATATTTCTATAATCAGAAGCTAGGTGGGGAATTTTTTCAGTGATAAGAAGAGCTAGAAAATTTTCTGCATTTATTTAAATTTCTCCTCAGGTTGTCTATTGTGTCATTTATAGTTGATCCTTCCTGACTAGACCAGGTGATGATTGCATCGAGGAGAGGTGTAAAGAATAGAATACTAAAGGATTTAGGGTTCTCTCAGCAGGATCATGACACTAAGGAGGGAGCTGACCTGGAGAAATAAGTCAACTGGCCACTATGAAGAGAAATGAATATTTAATTTGTCAGTGTCTGATTTTCTTTGTATTAATCATAAATATGAAAAGCAAATATTAACTTAAAACTCTCCTTTACTTCGATTGTTCTATCTTGGTTTTCTAATGTTTTGCCTTAAAAAATGTATCCTTTAAAGAAAAGCATGGATTGTAGCCTGCCAGGCTCCTCTGTCCAGGGAATTCTCCAGGCAAGAATACTGGAGTGGGTTGCCATTTCCTTCTCCTGGGTATCTTACTGATTCTGGGATCAAACCCAAGTCTCCCGCACTGCAGGCAGATTCTTTACGGTTTGAACCACCAGGGAAGCTCAGACATGTTATCCTTTAAAGGAAAGTACTAGATGTGATATGTAGGGGGAAATGATCAATTTAATAAATTCTTTTATAAGCATCAAAAATAATATTCTAGCCTACCTTCTCATTTATTTATCAACACACTGGTTTTATTTTTTTTCAGGTCTCTTTATACTCATGTGTGTGTGTATATATATATATATATATATATATGTATAGAGAGAGAGAGAGAGAAAGACACACTTCATTTTAGAATTTTGGTCAAAGAAGATATAGTCTGTAATCTGCTTTCTCTGTGTAATACTATAACTTAAGTGTCACAGTTACAAGTGGCAGTCTACCTGGTAACTTGTATGATGGCTTATTTGACTATTTGTTAGACATTGATCTTAAACATTTTCAATGTTGCAATAAAAACTCTAGTGGATAACTTTTTTCATATTCTATATTATTTGTCATTTGGCAGCTGTATTAGTCAGGATAGGCTTAGGATATTATTAGTTATTAGCCAGGATGTTTCAGTAACAAATTGACCCCCAAATACCAGTAGTACCGTTATTAATACAATAATGACTTATTTCTCACTCATGTTATGTGTTCATCACATGTCAGTGGGAGGAGGGGCACACAGTTCTCAGGGGCCCAGTTTGATGGAGATTTCATACTATTGTAGCTGTCATCTGGAATATGCATCTAGCTCAATTATCATGGCAAAGGAAGAGGTATTGAAAAACTCTGAATAAACCCTTCACTGACTCTGCCTGGAAGGGACACATGTCCCTCTGCTCACAACTTGTTGACCAGAACTAGTCTAAAAAGGGAATGAGGAATAGAATGGAGAAAATGGAGCATTTGGATAATATTACAGAGTCTTCATTGGAAAAGACCCTGATGCTGGGAAAGACTGAAGGCAGGAGAAGAAGGGGATGACAAAGGATGAGATTGTTGGATGGCATCAGCGACTTGATGGACATGAATTTGAGAAAGCTCCAGGAGGTGGTGATGGACAGGGAAGCCTGGCATGCTGCAAGTCCATGGGGCTGCAAAGAGTTGGACACGAGTGAGGGACTGAATTGAACTGAACTGAACTGAACAGAGTCTCCAACAGCAGTGGTGTTGGAGAGGGAAGAAAGACTACTTCCTTAGAAGGAATTCCTAATTTGTTAGAATTCTTTGGTCAAAAAAGGGAGACCTGGGACTTCCCTGGTAGTCCAGTGGCTAAGACTCTACGCTGCCAATGCAGGGGGCCTGGGTTCAATCTCTGGTCAGGGAACTAGATCCCACACTGGCACAGCCAAATGAATAAATACAAATACATTTTAGAAAGGGAGACCTATATGTACTTTTGGAAATTTCTATGTAGAGTGTTTACAGAAAGGTGTGTTTCCTTCATGGTGTCTGGTGGTATAGAATGGTGGTGAAGAGCGTGGCCTGGGGTCTGAGACATATCTGTGTTTTCATCCTGACACGTAGTGCTTATGGGTTCTTGAGCAAATAACTTAGTCTTTCTAACCCTGACTTTCTAACCCTGGGTATGATTATATCTACTGCACTTGTTGAGGATTAAATGAGATAGTATTGTGTAAAGCATTGGCACAATGTGTCTGGCCTGTACTAAGTGCTCATAAAATGGTAAATATTACTGTTTACTGCTTTTCATTACCTTTGTCACTATAAATGCATTCTTTATAATTTTATATGTATTAGTCATTTCAGATTTGGATTAGTGGGTTCAACAATTAATAGGTTTAGATATAGTAATTATCTTTACTTTCAAAGAAATGTGGTGAGGGCTCATACTTTTTCCTACTCATAGAGGACCTGACCAGGAGAATATTTTTGGTTTCTGAGTAAAAGGAAAAACTCAAAATCATCTCAATTATCTTTTCTTTAATCCTAATTGGAGGTGCAATGAGAACAAGGTACAGAAAGAGAAAGAGGGAACACTGTCCTATCAAAATTCTAGTTCTTGTTCATAAGGCTAAACCATTATGTGTGAATGTATGTGGGGTTTTTGAAATTAATTTTTATTGAAGTATAGTTAATTTACAATGTAGTGTTAGGTTCTGTTGTACAGTAAAGTGAATCAGTTATACATATACATATATCCACTCTTAGATTATTTTCCCACATAGGCCGTTACAGAGTATTGAGTAGAGTTTTCTATGCTATACAGCAGGCTTTTTTTATTAGTTACCTAGGCTTCCCCGGTGGCTCAGCAGTAAAGAATCCACCTGCAATGCAGGAGATGTAAGTTCAATCCCTGGGTTGGGAAGATCCCCTACAGAAGGAAATAGCAACCCACTCCAGTATTCTTGCCTGGCAAATCCCATGGACAGAGGAGCCTGGCAGGCTACAGACTATGAGGTTTGCAAGAGTCGGACATGACTTGGCAACTAAACCACCACCTCCATTAGTTACCTATTTTACATATGGTAATGTGTATATGAGTATCCCATTCGCAAATAGGGTGTCACAGTGAGTTGAGAGGAGATGGGTGATGTTTTATAAGTTGTAGTGTTAAAATCACATGAGATCATTTGGTGGGGGTGGGGGGGGACTTCTCTGGTGGCTCAGATGGTAAATAATCTGCCTGCAGTGCTGGAGACCCAGGTTCGATCCATATGGATCGGGAAGATCCTCTGGAGAAGGGAATGGCAAGCCACTCTGGTATTCTTGCCTGGAAAATCCCATGGAGAGAGGAGCCTGGTGGCCTACAGTCCATGGGGTCAGAAAGAGTCAGACATGACTGAGCAACAAACAGTTTCACCTTCACTTTTGTTTTATAATTTTTTACAGAGACAATTCTTTATTTAAATGTTTCTTTGTGATTTTATCAAATAGGTTTTATTTATATAATATACCATCTGGTTATCTGATATTGAAAAAATGTCAGTGTTCTTTTTATTTTTATGGTACTAATAAACATATTAAACAATTTTTGAGGGCTTTTTATGTACTCTCACTGTGCCAAGTGCTATGGTATACAGAACTTAACAGTTCTGATCTAAAAAGAATATATCTTAGAGCCATGGAGATAAAGATGTATGTGCACAGATAACTATTATTAGCAATATAAGGGGACAAGGGCCAAAATAAAGCAGAAGTGTGTGGATCTGAGAACTTAAGAATGGGCTGGTTTCACCTGGGTCTTTTCGGGAATCTTCAGAGAGGACAGGCTCTTGAACTAGGCCTTGAAACCTGAGACAGTTTCGACTGGTGAAGCAGGAAGAAGTACCTTACAGATAAAGGAAACAAAATGACCAAAGACACAGAAAAAAAGACGGTTGTTTGTATACTTTTTATAGGCATTAGGAAGCCAAGAAAGGATTTTGAGCAGGAGATAAACATCATTTCGTCAGGTCCTGACCATATGATGGCTGGATTAGATGGGATAGAATGGAGTAAGGGAACCCAGTTCAGAGGCACTTGTAATGATCCAGAAGAGAAGACTGAGAGGTTTGCCAGCACTGGTGAAAGCATTAGTCTTGGCAAAGGACAAGATGTGGCTCCATTTATAATTGGTGTGACAAGCAGAAGACGGATGGAGATGAAGAGAAATGAATTTATAAAACAGAGCTTGTTGGGTGAGCCTGGTTTCCTCAGGGAAGTAAAAGGCTGTGTGTTGAGAGTAAGAGGACTGGTTGGAGACTTGAGGAAACTATTAAAAGTTTGGAATTTGTCATGCAGAAAGAATTTCACAGAATGATTCCACAGAAGTTAGTGTGTGAAAATGTTCATTGAAGAATTACTTAAACAGACATTAAATCAGAAATAACATAAATACCTATTCAATAAGCAATTGGTTGAAAAACTTATAATACTCCCCCACAATGAGATTTTAAAAATATCACATAACAAAACCAAGTATACTTATATATGCATGTTTGTAATGTTAAAGATTTCTATATGTGTAGGATATATCTGAAAAGATACTAATGATTTTCTTCCAGGAGAGAGTATCTTTGTGTCTTCCATCAAAACCAAACCAAACCAAAACCTCTGGGTGTGAATATATGTGTATGTGTTTGTGTGTGTATTTGCACATGCATACATAAATGTATCACAAAAAAGTCTTGAGGGAGATGGTCAAAAAGCACATGAAAACTTGCTCAACATCACTAATCATCAGAAAATATAAATCAAAACAACAAAAGGTATCATCTCACACTGGCCATCTTTGAAAAATCTACAAACAATAAATGCTGGAGAGGGTGTGGAGGAAAGGGAACCCTCTTGCACTGTTGATGGGAGGGTAAATTGATAGAATCATTATGGAGACCAGTGTGGAGGTTCCTTAAAAAACTAAAAATGGAACTATCATATGATCCAACAATCCTACTGCTGAGCATATATCCAGAGAAAACCACAATTTGAAAGGATGCATGCACCCCAAAGTTCACTGCAGAACTTTTTACAATAGCCAGGACATGGAAGCAATCTAAATGTCCATTGACAGAGGAATGGATATAAAGAAGATGTGGTACATATATATTAATACAATGGAATATTACTCAGTATAAAAACAAAAGAAATAATGCCACTGGCAGAACTATGCCAAATAATGCCATTGGCAGAAACTCACTAATCTTCACATTTTATTTTAACCTTTCATTTTTGTTGGCTTTTTGATTTTATAAGAAGCAAATATTAATTTTTCAAATGAAAATAATAACTACAACACAATATTTTTAGATAATGAGGTCTCCATGAAAGTGAAAGTGAAGTCACTCAATCGTGTCTGACTCTTTGTGATCCCATGGACTGTAGCCTACCAGGATCCTCTGTCCATGTGATTTTCCAGGCAAGAGTACTGGAGTGGGTTGCCATTTCCTTCTCCAGGGGATCCTCCCGACCCAGTGATTGAACCCAGGTCTCCCACATTGTAGGCAGACACCTTGCCATTTGAGCCACCAGAGGTCTCCATAGAGGTATACAAAATTTATGGTTCTAAAAGGAACATATCCTTTTAAAGCTTGGGAAGTCTGGATTTGTAGTAGAAATTATTGGTACAAGGACACATTTTTCCCTCTAGCTGTGCTTGGCAGTCTAGGAGCTGGGATGGAAAAATAATTGGGGGATTTATCTAAAAGTTCAGTTCAGTTCAGTTCAGTTGCTCAGTCATGTCCGACTCTTTGCGACCCCATGAATCGCAGCATGCCAGACCTCCCTGTCCATCACCATCTCCCGGAGTTCACTCAAACTCAGCCCATCGAGTCGGTGATGCCATAGATTGTATAAAGTAGATGCAATGGAAGGTCAAGTGCACTGATTAGTTTAAATAGTTGATAAGGGAAAAGCTGAGGCATATAACACTCAAGGTCAATAGCCTGCAATTCCTTTAAGCTATCACACAATAAAGGATTATTGCACCACATTCCTTAGTTTTGAACCTTGCTCTATCCTGTCTTCACTCCTTTGACTACCACCCTGACTTTTCCTCTTTTCAAACTCACTACCTTTTTAGAATGTATTAGATGTAAATACAGAAAATTCTCTAATCTGGGTAAAGAAAAAGAAATTTATTGTCTCATATGAAAGGAAATGCATTCCTCATATAAGAAGAAATGTACTGGAAGCAACCTAAATGTCCATCAACAGATAAATGGATAAAGAAAATGTGGTATATACATACAATGGAATATTACTCAGCAATAAAAAATACTGAAATAACACCATTGGCAAAAACATGGATGAACCTAGAGATTATCACACTAAAGAAAATAAGCCAAACAGAGAAAGATAAATATCATATGATATCAGTTATAGGTGGAATCTAAAAACAATGATACAAATGAACTTATTTACAAAATAGAAACAGACTCACAGACTTAGAGAATGCACTTGTGTTTACCAATGGGGAAAGGTGTGGGGAGGGATAAATTAAGAGTTTGGGATTAACATATATATATTACTGTATATAACTATACTCAATACTTTGTAATAACCTATAAAGGAAAAGAATCTGAAAAAAAATATATATATGTATATATAGCTGAATCATTTTGTAGTACCCCGGAAACTAACACAACATTGTAAATCAACTATGCTGCTGCTGCTAAGTCACTTCAGTCATGTCCGACTCTGTGCGACCCCATAGACGGCCGCCCACCAGGCTCCCGTCCCTGGGATTCTCCAGGCAAGAACACAGGAATGGGTTGCCATTTTGTTCTCCAATGCATGAAAGTGAAAGGGAAGTTGCCTAGTCGTGTCCGACTCTTTGCGACCCCATGGACTGCAGCCTACCAGGCTCCTCTGTCCATGGGATTTTCCAGGCAAGAGTACTGGAGTGGGTTGCCATTGCCTTCTCCAACTATACTTCACTTAAATGAAGAAGAAATGTATTACCTCACAGCCTAGTTTCCTCATCCATAAAATGGAGATAATAGCATACCAACTTCACAGAATTGTTATGAAGATTAAATTGGTTTCAAATTATTTGCAAAGTGCTAAAAGTATTTGTAAATAATTAGTTGAAATTATTTGCAAAATGCTTAGAGCAACAAGTGTTAAATATATGTTAAACACAAAATTGGTGCACATAGGAAATTTGCAAGCAAGAGCAACTCACTGTTACTTAAATTCTAAAAGGAGGTTTTCACATTCATTTATTTGTCAACTGTGTGCCAGGATCTAGGTAAATAGTAGGGAATATAAAAGGCATAGAACCTGACCATAAAGGGTGGTGACTATGGCCATTCTTTTCTTTTCACAGCAGGAAATCCCCCCTCCCCCAGGGCTGTTTGAGAGCGTGAGCAGGCATTGTGCTCTGTAGAGGCTGACAGCAAGATTTTGATTTCAGGGGTGATGTGAGGACACCAGACAGATAAGAGCATGTTCACTGGGCTCATTCCCTGGGGCCTGCTGTGTCTCTATTCACTGACACTGATGTATGGTGACTGCCCTCTGTTCTCCTCCTTAACTGGTGGTAACTGTTTTGGTCTGAATGTTTGGAGGTTTGCAAAGGTCTTGACATCAACACATCTTCACAAAGAATTTAAGTAGTAAAAGGAAAAAAAAAAAAAGAAAAAGCAACTTAACAATAAAAAAGATACATAACAATTAAAAATAAGCAAAGAATTTGAATAGATGTTTCTCCAAAGAAAATAAACAAATGGCCAATGAGCATTAGACAAGATACTCAACATTATTAGTCATCAAGGAAATGCAAATTAAAGCCACAATAAGATACCAGCTCATACCCACTAGAATGGATATAATCAGAAGACATACAATGGTTAGTGTTGGGGAGCATGTGAAAAAATTAGAATCCTGATCCACTGCTGGAAGAGACATAAAATGCGCAGCCACTTTGGAAAACAATTTGACATTTCCTCAGAAAGTTGAACATAAAATTGCTATGACCCACAATTTCACTCCTTGGTATATTTCCAAGAACGAGGAAACATGTCCACGTAAAAACTTGGGCACAAATGTTCATAGCAATATTTATAATAGTCAAAAGTGGAGCTAGACCAAATGCCCATAAATGGATGAATGAATAAACAGATAAATGGTTTATCTACACAAAGGAATATTATTTGACAATAAAAAGGGATGAAATCATGATACAGGCTACACCATGGATGACTCTTGAAAATATTAGGCTAAATGAAAGAAGCCAGACACAAAAGATCACATATTGTATGATTCCATTTATATAAAATTTCCAGACTAGGCAATTCCATACAGCAAGAAAGTAGATTGGTGGTTGCCTGGGGCTGGGGAGAAAGGTTGGAGAGAAATGGGGAAAGACTGCCAATGGTTATTGGGATTCTTTTTGAGGTGATGAAAATGTTCATCTCTGTGGATATACTAAAAACCACTGTGAAAGGATGAGTTTTATAGTAAATTATATCATTATATCTCAAAAATCTCTTACCTAATAAAAAAAGAAACTTTACTATCTGATTGGGCCCATGCCAAGCCACCATCCATAAAGATTAGAAATCAAAGCTCTCATCATTTTCCTTCCTTGTTGTTCTTACCTGGGGAATATAAGAGACTGGAAGAAATCTAGAAAAGTCCCTTACTCCATTCTCCTCTTCTAGGCAGAGAGAAAAAAAAAAATCTAGGGATGTGGATTTTAAAATGCAAGCATGCATGCTAAGTCGCTTCAATTGTTTTCGACTCTTTGCGACCCCAAGGGCTGTAGCCCACCAGGCTCCTCTGTCCATGGGGTTCTCCCTGCAAGAATACTGGAGTGGGTCGCCATGCCCTCCTCCAGGGTATCTTTCAGACCCAGCGATCGAACCTGTGACTCTTGAGTTTCCTGCATTGGCAGGTAGGTTCTTTACCACTAGCACCATCTGGGAAGCCCCAGATTTTTAAATGCAGCCCTCCAAATTTTAATGTCTTGACATGATCAGATTATGAAATTCCCCCAGAGCAGTGGAATACGAGAAAAGAATAATAAGGGTATGAGGTGCACTTACGGTAGGGAATTTCTCGTAGGATACTTCATAGGTTGCTGTTACTGGGGAATTTCACTGCAGAAAAGTTATCCTGTTGCTAGGCAACAATGCAGCTTGAATTGAATTCATGGTGATCAGAATGCGTCACATAAATTCACGACTCATATTCTTATCTCCAGTAAGAAGAGTGCAGATAAAAACCATCCTTTAAATTTTAAAAAAGGTATAATCACAGCATTAAAGAAAATTGAAAAAAACAAGACTCATATACTGCTCATTTAAATAGAGGGATTAAAATTTCTGTATATTTGCAATTATGCACAAGCATACATTTTTTTTATTATAATTGCAATCTGCATACCACCTAACAGTCTGCTTTTTCCTTTAATGTGTTATAAGAAGGTCCCCATAGAGTTACAAAGTCTTCCTAATGATTATTTTAAATGACTACACTCTATTCTTTTTGGCTTATGCCCCATAGTTTGCTAAACCTTTGCTTTTTCACTGGACATTTATTCTCTTTTTCATTTTTCCCCTTTGTAGAAAATTCTAGAGCACATGGCTTCTTTGAGAAGAATGTATAATACAGGAGCTCGTTGAGCTAAGTACTGCTCTTCAATGACTATATTTAATTAGCCTCCGTTTTTTATAGCCATTTGGAAATCACTTCAGAAGCAGATTTATTCCATCCAATCAGTCATTTCTCCAGAGTGGGAACACTATCTCAATGCTTGGTTGAGTCTTAAAGCTATCTGTGTGCCTGGCAAAGAACTCCAAGGGAAGATTTACATTTTGAGGTTGCCAATTGCGTGGAATGTGGCTTGGAGAATTAACAAAAACCACAGGAATGAAAGGGAATTCTCTCTAGTGAAAAGAATGGTACTCCTTCAACAAACTGGTCAAATGCAGAGCTTGTGAATTTTTAAGAATTTTAAAAGGATTACAACAATAAAAGAAATTTTATCATCTTCAATTTCAAGATTGTCACAGTTTGCTAATCAGATGTCTCAAAAGGTTTGTGTAAGATTGGGGCTTTTCTTATAAATATTTTACAATCTAACTGCCTCATTTATTTGCTGCACTTAAAAAAGGTACAGGTTAGACATCTAAGTAAAATGCCAACTGTTTCATTTAAGAAGGTTTAATGGTTAGGGATTTCAAATATATAAGTTCAATTATAGCCATTATCAAGGCTTTCAAAAATGAATATTTGAAAGCTTTGTAGAAAAGAATTAAAATAGTTTTCCCCAAGTTAAAACAAAAATGGAAATTTTCAATCAGAATGTCTGTGTGCTATTTTTGAAGAATCTACTTTAGATCAGAGAGGTAATGTAGTTCTGTTGTCAAAAAACCAAACTCTTATCCCTTTGGCCTTTACCTTTCAAAACTGAAATGTTGCAAATTGATTTTGAGATGAGAAACCCTGCTAATGTCAGATGAATGCTTATCCTGGAAAATTTTGCCATTTCAAATAGAAAAGCCTCTATAGGCTTTCTCTGATTCAGCAGCAGCCTGCTTAGCATTAAGAAAGGGCAAGCCAGACTCCAGAGTTGGGTAATTACGGCTGAGCTCTTGGATATTCTCTTTGGGAGATAACAAGGTCGGGTCTCCCCATATTACAAGATGCCAGGAGGAGCTGGCTGGCTGGCTACATCCTGCATTTTGAAAGTGGTTCAGCTTGGAACACTTTCGCAGCGTCAAGTAAAGTTACAACCCTTGCCAAATAAAGATTGCTTTAAAAAGAAGCTGACTGGGAATCAGGCTCTAAGCAAAGGATCTGCAGAAATCTTGGAGCAGGAGGCCATATTAATCACTCATGACCACGGGCATGCTCTCTAATTCAGAGCAAACATTTGTTCTGAAGGAACAAAAGCATCTTATTTATTGTGATCCAAATGGCTCCCCAAGTAATCAAATGAGAATTTTATAACTAGTTAGAATTAAGTATCTGGTAATTCCCTTTTACTTTTTTTTTTTAATTCAGGATTATTGAGGCAAAATTCACTCTTTTTCATGTGCATAATCCTGTATTTTGATGAACATAAGATGACCATGAGCAAGATAAAGAATATTTCCGTTACTCCAGAAAGTTCCCTCAAGCCCCTTGTAGTCAGCCCCTTTCTTTTCCTCCTATCCCTGGCAACCACGATCTGTTTTCTGTCTTGACAGTTTTGCTTTTTCCGGAATGTCATATAAATGATACCCTACAAGATCTCACCTCTTGAGTCTGGATTCTTTCACTTAGGATTTTTTCATGAATTTGTGATTCATCTGTGTTGCATTTTTCAGCAGTTTGTTCATTTTTATTGCTTAACAACAGCATCACATTGTATAGATATACCACAACTTGTTTATCCATGTACCACTCTGGCGGATATTTGAGTTGTTTCCCTCATTTTACTTTAATATTTTCCTTTCACATGATGATATATAGCTTACAAAAGCTCTTTCCCCTTCACTTATGTCCTATCTCTGTTCCTTCTGGAGCATTTCACATCATCCTATATGTCAGCCACTTATTCAACTTGTTCCGAACACCAACTCTGTTTAAGTACCTAAATACTCTCAGGATGTGCCATTTTTATTCAAGATTTCCCCTTTCCAGGCACCATGTTCTTCTTCCTTCTGTGTGGGCAGCTTGATCCTAAGTGCCCCAGTTACCACAGTCTTTGGTCTCTCTCCTGAGAAGCAGCCACGGTGGCCACTCTACAAGCCTGTGGGCCACTGTGAGGGAGCAGTTGGTCTTTCTGCTATTAGTCATCAGCCGTGACTCAGTGCTACAAGTCTTTTTTTTTTTTTTCATGTCCAACTCTTTTTAAAAATTTTTATTTATTTTAATTGGAGGTTAATTACTTTACAATATTGTAGTGGGTTTTGCCATACACTGACATGAATCAGCCATGGGTGTAAATGTGGTCCCCATCCTGAACCCCCCTCCCACCTCCCTCCCTATCCCATCCTTCAGGATCATCCCAGTGCACCAGCCCCGAACACCCTGTCTCATGCATCAAACCTGGACTGGCGATCTTTCCACATATGATAATATATGTTTCAATGCTATTCTCTCAAATCATCCCACCCTCACCATCTTCCACAGAGTCCAAAAGTCTGTTCTTTACATCTGTCTCCTTTGCTGTGTCACATATAGGGTCATTGTTACCAACTTTCTAAATTCCATGCATATGTGTTAGTATACTGTATTGATTTTTTTTTTGACTTACTTTATAAAAGGCTCCAGTTTCATCCACCTCATTATAACTGATTCAAATGTATTCTTTTTAATGGCTTAGTAATATTCCATTGTGTATATGTGCCACAGCTTTCTTATCCATGCATCTGCCGATGGACATCTAGGTTGCTTCCATGTCCTGGCTATTATAAACAGTGCTGTGATGAACACTGGGGTACATGTGTCTCTTTCAATTCTGGTTTCCTCGGTGTGTATGCCCAGCAGTGGGATTGCTGGGTCATCTGGCAGTTCTATTTCCAGTTTTTTAAGGAATCTCCATACTGTTCTCCATAGTGGCTGTACTAGTTTGCATTCCCACCAACACTGTAGGAGGGTTCCCTTTTCTCCACACCCTCTACAGCATTTATTGTTTGTAGACTGGAGAAGGAAATGGCAACCCACTCCAGTGTTCTTGCCTGAAGAATCCCAGAGATGGGGGAGCCTGGTGGGCTTCCATCTCTGGGGTTGCACAGAGTCGGACACCACTGAAGCGACTTAGCAGCTGAAGCACTAGCAGCAGCAGCAGCAGCAGCAGCAGCAGACTTTTTCATAGCAGCCATTCTGACCGGCATGAGATGGTACCTCATTGTCGTTTTGATTTGCATTTCTCTGATAATGAGTGATGTTGAGCATCTTTTCATGTGTTTGTTAGCCATCTGTATGTCTTCTTTGGAGAAATGTCTGTTTAGTTCTTTGGCCTATTTTTTGATTTGGTCATTTATTTTTCTGGAATTGAGCTGCAGGAGTTGCTTGCATATTTTTGAGATTAATTCTTTGTCAGTTGTTTCATTTGCTATTATTTTCTCCCATTCTGAAGGCTGTCTTTTCACCTTGCTTATAGTGTCCTTTGTTGTGCAAAAAGTTTTAAGTTTAATTAGGTCCCATTTGTTTATTTTTGCTTTTATTTCTGTTACTCTAGGAGGTAGGTCATAGAGGATCCTGCTGTGATTTACGTCAAAGAGTGTTTTGCCTATGTTTTCCTCTAGGAGTTTTATAGTTTCTGGTCTTACATTTAGATCTTTAATCCATTTTGAGTTTATTTTTGTGTATGGTAGAAAGCATTCTAGTTTTCTTCTTTTATGAGTGGTTGACCAGTTTTCCCAGCACCACTTGTTTAAGAGTATATTAAGGTATCTTCTTGCCTCATTTGTCAAAGATAAGTTGTCCATAGGTGCGTGGATTTACCTCTGGGCTTTCTATTTTGTTCCATTGATCTATATTTCTGTCTTTGTGTCAGTACCATACTGTCTTGATGGCTGTTGCTTTGTAGTATAGCCTGAAGTCAGGTAGGTTGATTCCTCCAGTTCCATTCTTCTTTCTCAAGATTGCTTTGCTATTCGAGGTTTTTTGTATTTCCATACAAATTGTGAAATTATTTGTTCTAGTTCTCCAAAAAATACCGTTGGTAGCTTGATAGGGATTGCTTTGAATCTATAGATTGATTTGGGTAGTATACTCATTTTCACTATATTGATTCTTCTGATCCATGAACATGGCATATTTCTCCATCTATTTGTGTCATCTTTGATTTCTTTCATCAATGTTTTATAGTTTTCTATATATAGGTCTTCTGTTTCTTTAGGTGGCTTTATTCCTAAGTATTTTATTCTTTTCATTGCAATGGTTAATGGAATTGTTTCCTTAATTTCTCTTTCTGTTTTCTCATTGTTAGTGTATAGGAATGCAAGGGACTTCTGTGTTAATTTTCTATCCTGCAACTTTACTATATTCATTGATTAGCTCTAGTAATTTTCTGGTGGCATCTTTAGGGTTTTCTATGTAGATGATCATGTCATCTGCAAAAGTGAGAGTTTTACTTCTACTTTTCCAATCTGGATTCCTTTTATTTCTTTTCCTTCTCTGATTGCTGTGGCTAAAACTTGCAAAACTATGTTGAATACTAGTGGTGAGAGTGGGCATCCTTGCCTTATTATGTTGAGGTGTGTACAGTGGAAGTGAGAAATAGATTTAAGGGCCTAGATCTGATAGATAGAGTGCCTGATGAACTATGGAATGAGATTCATGACATTGTACAGGAGACAGGGATCAAGACCATCCCCATGGAAAAGAAATGCAAAAAAGCAAAATGGCTGTCTGGGGAGGCCTTACAAATAGCTGTGAAAAGAAGAGAAGCAAAAAGCAAAGGAGAAAAGGAAAGATATAAGTACCTGAATGCAGAGTTCCAAAGAATAGCAAGAAGAGATAAGAAAGCCTTCTTTAGCGATCAATGCAAAGAAATAGAGGAAAAGAACAGAATGGGAAAGAGTAGAGATCTCTTCAAGAAAATTAGAGATACCAAGGGAACATTTCATGCAAAGATGGGCTCGATAAAGGACAGAAATGGTCTGGACCTAACAGAAGCAGAAGATATTAAGAAGAGGTGGTAAGAATACACAGAAGAACTGTACAAAAAAGATCTTCACGACCAAGATAATCATGATGGTGTGATCACTCATCTAGAAGACTCTTGAGAGTCCCTTGGACTGCAAGGAGATCCAACCAGTCCATTCTGAAGGAGATCAACCCTGGGATTTCTTTGGAAGGACTGATGCTAAAGCTGAAACTCCAGTACTTTGGCCACCTCATGCAATGAGTTGACTCACTGGAAAAGACTCTGATGCTGGGAGGGATTGGGGGCAGGAGGAGAAGGGGACGACAGAGGATGAGATGGCTGGATGGCATCACGGACTTGATGGATGTGAGTCTGAGTGAACTCCGGGAGTTGGTGATGGACAGGGAGGCCTGGTGTGCTGCGATTCATGGGGTCACAAAGAGTCAGACACGACTGAGCGATTGAACTGAACTGAACTGATGTTGCTTCTATTCCTGCTTTCTGGAGGGTTTTTTATCGTAAATGGATATTGAATTTTATCAAAGGATATCTCTGCATCTATTGAGATAATCATATGGTTTTTATCTTTCAATTTGTTAATGTGGTGTATCACATTGATTGATTTGCGAATACTGACGAATCCTTGCATCCCTGGGATAAAGCTCATTGTTCATGATGTATGATCTTTTTAATATGTTGTTGGATTCTGTTTGCTAGAAGTTTGTTAAGGATTTTTGAATCTATGTTCATCAGGATATTGGCTTGTAGTTTTCTTTTTTTTGTGGCATCCTTGTCTGGTTTTGGTATTAGGGTGATGGTGGCTCATAGAATGAGTTTGGAAGTTTATCTTCCTCTGCAATTTTCTGGAAGAGTTTGAGTAGGATAGGTGTTAGCTCTTTTCTAAAGTTTTGGTAGAATTCAGCTCTGAAGCCGTCTGGTCCTGGGCTTTTGTTTGCTGGAAGATTTCTGATTACAATTTCGATTTCCGTGCTTGTGATGGGTCTGTTAAGATTTTCTATTTCTTATTGGTTCCATTTTGGAAAGTTATACTTTTCTAAGAATTTGTCCATTTCTTCCAAGTTGTCCATTTTATTGGCATATAGTTGCTGATAGTAGTCTTTTATGATCCTTTGTATTTCTGTGTTGTCTGTTGTGATCTATTTTCATTTCTAATTTTGTTGATTTGATTCTTCTCCCTTTGTTTCTTGATGAGTCTGGCTAATGGTTTGTCTATTTTATTTATCTTCTCAAAGAACTAGCTTTTGGCTTTGTTGATTTTTGCTATGGTCTTTTTTTGTTTCTTTTGCATTTATTTCTGCCCTAATTTTTATGATTTCTTTCCTTCTACTAACCCTGGGGTTCTTCATTTCTTCCTTTCTAGTTGCTTTAGGTGTAGAGTTAGGTTACTTATTTGACTTTTTTCTTGTTTCTTTTGGTAACCTTGTATTGCTATGAACCTTCTCCTTAGCACTGCTTTTACTGAGTCCCATAGGTTTTGGGTTGTTATGTTTTCATTTTCATTCATTTCTTCTGTGCACATTTTGATTTCTTTTTGATTTCTTCTGTGATTTGTTGGTTATTCAGAAGCATGTTGTTTAGCCTCCATATGTTGGAATTTTAATAGTTTTTTCTCTGTAGTTGACATCTAATCTTACTGCATTGTGATCAGAAAAGATGCTTGGAATGATTTCCATTTTTTTGAATTTACCAAGGCTAGGTTTATGGCCCAGGATGTGATCTATCCTGGAGAAGGTTCTGTGTGCACTAGAGAAAAAGGTGAAATTGATTGTTTTGGGGTGAAATGTCCTATAGATAACAATTAGGTCTAACTGGTCCATTGTATCATTTAAAGTTTGTGTTTCCTTGCTAATTTTCTGTTTAGTTGATCTACCCATAGGTGTGAGTCGGGTATTTAAGTCTCCCACTATTATTGTGTTACTGTTAATTTCCCCTTTCATACTTGTTAACATTTGCCTTACATATTGCAGTTCTCCTACATTGGGTGCACATATATTTATAACTGTTATATCTTCTTCTTGGATTGATCCTTTGCTCATTATGTAGTATCCCTCTTTGTCTCTTTTCATGGCCTTTATTTCAAAGTCTATTTTATCTGATATGAGTATTGCTACTCCTGCTTTCTTTTGGACTCTATTTGTGTGAAATATCTTTTTCTAGCCCTTCACTTTCAGTCTGTATGTGTCCCTAAGTTTGAGGTGGGTCTCTTGTAGACAGCAAATATAGGGATCTTGTTTTTGTATCCATTAAGCCAGTCTTTCTCTTTTGGTTGGGGCATTCAACCCATTTACATTTAAGCTAATTCTTGATGAGTATGATCCCATTGCCATTTACTTTGTTGTTTTGGGTTTGAGTTTATACACCTTTTCTGTGCTTCCTGTCTAGAGAAGATCCTTTAGCATTTGTTGGAGAGCTGGTTTGGTGATGCTGAATTCTCTGAGCTTTTGCTTGTCTGTAAAGCTTTTGATTTCTCCTTCATATTTGAATGAGAGCCTTGCTGGGTACAGTAATCTGAGTTGTAGGTTTTTCTCTTTCATCACTTAAAGTATGTCCTGCCATTCCCTTCTGGCCTGAAGAGTTTCTATTGAAAGATCAGCTGTTACCCTTATGGGAATCCCCTCAGTGTTACAAGTCTTATCTCAGTAGGATATGGGCATTTCTACCCTAACCCTGCCAAAGGAGTAAGGATTTTGTGCCACAAATAGTGATTTGTTGAAAAAGGGAAATAAAAATTAAAGGTTCATATACCAGAGGATCTTTGATTTTTAAAAATGGGGGATTAGAGGAATAAAATTTTCCACAAATGTATAATAATAGTTTTAGGATTCATGTTAGAAAAATAGAGTTTTGGAAGAAAGATTAGGGTACTCAGTATGTTTTTCTGTGTAATAAATTCTGCCCTTTTGAATAGAATGTAATCTAATACATTAGAAAAAAGTCCTGAGGCTTTTATTTTAAAGGCAGTGATATTGCTACAGGCAAAGTAATTATAACCATTAAGTCCTCAAAATGTCAGTGGAGGCTTTGGCATCAAAATCCCAGAAGAATCCCAAATTGCCTAACCAGTTTTAAAATTTTAAGAACTGCATTCTTAGAGAAAAAAGTACTTAAGAGAGGAGGTATTCAGAAGTCTACATTATTTAATGCAAAAAATCATAATAATTCTAACTTCTTTTTAAAAATTCATTCTTATGTTGCTTTGGGGCTTTATTTTTAGAAAATGTTTTATATAGTTGGCAAGCAACAAACTCCCTGAATTTTAGGAGCAAACCACCATTTGGGGCTGTATCATTGAGAATACCACTTTGTATTAACAATCTTTTGTTACAAACCCCTTTAGTAAGGTAAAGTAAATATAAACAAAAACTGAATCTTCCTTTAGTAGAAAATATAACATATTATTGTAATTAATTACACTTCTCTATGATTTTTCATCCTATTTAAGTAATGATTGGGCTTCCCAGGTGGTGCTAGTGGTAAAGAATCGCCTGCCAATGCAGGAGATGCAAGAGATGCAGGTTTGATCTCTGAGTCTGATTCCTGGGTGGGGAAGATTCCCCCAGAGGAGGGCATGGCAACCCACTCCAGTATACTTGTCTGGAGAATCCTATGAAAAGAGGAGCCTGGCAGGCTTCAGTCCATAGGGTTGCACAGAGTCGGACATGACTGAAGCAACTTGACACACACACAAACTAAAATGAAAGCAGTGATTAAAATTGAGGTAGGGAAACATCTTCATTATCTTTATGTGTACTAGGTATTTAACTAAATATGAAGGTTAAAAACTCATCAGTTTACCTGGGAAATTTCCTGGCTTTAGTCCCATATCCAGGACTCTCCTCTTTCCCAAGTACACTGAGATGGTTGGTTACCTTAAATAAAGTAAAAATGCATCACAAAATCCTACTCTCAAGTAAAATTACCTACTAGGAGAGATGACATATGTGCACTGAAAATTTCAGAAACAAAGTATTAATTAAACAATAGTACTGATAACAGTAGACTGTCAAAATTAGTTCAAATCATTGTTATATAAAATAAGTTATACAGTTTTTCAAAATATTGAATCTTGAAGAGGCAATTCAAGAACTGAGTACCTATCATGTAGTAAGGTTAGTCAATCCTAAAGGAAATCAACCCTGAATATTCATTGGAGGGACTGATGCTGAAACTGAAGCTCCAACACTTTGGCGACCTGATGTGGAGAGCCAACTCATTGGAAAAAGCTCTGATGCTGGGTAAGATTGAGGACAAGAGGAGAAGGGGGCAACAGAGGATGAGATGGTTGGATGGCATCATTGACTCAATGGACATGAGTTTGAGCAAACTCGGGGAGAAAGTGAAGGACAGGGAAGTCTGGTATGCTTTAGTCCATGGGGTCACACAGAGTCGGACACAAGTGACTGAACAACAACATTAGTAAGGTAGTTATTATCTTCCCCAGAAAAATTATCTCTTCCCCAGAAAAGTGGACTTCAGAGAAATTTAGTAACTTGCACATGGTTATAGTGTCAGTAAAGGGCTGAACTGGAATTTGAACTCAGGTGTTTTGGATTTTGAAATTTGCAGGCTTCTTGCTGTCCCAGAAGGACATGAAAATCACAATCTTAGCTCCTTTTTAAAAAAAAAAAAAAAAGTACATGAAGCAGCTGAGACCTGGACTAGTGGATTGTACAACACCCCAGAGGATGGTGGTGACAGAGCTTGGATAAAAACTCATTTTTCTTGCCACTATAGAGTGATAGGTCACATGGTCTGGAGCAAGCAGTGAAAGTTTGAGTAAAATAATTTCTGCACTGTGGCTTGTTTTCCTTTCCTCTCTAAGTCTCTTGGTTGGCATCTTTAACCATGTGGAGTGCAGCACTATCAGAGGGTTGCATCTGTTCACCTGCCTGATTGGCCTTATGGTACATCAGTTGTTGCCCCTCTGGTCCTAACCCAACAACCTGTTTAGAGGTCTATCCTACTTTTAGGCTAGTGTTCATCAAATGTGAAATTTGTAACATCTTGAATCAGCAGCACCTGGGATGTATACTAAAAATGATGATTCTTGGATGCCTATCCCAGACACTTTGAAATTAAGCCAAGAATATATATCCTAATTACTTTTCATTAAGAAGTTTAAGGTACTCTGCTCTAGGGCCAAGCACCCTTTCTTGATCTACGCCCTAAACTCTGGAGAATATGGCTGCTTTATTGAAGTCCTCAATCTCACCCTGATTCAACTGCCGAATTCCTGCCACCTATGAACAAGTTCATATATCATTCACTCATTTAGCCATTTTACAAATATTTGTTTGATGCCTCCTATGAACCAGTCATTCTGCTCCCTAGATGTCTGCATTAGTCTCTGCATAGCTCACAGCCTGGTTTTCTTCATGTAGTACTTCTTCCAGTTAATTCAACACATAAGACTGCATGTTCCTAAACTCTAAACTTTAACTTGCCTGAGTGGCCTTTTTGGACATTGCTTTGATTATATGGCTCCCCATAGGAACAGCTCCTACAGCCCTCGAAGTCCTAGTCTTCAGATCTCTTCTTGTGCCTTCTCCTCAATGACCACATTTTTTGTAATTAATCTAAATTTTATTAAGAGTAAATAGGGTACTGGGATTCCCTGGTGGCTCAGAGGTAAAGAATCTGCCTGCCAAAGCAGAAGACATGGGTTCGATCCTTGGGTCAGGAAGATCCCCTGGAGAAGGAAATGGCAAACCACTCCAGTACTCTTGCCTGGAAAATGCCATGAGCAGGGAGCCTGGCAGGCTACAGTCTACGGGGTTGCAAAGAGTCCAACATGACTTAGCGACTGAAACAACAACAAACAGGGTATTATAGCAGGACAGGTGTGTTTGTGTGTGTGTGTGTGTGAGTGTGTGTGTGTGTGAGAGAGAGAGAGAGATAGAGAGAGAGAAGTGAAGTGAAGTCACTCAGTCGTGTCCGACTCTTTGCAACCCCATGGACTGTAGTCTACCAGGCTTCTCCGTCCATGGGATTCTCCAGGCAAGAGTACTGGAGTGGGTTACCATTTCCTTCTGCAGGGGATCTTCCCGACCCAGGGATTGAACCTGGTCTCCTGCATTGGAGGCAGACGCTTTAACCTCTGAGCCACCAGGGAAGATGAGAGAGAGAAAGAGAGACTAATTATTTTTAGAGGCAGAGAATAGTTCTGATACTTTAAGTGAAAGAAATAGGATGACAAAATTTTGATAAAGGGTATAATCCATAATGAAGTCAAGAACCTTTATGTAGTGAATAATGTGGCATTAATATACAGAAATAAAAACACTTGTAAATGTCAAGATAATTTGACAGGAATGCCTCAGTTGACACTATTATCAATATTTGGCAAAGTAGTCTAATAAATAAGAGTATAAAATTTGAAAAATATAATTAAAAAAAGGAATTATTAGAGTTTTTAATGTACCCTACAATGATAACAGACATCATCTGTAAAGATGTTCTCCTCCTCATTAAATATCCACAGGACATTTTAAAAAACTGACTAAATGCTTGTCAACAAAATAAATTTTTACAAAAATTTCACAAATTAGAAACTGCACAGGTGACATTCTCTGAGCATGATCCCATAAAAATTTTCTTTAAATAAATAAAAGTATAAAGGAAAGACAAGACCAAAGAGAGATTAATGACCTCTGCTAAACAGTTTTGGAACAAAGGTGACCTCAAAATAATGTTATAGGCTATTAGAAAATATTTAAAACTGAAATGGCAACCCACTCCAGTATTCTTGCCTGGAAAATCTCACGGATGGAGGAGTCTGGCGGGCTACAGTCCATGCAGAGTTGACATGACTGAGCAGCTAATAATACTTATTTAAATTTATAAGATTTTTAGTTATACTCTTTTCAGAGATAGAAAGTAAACACAAGAACAATAAATCATAAAACAATAAAAGTACTGAACAAAAATGTAACAAAACCCAGACAAATCCTTGGTAAATATAATTGAGGAAAAAAATGAAAGAAAACAAGAATGAAGAAAATTAGAAAAGAGAAATGGTTAGAAGTGCAGGTATGAAAAACATTACCATTGAATGAGTTAATATATAAAAGTTAAATTTTTCAGTGTATGCAGTCAATTGTATGCAAATAAATTTGTAAACATTTGATGAGTGGATGACATTGCTAGTATCAGGACCCATTTCCCCAGTAGCTAGGTCTCAGAGTGCCAGAGGAATTGCAAGCAGTTAAAAAACAATTTGAGTTGAGTAAAACTTGGAAGATTTTTCAGGTCAAATCATAGCCATTGGAGTCAATTACTTCCAGGTCTTCAACTGCCCCAGAGAGTGAATGTTACAGGAAAATTTTATTTGTTAAAATTTTATCCAGTCTTTTCCCAATTCTGCCCTATCCCAAAACTTCAGCAATTCTCCTAACGAAAGTAGCCACAAGAAAACAAATGTGGATATTTACCTGCTGGAAGGACTTCATCTTTACTATCATAATTACATTTTACTAGAAACATTTAAAATTTAATTCTTGTGCTCCAGAAGTTGTTTCTATCATGACTGGTTTTAAGTTTTACCCAAGTATTGGTTTGAATACTTGGTCCAATATATTTCAACTATGAAAGCTGGAAGAATCAGAAAACGTGGGCCTCAGTGTTCTAAGGCATGGAGTGTAACTCCTGGGAGAAAAACACTGCAGAAAGGAAATGAAGGCCAATTAACAAAGTCACTAAGCATACCTCTGCTTGAACATTGTTGGAAAGGTAACAGGAAAGCGGTTGGTCAGTTTTGATCAGAAATAACATCTTTAGGCCTTCTGGGAAGTTCATTAATTTTATTATTTGTATTTATTTGCAGCAAATAGACATCGGCTCAGATAGTCTTTAGAAATCCTTCTGATATAAGTGGATGTTAGGAAAGCACAGAGCCCATAGAGCAGGCCACTGCTTTAGTTTTTGGCATATGTAGGTTGGGTCCACAGGCCCACTGCTTCTGTGCTAAAGCAATTATCAGAAGGAGCAGGAGGAGTCAGCTCATGCCAAGACACCCACACTTTATGGCCTTTTCTCAGAAATAATGATGTCCACAAAGGTCTCCTAACTTTCTAAGTTCATACCACCCTTAGAGTCTCAGCAATTTATTCACAGGACATGTAGGCCAACACAAATATCTAACAGTTCCATTTGTTCAGGAGTTAGGTCCAAACAACTTAATAAGTAATTATATTCTAACAACTTAGCACCTGGGCACTAAATAGCTTCTCAACCTTTAGAGTCACATTGAACACTGCAATGCTTGATTTTTATTTCACATTGATTTTTATGCAGTACATTCATTTTTTATAGCAACTATTAAAAATCTTAGCTTAGCGACATATGTTGTCATTAAAAGGAATGGAGTGATCTAATGATGAAACAGAACTATCTCAAGCTGGTAGTTCATATGGTGTACAACATATGTCTCAGGTATTCCCTTGAAAATTTAATATATCCTTCATGATGAAGGGTAATCTGATTTACTCCAAGTCTACAGATTTAAATGTTAAACACTTCTAAGGAATACTTTTTACAGCAGTTTCCAGACTAGTGTTTGACCAAATATATGAGTATTGTGGCCCAGCTAAGTTGATGTAAAATTAACCTTCACAGAAAAATACCTGGGAATAAATTTAACAAAGGAGGTGAAAGACCAATACTCTGAAAACTGTAAGACATTGGTGAAAGAAATTGAAGGGGATACAAGTAAATGGAAAGATACCCCATGTTCATGGAATGGAAGAATTACTCTTGTTAGTGTCCATACTACTCAAAGCAAGCTACAGATTTAATGCAACCCCTATCAAAATACCAGTGACATTTTCCACAGAACTAGAATGAATAATCCTAAAATTTATATGGAACCACAAAAGACCGTGAATTGCCAAAGCAATCTTGAGAAAAAAGAACAAAGCTGGAGGTATTATGTTCCCTATCTCCAGACTGTACTACAAGGCTTTGCTGTTGTTGTTTAGTTGCTAAGTCATGTCTGACTCTTCTGCAATACTCTGGACTCTAGCCCACAAGGCTCTTCGGTGCATGGGATTTCCAAGGCAAGAATACTGGAGTGGGTTGCCATTTCCTTTTCCAGGGTACCTTCCTGACCCAGGAATCAAATTTGCATCTCCTGCACTGGCAGGCAGATTCTTTACCACTGAGCCACCAGGGAAGCCCTACAAGGCTACGATAATCAAAATGACATGGCAGTGGTACAAAACCATACACACAGATCAATGGAAGAGAACAG
Organism: Cephalophus harveyi; assembly: GCA_006410635.1. Taxonomy (NCBI): domain Eukaryota; kingdom Metazoa; phylum Chordata; class Mammalia; order Artiodactyla; family Bovidae; genus Cephalophus; species Cephalophus harveyi. The sequence continues at coordinate 171,782 of SJYT01084057.1, read as the reverse complement.
AGAACCCAGAAATAAACCTGCACACTTCAGTTCGGTTTAGTCGCTCAGTCATGTCTGACTCTTTGCGACCCCAAGAATCGCAGCACGCCAGGCCTCCCTGTTCATCACCATCTCCCGGAGTTCACTCAGACTCACGTCCATCGAGTCAGTGATGCCATCCAGCCATCTCATCTCTGTCGTCCCCTTCTCCTCCTGCCCCCGATCCCTCCCAGCATCAGAGTCTTTTCCAGTGAGTCAACTCTTCGCATGAGGTGGCCCAAGTACTGGAGTTTCAGCTTTAGCATCATTCCTTCCAAAGAAATCCCAGGGCTGATCTCCTTCAGAATGGACTGGTTGGATCTCCTTGCAGTCTAAGGTACTCTCAAGAGTCTTCTCCAACACCACAGTTCAAAAGCACCAATTCTTCGGTGCTCAGCTTTCTTCACAGTCCAACTCTCACATCCAGACATGACCACTGGAAAAACCATAGTCTTGACTAGATGGACCTTTGTTGGCAAAGTAAAGTCTCTGCTTTTCAACATGCTATCTAGGTTTTCTTCCAAAGAGTAAGCGTCTTTTCATTTCATGACTGCAGTGATTTTGGAGCCCCCCAAAATAAAGTCTGACACTGTTTCCACTGTTTCCCCATCTATTTCCCATGAAATGATGGGATCAGATGATCTACGTCTTCTGAATGTTGAGCTTTAAGCCAACTTTTTCACTCTCCTCTTTCACTTTCATCAAGAGGCTTTTTAGCTCCTCTTCACTTTCTGCCATAAGGGTGGTGTCATCTGCATATCTGAGGTTATTGATATTTCTCCCAGCAATCTTGATTCCAGTTTGTGCTTTTTCCAGCCCAGTGTTTCTCATGATGTACTCTGCATATAAGTTAAATAAGTAGGGTGACAATATACAGCCTTGATGTACTCCTTTTCCTATTTGGAACCAGTCTGTTGTTCCATGTCCAGTTCTAACGGTTGCTTCCTGACCTGCATATAGAGGCAGGTCAGGTGGTCTGGAATTCCCATCTCTTTCAGAATTTTCCACAGTTTATTGTAATCCACACAGTCAAAGGCATTGGCATAGTCAATAAAGCAGAAATAGATGTTTTTCTGAAACTCTCTTGCTTTTTCCATGATCCAGCGGATGTTGGCAATTTGATCTCTGGTTCCTCTGCTTTTTCTAAAACCAGCTTGAACATCAGGAAGTTCATGGTTCACGTATTGCTGAAGCCTGGCTTGGAGAATTTTGAGCATTACTTTACTAACGTGTGAGATGAGTGCAATTGTGCAGTAGTTTGACACACTTATGGTCAATTAATTTATGACAAAGGAGGCAAGGATATACAAGGGAGAAAAGACAGTCTCTTCAATAAGTAGTGTTCAGAAAACTGCACAGCTACATGTAAAAGAATGAAATTAGAACATTTTTCTCACATCATATGAAAAATAAACTCAAAATAGATTAAAGACCCAGATATAAGACTGGAAACCATAAAATTCCTAGAAGAAAATAAAGGCAAAACACTCTTTTGACATAAATTGTAGCAATATATATATTTTTGGATCTGCCTCCTAAGGCAAAGGAAACAAAAGCAAAAATAAACAAATGGGACCTAATTAAACTTAAAAAGCATTTGCATAGCAAAGGAAACCATCGATAAAATGAAAAGGCAACCTATTGAAAGGGAGAAAATATTTGCAAAGAACATGACCAATAAGAGGTTAATATCCAAAACATATAAACATAACATACAACTCAATATAAAAAAGAAATCAATTAAAAATGGGAAAAATACCCGAATAGACATTTTTCCAAAGAAGATATACATATGGTCAATGGCCACATGAAAAGGTGCTCTGCATCACTAATCATCAGAGAACTGCAAGTAAAAATCACAATATCACCCCATAACCGTCAGAACAGCTGTCATCAAAAAGAACACATGTAACAAATACTGGCGAGGATGTGGGAACCCTCCTAAATTGCTGGTAAGAATGTAAGTTGCTGCAGCCACTGTGGAAAGCAGTATAGAAATTCCTCAAAAAGCTAAAAATAGAACTAAAATATGATTCAATAATTCCACTCCTGAGTATATATCTGAAGAAAACAAAAGCACTAATTTGAAAAGATACATGCACCTCAATGTTCCTAAGAGCATTATTTACAATGGACAAGATATGGAAGCAACCTAACGGTTGATCAACAGATGAACGGTTAAAGATGTTGTGTGTGTACAATGCAATATTACTCAGCCATAAAAAGAATGAAATTCTGCCATTTGCAAAAACATGGATGGACCTAGAGGGTATTATGCTTAGTGAAATAAGTCATGCAGATAAAGACAAATACCGTTTTTTTCACATATGTGTGGAATCTAAAAAATAAACAAATGAATGTATAGAACAAAACAGAAACAGACATACAGGTATAGAGAACAAATTATTGTTAGAGGTGGGGAGAGGGAAGAGGATAGGGGCAAGATGGGGGTAGGGAAGTGCCAGGAACAAACTACTACATATAAAATAAATAAGCTACAAGGATATATTGAACAGCACAGGGAATACAGCTGCTGCTGCTGCTGCTAAGTCGCTTCAGTCGTGTCGGACTCTGTGCAACTCCATAGACGGCAGCTCACCAGGCTGCCTCGTCCCTGGGATTCTCCAGGCAAGAACACTGGAGTGGGTTGCCATTGCCTTCTCCAATGCATGAGAGTGAAAAGTGAAAGTGAAGTCGCTCAGTCATATCCGACTCTTAGCAACCCCTATGGACTGCAGCCTACCAGGCTCCTCCATCCATAGGATTTTCCAGGCAAGAGTACTGGAGTGGGGTGCCATTGCCTTCTCTGGGGAATACAGCTAATATTTTATAATAACTTTAAATGGAGTATAATCTGTAAAAACTGAAACACTATGTTGTACACTGGAAACTAATATATTATAATATTGTAAACCAACTACGCTTCAATTTAAAAAAATTAACCTCGACAGAGAAAAATCACCTGCTGGTCAGGGATAATTCTTTTAGAACATAGGTTTTAGAGAAATAACTTGTATAGTATTTGAGCCATTGCATTATACTTTCTCTTGTTACCAGCATATAGCATTACCTTAACTAATAGACTACCAAAAAAACCACCAATAACATTTTGTAATTCCAATTTATTTATTTGCGAACGCTTTGAGTTTTGTACTAGCTCCCTGATGCAGAAGGCTAGGAAATGGGCAACTTTATAAATCTAACAAATAACAATGATGATGATTTATTGAATCTTGCCCTGGGAATGTATTAAACACTTTGGGGTAGCATTATCTGCAGTTTGCTGCCAATAAGCACAAAGAGGCAATCCATTACTAATTGGCAGCCTAGTGGTTCAAGGAAGTTAATGCACCTTCTAAAGTGATTTGCTTCTATAAAGAAATTGTTTTATTGGCATTTCATGTCTGAATGTTTGTGAAGCCCTTGGTGCTAATCAGAATAAATGTGCTGAACTAATCTTTACTAAACTGCCAATGACATTTTACATGCCCTCCTTTTAGATATAAGGCCTCTAAATTCAGTAATTTACAGCATGTTTTACAATAGATGAAAACATTCACTTTTCTGATGTGAGTTGTTTTGTGAAGGGTAGTATTTTCCACAAGAAAGTGATGACATACATAACAAAAAGTCAGTGACCAAATGTCTCATTATTTAAAGAGAAATGAGGGGACATAATAGAGAGGATAAGGGCTAAGATGGAAACTATATTTGTAAGATCGTGATGTTTCCTAGCATCTGCTTTGTGCAGAGCTGAGATGATAACACTGAGGTTTTACATCATTTAAATTAAGTTGTCAGCACAACACCTTAGACTCTGAACCTTTCTGTGTGCTGTTAAGATCGCCCAGAGATTTCCATAGTGACATGGTAAACACTACTTGCCAGTCACTGAATTTATGTGAACACATGTTAATCCTGAAATAATTCCTCTTTTTTTTTTCCCTCTCAGTCTGTAGGGTCAGGTGTCACTTCTGAGCCTGGCTATTACATGGACTTCATAAGTGGGAATCCAGAAACTGAAGATAATTGGAGACAGAGCCAGCCTTCCTGGTGGCAAAATCACTTAAATAATAGGTTGACTCAAAGGATTTCCTATTCTCTATTGCGACTGTGGAGGCAAAAGTGGAAAGACCAAATCCACACTCCTCTTTCAGTCATCTTCCCGCCTAAACCCCCAACCAAAAGACAAGAGCCAAAGCACTGTGGTCAAAACTCGTGACATTATTAAAAAAATAATTATTTCCCCAAATTGTTGACCTAAAAAATGGGGCTTATGATGTAGTATGTGGTTCTCACAGTGTAATTCCTGGATCAGCAGCATTACCATCACCTGGGAATTCATTAGAAAGGCAAGTTCTCAGGCCTCTCTCCGGATTTACTGAGTCAGAAACTTCGGGGATGGGGTCCAACAAGCTAGGTTTTAACCAGCCCTCTAGGGAATTCTGATGTACATTCAAGGTTGAGAACCAGATTTACACTTAGATGAATCTGGGTTAGGATGAGGCTCCATCACTTTCTATGTGTGATCTTGAGCAAGTTATTCCCTCTCCTCACTTCCTTTGTATGTTGTTTTAAAAGTTAACAGTGCATGGTTAAAAATTAAATTATATAAAAGGCCATAAAATGAAAAATAAAAGCCTTCTGTCCTTCAGCACTTCATCCCAGAGGTAGATACTTTGAACCAATTCCTTTTTAAGCATATTTTTCTGATATTTAATAGTATTATTTTAGATAATAAGCATATACTGGTATTCCTTGCTTTATTAACCTTATTTATAATCTCTTAATGTCCCACTTTGAAAAAAGAGAAATTTGGCTCACTTATACCACTGGATATTACCTGATTTTGTTATATTATTATTTTCACATAATCTAGGTTTATACAATTTTATTTTGTAACTGCAATTGTCTTGGCCTTTGCCTTCAGATTAATTTGAAAATATTAAAGCAAATAAAATAGTATTACACTATTAGATTTATGTAAATATTGTTCACTATAGGAGACTCCTCCTATGGAAACATTCATGTCACCAAATTTGAGAGAGGATTTTAAAAGCATCAAATTCCAGCACTTTTTTTAGATCTTAGTCAACTACATTTGTTGCTTATATCTCGTGTTCATGTATAATAGTGCTTTTTTTTTGGCTAAAATAACTTTTGTAAGGCATTTTTCATACAGATGTGTAGGTGGCAAATTATCTGCATTTTTGCATGTCTGAAAATGTATTTTATTCTTACACTTGTAGTATAGCTAGGCATAAATGATATGTTCCTAATCATTTTCCCTCAGAGTTCTAAAAGCATCATTCCACTTTTTCTCAAAGTTATTTTAATTTCTTTTTTTACCCTTGGAGTTCTGAAATTATGATACCTCTCACACCAGAGTTCCTGCCACCCAATTTCTCTCCACAGGTAATTGTTGCCCCTCTCATGCGTCATCCTCTCAGAGTTAGTTTTTGAATATACTACTAAATACACATATATTAGCAAATAATACCTTCTGTATCCCTCTTCTTTTTATACAAATGTTACTGTACTATTTTCTCATTTACATTATATTTTAACAATCTGTCCAGATCATTACCTGAACGTCTTCTATATATTTTTTGAACAGCTGTATAATATTTTTTGTTTGGATGTGCCTTATTTAACCAGTGCCTCTTTGAACATATCGAGTGTTTCCAATCTTTTGTTATCATAAACATGCTATGCTAAGTTGCTTCAGTCTTTGTGACCCCATGGACCACAGCCTGCTAGGCTCCCCTGTCCATGGGATTCTCCAGGCAAGAATACTGGAGTGGGTTACCATGCCCTTCTCCAGGGACCCCCACCCAGCGATCAAACTCAGATCCCTTACATCTCCAGGATTGGCAGGCAGGTTCTTTACCACTGGCATCACCTGGGAAGCCTAATCATAAACAATGCCACAATAAATAAGTATGTACAAATGTCTATAGATAAATCCCCCAAAGTCATGCTATTGGTTTAGTAGGTACGAAAATTTTTAATTTTGATGAATATTGCTAGGTTACCTCGATGAAGGTTCCTACTCTCAGCAGTAACATATGAGAGAGCTTCTTACCTCTCATCAACACAACAGAACATGTTATCAAACTTTTCAATATCACCAATCTGATAGGAGAATTATTATCTATCAGCACAATTCTGTATTACTTTTCTTTGATTATGAGTGAAACCAAGCCTTTAAAATATATTTAAGAACCTTCTTTTATTATGAGTGAAGCTGAGCCTTTAGAATACGTTTAAGAACAATTTGTATTTCCTTTTCTGTGAACTACATGTACAAAGTCTTTCCTCCTTTTCTAATTGAATTGGTAATTTCATTTCTTCATTAGCAGGAACTTCTTACATATTAGGGAAATTAGTACTCTATAGTATGAATTGCATCTCTAGGTATTTTGCATATGTGTATAAATACTGTAAATTGAGATATTTCCCTCTATTTCATCCAACTGCTGTGGTTTGTAAGTGGGATGATTATTTGTATACATTAATACCCAGCCAATTTACTACAGTGTATTATTATTTATAAATGTTTTCTGGTTGATTATTTTATAATTAGCAAGTATATTCTGAAGTCACCTATAAATAATAATATTACAGTACATGCTCAGTCACTCAGTCATGTGCGACTCTTTGCAACCCTATAAACAGCAGCCGGCCAGGCTCCTCTGTCCACATGAGTTAATATGGTGGATTATTTGAATAGATTTCCCACATACCAGGTATAAGGCCCTAATTAGTGATGGGGAATTGCCCTGCTGGATTCTATAAGCTAGTATTTTATTTAGGATTTTTCATTACTAAATCATAATTGAGATTAGTCTCTAGTTTCCTTTTTTGTGTAATCTTTGTTGGGTTTTCATATCATTTGGCTTGGTTTATTTAAAAAAATGGGAAATTTCCTTGTTTTTCTATGCAGTGGAATGTTTAAATAGCACTCAAATCATCTGTTCTTTAGATCTTTATTCCTTTGTAAAATCAACTAAACCTAGTGCTTAGTTGACAAAATTTTCCATTTCTTCTACTTCAGTCAGTTCAGTCGCTCAGTCGTGTCCGACTCTTTGTGACCCCATGAATCGCAGCATGCCAGGCCTCCCTGTTCATCACCATCTCCCGGAGTTCACTCAGATTCATGTCCATCGAGTCAGTGATGCCATCCAGCCATCTCATCCTCGGTCGCCCCCTTCTCCTCCTGCCCCCAATCCCTCCCAGCATCAGAGTCTTTTCCAATGAGTCAACTCTTCACATGAGGTGGCCAAAGTACTGGATTTCTCTATAACTTCTGGTGTCATTTTGGGGTAAATTATATTATTTTTGTAAACCATTTCTTACATCCAGTTTTCACATGCACTGGGGGCACTGCTCAGGTAGCCTGGCCTGTGGGGAGTTCTACTTGCCAAATGAGAGGGGGTTTACTTGGGCAGAGGAGGGATTTAGTTAGTTCTGGGAGCAAATACCTTGGTTGGTTTTATTGGCTCCTTGTCTGTTTGTGGAATCTAGATTTTCCTTACATTCTATTTTGCTTTTCCCTTAGGCCCCTGTAATAAGGGGCCCAGGACAGAGATGAGGATTCCTTTAACATTCAGTTCTCTGTGTTGGCTGGGCACTAGAAGTTGCTGATGTCTTTCCCCTGTGTCACTGGCACTGATAAGCTGTTTATCCTTCCAACTCCACACCTGATCTTTGTGGGTGTCCCCTCCGGCTTTGAGTTCCTCTGGGGCATTCTTGAAAACAGTTGCTCACTTCTGATGCTTTGGGCTATGGCTACTCCTGCACAGTTTTCTCTGTTGACTTGGGTTAACTCATTTCAGTTTTCTAACATTTCCTCAACATTTCTGGTTGGTTCTTGTTTCTTTTCTTGCTTAGAGGATAGCTATGCCTTCCTCCTTGAGAAATATTCCCTTTCCTATTATCTTCAGAATAATGGGCTACAGTAATTGAACCTAACACATTATGCTGCTCACCCTTCTAAGCCTTAGCAGGTTTTGCTTTCTAAGTGCTTTACACATATTAACCAATTTAATCCTCATAAAACTCTATAAGGGTGAAATGATTATTATCCTTATTTTATAGATAAGTAAAGCTGAGTGCCGAAGAATTGATGCTTTTGAACTGTGGTGTTGGAGAAGACTCTTGAGAGTCCCTTGGACTGCAAGGAGATCCAACCAGTCCATTCTGAAGGAGATCAGTCCTGGGTGTTCTTTGGAAGGAATGATGCTAAAGCTGAAACTCCAGTACTTTGGCCACCTCATGCAAAATGTTGACTCATTGGAAAAGACTCTGATGCTGGGAGGGATTAGGGCAAGAGGAGAAGGGGATGACAGAGGATGAGATGGCTGGATGGCATCACTGACTCAATGGACATGAGTCTGAGTGAACTCCGGGAGTTGGTGATGGACAGGGAGGCCTGGCGTGCTGCAATTCATGGGGTCGCAAAGAGTTGGACACGACGGAGCGAGTGAACTGAACTGAACTGAAACTGAGATAGGGAAGGAGAAAGCACATAACTGAAAAACATACCGTGAACTTGGGCATTTGAGTTCCCAATGGTGGTCCCTGCTTATAACCACCATGCTGTACTCTTAGTCAAAAAGCATTAAGTTTTGATCCCTTTACTTAAAGTCACTGGATCCCAGTTTCCTTATCTTTAACATGGAATTAGTAATATCAACTTCCTAATTCACTGTGGGAATAAAATGTTTTGCACAGCACTTTGCACACATAGCCCTCCACAAAATTTAGCCATTATATTTTGGCTTGCTGTCACTCTAAACTTAGAGTTCCTAGGCTCTTTTATCCCCTTTGTCTTGAAAGAGATTCTTCTCATTGGAACCTGAGTATGCAATCATTTGAAAGGCATTTCATTAGTATCACATGACTGTAAACATCATCCCTCAATTTTGCCATCCTCGCTGATACAAGTTATTAGTTAGTGTTAGTTGCTCAGTTGTGTCTGACTGTTTGTGACCCCATGATCTGTAGCCCGCCAGGTTCCTCTGTCCATGGAATTCTCCAGGCAACAATACTAGAGTGGTTTGCCAGTCCCTTCTCCAGGGAATCTTCCCAACCCAGGGATCGAACGTGGGTCTCCTATATTGCAGACGGATTCTTTACCATCTGAGCCACCAGGGAAGCCCTGATACTGGCCATATTTAGCTGCAACTTTCTCACTCTGCCAGAATGTGTTTAATATTTCCTTATTTAATCCTAGGTATTTTATATTTCTTTGTGGTGTTATTATTATGTTTTATCTCCAGTGTCTTTTTTTCCTTCCATAGGTCAATGAGGTAATTTATTCATGATAAAGCAACTCACTCCATTAGACTTTTTGTGTGTGCAGTAAGAAGGCACTGGGATCCCTTCTGGTGTTTGGAAATGTGTTCATTTCACTGACAGACCCCTTCCTTATCAGACACATGATATGTGTCTGTCTCTTTAATTTACACCTTGGACACTCAAGGTACTGGCTGGGGGTGGGGGGCGGGGTCACTTGAATAAACTGAAGTGATATTTCCAGTCTTCTTGCTGCTTGCCTATGCAAAAAGATGGATGTTACCCTCCACTCAGGGTATTTATTGCTCCTGGGAAATGGGAAAGAGGGTATTTACTGCTTTTGTCCACTGAGGGTCATTTTGGGGCCAGTGTCTCATGCAGTGATTCTCAACCCTACCCACATATCAGAATCACCCAGGAGTTTAAAAAATAGCCCTGATGTCCAAAGCCCCAGATCAATTAAATCTGGGTCTCTGGGATTGTATTATCAGCATCAGTATTTTTTGTAGCACTCAGGTGATTCTACTACACAGTGAAGGTTGATAATCGCTGCTCTAACTCCTCTGGTCCTGTCAAATGTAGTTTGACATTAAGATACAATGGGAGAGTATTAGCACTAATGACTAAAGGTGGGAAACAATTCAATTTTCAATCCCCTGCAGAAGTATTGCCAGGTACCACCTTCTAAGGACAGAGGGGTAGGTGATGATGTCTCTTGATGATGCCCTCTAGTTAGAGGGCACTCTGACAGCTTTAAAAAAATCTTCATTTTAAATAAGGTCATTCATAGTGCTAACGAATCAGCAGTAATTTGGAGGGGCAGTTATCTTTCACTTCAACAGGTCATTTTCCAATTTTCCTGATGCTTGTTCACTTCATATTATTTCAGCAGCCTTGACCTTACTTCTTGTTTGATGTGGCTCATGCCAGGCTTCTTTTCTTTTGTTAGGGGAGTAGAAGCCTGCTCACAAATCCAGTCCTGAATGTTTCTTATTTTCTAAGACCTGCCTTCTAAGTTCTGTGCTTTTAGGTTCATCTGACAACACATATCTTGCAAATCTCCTAAGTCTTGAAAAATTCCATATGTGCCTTTTATCATTCAGGATGAGAATTCAAGTACAAAAAGGGCTTATGTTTTCTGTATATCACATGTTTTGAGGCACAACGTACTAGTTTTCGTGTGTATTTATTTTCTTTCTAAATATTTCTTTTTAAATTGAAGTATAATTAACATAACATGTTTAGGTTTAAGGTGTACAACATGTTGATTTCATACATTTATATACTGCAATATGATTACCACTATAGCTTTAGCTAATGCGTCTATCATGTCACATAATTAACATTTCTTTTTTGAGTGGTGAGAACATTTAACTCTTAGCAGTTTTGAATTCATTCCTTCCTCCTGGTGGTCTCAAATCTAGATTATTACCAGTCTCTTCCATCCAGTCACGTATGCTATCGGAAGGGTGGTTAGACCGAAATGAAAATCTGTCTCTATTGTTTTTCCAGTCTGTGCTTAAAAGTAACCCTTTAACGGATCACCTCCGATGACGTCCATAAATTTGAACCAGGCACTCAAGGTCTTGTATTATTATCTCTCTTTGTCTACATCTGTCGGAGAAGGTAATGGCACTCCACTCCAGTACTCTTGCCCGGAAAATCCCATGGATGGAGGAGCCTGGTAGGCTGCAGTCCATGGGAGTTGGACATGACTGAGCGACTTCATTTTCACTTTTCATTCTCATGCATTGGAGAAGGAAATGGCAACCCACTCCTGTGTTCTTGCCTCGAGAATCCCGGGGACGGGGCAGCCTGGTGGGCTGCTGTCTATGGGGTCTCACAGAGTCGGACACGACTGAAGTGACTTAGCCGCAGCAGCAGCAGCAGCACCCTCATTTTTTCCCACTCCACGCTCGGATTTCAGGGCAGTTTAACTCAATTGATGTTTCCTTTGTCCTTTCTGTCTGTGATGCCTTTGCCTAGCAAACTCCTACTTTTGCAGATTCACCAAGGCATTACTATCCCTCTCTGACACCCTCAGGGAAGTCACCAATTCTCTACATTCCTTGAACACACTGAACAGATTTTGACAATTATATTCAACACATTGTTTCATACTGATTTCTTTACGGATTTGACTTTCCTCTGTTAGTGAGTAAGCTCCTTAATGCAAAGGATTATGTCTTATTCATTTTATTTCCACAGTGCCTTAAGGTAGGTACTCAAGAAACTTTTGTTGGATTAATGACTAAAAGTATGGATCTAATTTTTAAACTGTATGTATACCTTGTATCCTCTTTGAGGCCCCTGGGAAGCCATTTAATACAGATCTTAATAGAAGGTTAAGGTGAGCTACTTCTGTGAAATAGATTTGTCTTAGTCTATTGGTAATGGAAAAAAAGTGAAAGCATTACTCACTTAGTTGTGTCCAACTCTGCGACACGATGGACTGCATAGCCTGCCAGACTCCTCTGTCCATGGAATTTTCCAGGCAAGAATACTGGAGTGGTAGCCGTTCCCTTCTCCAGAATATCTTCCCAACCTGGGGACTGAACTCAGGTATCCTGCCTTGCAGGCAGATTCTTTACCATTTGAGCTACCTGGGAAGCTATTTATAACCTTCATTGGACTTTAAAGTCTATTTCTCTGCTAAGGTATAAGCTCCCTGAAGTCAGGGACTATACCCCTCTGATCACTACTCTATTTCCACCCTTAGTTCAGTGCTTGGTACAGAGAGGCTGTTCAATAAATATGCAGAAGTAATAAGTTCCTAATCAAATTACAAACAGTATACGAGAAGGGGAGGCTTAGGTTGAGTTCCACAGACACAGAGCCTGAGACAAGAATTTGTGTGACAGTGATTTAGCAGGAACTGTTTCTAGGAAAAACCACCAGGGAAGTGGGACTAGGAAGAGAAGGAGGTCAAGCAAGAGTATAGAAACACTGGAAAGTAAAACAGGGCAAGTTGTGAAAGCAGTACACAGTCACATTCCACAGCTGTCCAATCAACTCCAATTCCAAAGAAGCCAGAGTATTTGTCCTCTCCACCAATCAGGCATAGGATAGGGACTGTGGAAGCAAGCCATAAATCCTCATGCACTTTAGGCTTTCCATGCATACAGGCAAAGCAAGTTCAGACAGCCAGAGGGCAGGCGGCCAATGAAGACGCACAGGTTCTCGTAGTTGGGAGGGAACTCACACCCACCAGGAGCAGGTATGCATGAAAATGGTATAGGCATAGGACCATCAACATGTGCTATAATGATTATTGTCTAAATCTAGACATGGAACTTTTCTCCAGGACTCGATCATTTGGATCTTCCAGGGAGCACTCCTAGACCACTCCTGCAAAACCAAACAGCTCAGACTCGACCTGGAGCAGAAAGTAGAAGGGATGGCAGAGTTCAGTGAAGGCATTCTGAATATGGGAAAGTTGTCACATTTCTCTTAGTTATGAAACAGGGTCCCTTCAACTGAGAACATGGGATTAGAAGAGTGCCCAAGATGATTAAGCTTAAGTTTTAAAGCAAAGGATTCACCTGTTCTCCCATGGAGTAAAAACCCCTGGCTTAGAGCAAGGAGACCATGTAGAATATCCTCTATTAGAAAGCTGTCAGGTATATGAAGATCTAGCACCTTCACTTACTGCAATTTCACTTTAAAGGGTATATGAATCACCTGGTCATCATGTTAAATGCAGATTCTGATCCAGCAGTTTTCACCTGGGACTTAAGATTCTGTGTATCTACATGCTCCTAGGTGACACTGATATTGCTGGCCCAAAAGCACAGTTGGAGTAGCTGTGGTCCTGGGGCACATTTTAGAGGGAGGGGATATATGTGTACATATAGCTGATTCATGTTGTTGTACAGCAGAAACTAACACACCATTGTAAAGCAATTATATTCCAATTAAAAATAAATAAATGAAAATGGAAACACAACACAATGAAAACAAATACAAAAAGAACCTAAATATTGGATTTGAGGTTTAGAAAGAAAGATATCCAAAGCAGGCTGCTACCACTTTATTTAATATCCCAGGGACTGCTGATCGTCTTGTTTCCCAGAAGAGAGACTTTAAGAAAAGATGTTCTCAGGAAGCTATTAATATATGAAGTTAAAAGCCACTCAGTGGACCATCTGCTAATATGTCCCCAGCTGGAATGAGCAAACTGAGTTATTAAGATTATAATTTAGCAAATTGTGTTTTGTAGTCTCCATATTACCCATCTGCAAAGCCTCAGAAATGGGAACGAGGCAAAAAAAAAAAAAAAAAAAGAAAAAAGAAAAAAAGAAAGAAAAGGCTTGGATTTTGGCTTCTTCCAAGTGGGTCAAGGTTTATGTGGGTGAGGACTCCTACTTCATACAAGCCACTTTGCTTTCTGACTCTGATACTAAAGTCTCCATCATGACTGTGACTTGTGTAGGCTGTGTCTGGGTTAATAGGTGTTCATTATTCTGGGTAATTAAGACTAAAGAGAGGAAAACTTCCCATATGGTACATCTTATAATTTTTTTCTAAGTTTTTCCACTTCTAAGCCCACTGGCTGGTTTTTGTCTCTTTTTCATAAACATTCATCACGGTGGCTTGAGCCACATTCACTGTACAAGGAGAGAACAAGTGTGCTTATTTTTTCCCAGAAGCCCTTCTCAGAAACAATGACATGTACAGAACAGAAGGGCACTGAAGCCAACTGAAGTGTGGGGAGATTAACGAGAACAAACTATGACTCATGAATTGGGCAGATGAGCTTAATTATTCTGTTGGGGAGTTCTGGATCGTCTGTGTCCGCTGGCTCCACCAGCACTCCTTTCTAAGGCAGGTAACTGTGCTCAGAATATTTTTTCCTATATGATTTTGGGTTTGAGTTTGCTAAGAAGGGATACTCCTATGAAATCGAAAAGGTGGAAATGAAAGCTGTACCTCTTGGGATGTTGTGTTACATATAGCAGTTTTGTGGAACACAGTGGATTTTGTTGATTTGACAGCTTCACAGATCTTCCCATGAGCTCCCATTTTGGTGACCAGAATGGTGGCTCCTTGGATTTCCTCATTTCCTTTTTCTCAGCCCACTTCACCTACTTCAGTGTTTTAAATGAAGTCCCTAGACCAATGGTTCCCAACCTTTTTGACACCAGAGACTGGTTTTGTGGAATACAATTTTTCCATAGACTGGGAAGCAGGAAATGGTTTCGGGATGATTCAAGTGCATTACATTTATTGTGCACTTTATTTCTATAATTATTACATCAGCTCCATCTCAGAACATCAGGCACTACACCCCAGAGGTTGGGGACCCCCTAGATCTTCCATCCTTAGGCTACAGCACCATTCATATCTTCACTCCCTCAACTCCTCTCATGTTCATATGTCTTGATTTCCATATTAAATTCCCTATTCTTGTAATAAATGTAGTGCCTCTGTTTTCCTGACTAAACCCAGACTGGCACAGGAGTTCTTGAGTTTATTGGATTTCTATTGGAAGAGATATTTAAATGCTTTGATGAGCCTCGTTGGTAGTATCTTTCATCTTTCCCCCCATTTTATCACTTCTTCTCTCTTCTGTTGGGCTGGAAGTGTCCCAGATTGGGTTCCTGAAAAAGCAGACCCTGAGACTGAGTTTAATGTGAAAGATGTCTATTAAAGCATTCCCATGGGATAAACGCTTATGGAAAGGAGAGAATGGAAGCAGAAGTGAGGAAAGGAGAAGTCATCTTCAATGCAGGCCCAAGGGTAGGTGTATCCAGCTCCATGAAGAGGTCTGGAGAATATAGGACCCTTCATTTTGTCCCTGTTTGGGCAAAGATGGCCAGAACCTTAATATTCTGGTGCTGTTCAACTATGGGATATAGCGCACTGCACGAAGGAGCACGAATTTGGGCAGGGAGGCTCTTTGGGGGTGAAGTGTTCCCTGAACGGACTGCTGGCTGAAGGCTGGTGCAACAGCACTCCCAGAAACTGGGGCAACAAGTGCTTCTTTGAAGGGGGCTCTGGGCGAATATCATAGAGTTCACCCTAGGAAATAAGTTGGGCTGTGTTTTAAGTCAGGGTTGGAGCTATAGCTGGGAGTGAAGAAAGGAGAATAGGATTTGTGGTAGAGAGGGCAATATGTCTAAAGGCCTGAAAGATAGAGAGTGCTTGACATTTTGAGCAACAACAGATAGTCCTATCTGACTAAAGCATGAGGTAAAATAGTTTTGATTACATTCCCAAAAGACAGAGATAATTCTTGAAAACTCAGAATCTGGGTCTAGATACTGAGCACATTTTGTGGCAACTTGTTCTTGGGATACTGGAGGAAAAGTTTAGTCTTTCTAGAGGCCAGCCCAGACCATCAGCTCCATCATGTCAACACAGAGCTCACCACATCACATTCTATAGCTCTCTCTGCCAGGGTGGGAAGTAGGCACAGGACCACTAATCTTTGTGAGTTCCTCCAAATTCAAGGTGTTTCTTCATTTGCCTGATTGATGCCTGTCTCTGACCCTTTGCTCCCCAGGACGTGGCTCAGATGGGGCATTTGCTAGTGCTTTCTGGGCTTCTTCTTCTTCTTTTTTTTTAATATCATGTGCAAGCTCCTTTTCTCTTTCACATGCTTTACTTTAGGTTTTGAGGACAACCACCCTTGCCTTTAATTAAGAATATCTTTCCTTGATGCTTCACTTCCCTGGTGGCTCAGATGGTAAAGCGTCTGCCTAC
Organism: Cephalophus harveyi; assembly: GCA_006410635.1. Classification (NCBI taxonomy): domain Eukaryota; kingdom Metazoa; phylum Chordata; class Mammalia; order Artiodactyla; family Bovidae; genus Cephalophus; species Cephalophus harveyi. The sequence continues at coordinate 155,759 of SJYT01084057.1, read as the reverse complement.
AATGCGGGAGACCCAGGTTCAATCCCTGGGTCAGGAAGATCTCCTGGAGAAGGAAATGGCAACCCACTCCAGTATTCTTGCCTGGAAAATTCCATGGATGGAAGAGCCTGGTAGGCTACAGTCCATGGGGTTGCAAAGAGTTGGACATGACTGAACAACTTCACTTTCCTTGATGCAAAAGAGGTCTCACCTCCCTAAGCATTTCCTGCTTTCCTTTTACCTTATTCATTTACATAAGAACATGGACTTTGGATTCAGATAGACCTGGATAAGAATCCCAGGAGTCTCACTTTCTACTGATGTGATCTTAAGCAATTACCCTCATCTCTCTCAGCATCAGTTTACTTATCTGTAAACTATGGACAGATGTTGCAAAGATGAAATAAAACCATGTGTGCAAGAATTTGGCATAGGTTAAACACAGGATAGGTTAATGTCCCTTTCCTTTTCTATCTGGGGTTTTAGAATCCAGCCCTGAATTTAATCTACTAACATGGAGGAGGTCTCCTTTCTTTGAGAGTTATTGACCCTGCTGTTTGGGTTTTGCTTTCCTACTCCCAGTGGCCATTGGCAGAGCTTAGCTCTCTTTCCCCACTGGAGCTCATGTTACTAGTTCTCTGACATTAATCTTAGCTGCATCACTGAACTGGTTTTATTCTTTGGTCCAGTTCTGCTAACAGGATTACTTTAGGCATTTCCTAATCTTGATGTGTGATCAGTACCTCTAGACACATGCAGCGCTAAAGCTCCAAATGAGACAGGCACTACCGGAGTAACACTTCAAGTCTTGTGGAAGGAGAGAGAACATGTTTGTATCCCATGGCCAGATAGACCATGATGGGTCTAATTGGCCCTCCTGAGTGTTCTTGCAAGCTAATGTTCTTCAGAGTGCTGCAGGATTACAGTCTAATTTAATTTCCCCTCTGATCAGCTTACAGATCTTTATAAATGCAGTCTGGACAGATCAATGTTAATAGCCACTGGCATTTTGGAACTAGACAAGTGGGAAAAACAAACTGGAGCTTTACTTTTCATAGGCATTTTTAGATTTCCCAAGGGCCTTTCAGAGGCTGCTAAAGTTCCAACTGAACCTTACCCCTTGCTGCCTCTATCAGTCAGGGATTTTTAGAACCAGCAGTATATTTTTATCTATATATCTATATATATTTTATATATATAAAATAATGAATTGGCTCACGTGATTATGGAGGCTGAGAAGATCCAAGATCTGCTGTTGGCAAGCAGGAGATCCAGGAAAACTGTTGATGTTAAATTCCAGTCCAAAAGCTGGCAGACTCAAGACCCAAGAAAAGCCAATTTTTCAGTTTGAGATCAAAGGCAAGAAAATAAAACAATGTTCCAGCTCCAGTAAACAAGCAGGTGGAATTCCCTCTTACTCTACCTTTTTGTTCTATTTAGGTCCTCAATCAATTGGATGAAGCCTACCCACTTTAGGGAGAGCAATCTGTAATTACTAAATTGACTGATTTGTATGTTAATCTCACCTAGAAACACCCTCACAAACACACCTAGAATGTTGGAACAAATGTCTGGGTGTACCTCATGGCCCAAATTGACACATAAAATTAACCATCACACCGTCCCACCCCTACTTCCCAATAATGATATTTGCTTATGGAAACTTTGGTCCCATGGAAAAATGATGTTCCCTTAAGTCCATGGGGTCACAAAGAGTTGGACATGACTGACTAACAGTTTCACATTTAAAATGTGAATGGCTTAAAAGTAAGACGACATCTCAAATGTTCTTTTCTAATTTGAAATGAGCCAGCAACATCATTTGCACAATCTTTTATATTAGCAGGAATCACTAATGCTTGCCAATAGACAGGCAGCTTTGACTCCCTAGCAGTCAATGTTGTTTTTCTGTTTGCATGTCTACTGTTGAGACTGCATATTGGGAGTGACTAGAAGTCAATTTTCTCATTCTTATCATAAATCTAACCATCAAAAATATATTTCAAGCCAATGACAATAATAACAACAAAATAGGGGTAACGATACTTATGCGAAGAGTTGACTCATTGGAAAAGACTCTGATGCTGGGAGGGATTGGGGGCAGGAGAAGAAGGGGACGACCGAGGATGAGATGGCTGGATGGCATCACTGACTCGATGGACGTGAGTCTGAGTGAACTCCGAGAGATGGTGATGAACAGGGAGGCCTGGCGTGCTGCGATTCATGGGGTCGCAAAGAGTTGGACACGACTGAGCGACTGAACTGAACTGAACTGAATACTTATATTATTTCATCACTTCATGGGAAATAGATGGGGAAACAGTGGAAACAGTGTCAGACTTTATTTTTTGGGGCTCAAAAATCACTGCAGATGGTGATGGTAGCCATGAAATTAAAAGACGCTTACTCCTTGGAAGAAAAGTTATGTCCAACCTAGATAGCATTTTCAAAAGCAGAGACATTACTTTGTATTCTGAAGGAGATCAACCCTGGGATTTCTTTGGAAGGAATGATGCTAAAGCTGAAACTCCAGTACTTTGGCCACCTCATGCGAAGAGTTGACTCATTGGAAAAGACTCTGATGCTGGGAAGGATTGGGGGCAGGAGGAGAAGGGGACGAAGAGGATGAGATGGCTGGATGGCATCACTGACTTGATGGATGTGAGTCTGAGTGAACTCCAGGAGTTGGTGATGGACAGGGAGGCCTGGCGTGCTGCGATTCATGGGGTCACAAAGAGTTGGACACGACTGAGCGACTGAACTGAACTGAACTGAACTGATACTTATATCAAACAGAATAAGCTTTAAACTAAAAATGGCAAAAAGAAGCCAAGGTCATTATATAGTAATAAAGGGGTAAATCCATTAAGGAACTATAGCTATTGTAAATATTTATGCATCCAACATCAGAGCACTTAAAGCAAAAACTTACAGAGCTAAAAGGATAAATAAATGCAATACAATAATAGTTGTGAATTTTAATACTCCACTCTCAACAATGGATAAGTCATCCAGACAGAGAATCAATGAGAAAACAGTGGATTGAAATAGCACTATATGTCAAATGGATCTAACAGGCATATACATGACATTCTGTCCAATAACAGGAGGATACATACTCTTCTCAAGGGCACATGGAACATGTAGTAGGATAAACAATGTGTTAGAACACAAAATAAGTCTAAGTAAATTCAAGAAGGTTGAAATCATACCAAGTATCTGACTACAATGGTATGAAACTAGAAATCAATAACAGGAGGAAAATTGGAAGACTCACAAATACATGGAAATTAAATAACACTCTTCTGAACAACTAATGATCAAAGAAGAAATTAAAGAGAAGTACAAAATTATTTTTACAGATGAAAATGGAAATACCATGTACCAAAAGTTATGGGATACAGCAAATGCAATTCTAAGAAGGAATTTAACAAATGCCTACATTAAGAAAGCAAGAGAGGTCTCAAATAAAGAACCTAGGTCTATGCCTTAAGGAAATAGAAAAAGAAGAACCATCTGAGCCCAAAGTTTGCAGAAGGAATGAAATTAAAAAGATCAGAGCAGAAACAAATGAAACAGAGAACAGAAAAACAATAGAAAAGATTAACAAACCTAGAGTTGGTACTTTTAAAAGATAAATCAAATTGACTAAAAAGAGAGAGGATCCAAATCAACAAAACTATAAATGGAAAAGTAGACATTACAACTGATACCACAGAAATACTAAGGATCATAAGAAAGAAAGAAAGTGAAGTCGCTCAGTCGTGTCCGACTCTTTGCGACCCCATGGACTGTAGCCTACTAAGCTCCTCTGCCCATGGGATTTTCCAGGCAAGAATACTGGAGTGGGTTGCCATTTCCTTCTCCAGGGGATCTTCCCAGCCCAGGGATCATAAGGGCTACTATAAAAAATTAGATGCCAACAAACTGGACAACCTAGAAGAAATGGAAAAATTCTTAGAAACATATAACCTATAAAGACTGAATCAGGAGGAAATACAAAAATTTGAACAGGTCAATTACTAGTAAGGAGAGTGAATGAACAATCAACAATCTCTCAACAAGGAAATGACCAGGACAGTTCAGTTCAGTTCATTCTCTCAGTCGTGTCCGACTATTTGCAACCCCATGGACTGCAGCACGCCAGGCCTTCCTGTCCGTCACCAACTGCCGGAGTCTACTCAAACTCATGTCCATTGAGTCAGTGATGCCATCCAACCATCTCATCCTCTGTTGTCACCTTCTCCTCCTGCCTTCAATCTTTCCCAGCATTAGGGTCTTTTCAAATGAGTCAGTTCTTCACATCAAGTGGCCAAAATATTGGAGTTTCAGCTTCAACATCAGTCCTTCCAATGAATATTCAGGACTAATCTCCTTTAGGATGGACTGGTTGGTCTCCTTGCAGTCCAAGGGACTCTCAAGAATCTTCTCCAACACCACAATTCAAAAGCATCAATTCTTCAGCGCTCAGCTTTCTTTATAATCCAACTCTCACATCCATACATGACTACTGGAAAAACCATAGCCTTGACTAGCTTTACTAGTGAATTTTGCTAAACATTGGGAGAAGAATTAATACCTATCCTTCTCAAACTCTTCCAAAAACTCAAAGAGGAAGGAACACTCCCAAACTCATTTTATGAAGTCAGCATTACTCAAATAACAAAACCAGAAAAGGACACTACAATAAAAGAAAACTATAGGCCAACAACCCTGATGAATCAAGATGCAAAAATTTTCAATGAAAACTAACAAACAATTCAGCAGCATATTAAAAATATCATTCATCATGATCAAGAGGGATTTATCCCTGGGATGCAAGGATGGTTCAACATCTGCAAATCAATAAATGTGACATGTTGTATTCATAAAATGAAATAGAATAATCATATGATCATCTCAATAGATGCAGAAAAAGCCTTTAACAAAAGTTAACATCCATTTGTGATAAAGCTCTTAAAAATCAGGTAGTGAAGGAATGTACCTCAACATGATAAAGGCCTTATATGATAAGCTTACAGCCAACCTCATACTCAGTGATTAAAGGTTGAAAGTTTTTTCTCTAAGATTAGGAACAGACAAGGGTGCCCACTTTCACCGCTTCTATTCAGCATAGTACTGGAAGTTCTAGACAGAACAATCAGACCGGAAAAAGAAATAAAAGGCATCAGAACTGGAAAGGAAGAAGTAAAACGGTCTCTATTTATAGGTGATATGATTTTATACATAGAAAACCCTAAGTATTAGTCACTCAGTGATGTCTAACTCTAAGACCCATGAACTGTAGCCTGCCAGGCTCCTTCATCCATGGAGTTCTTCAGGCATGAGTGCTGGAGTGGGTTGCCATTCCCTTCTCCAGCGGATCACCCTGACCCAGGGATCAAACCAGGGTCTCCTGCATTGCAGGCAGATTGTTTACTGTCTAAGTCACCCGGGAAAGAAAACCCTAAAAACTCTACCAAAAAAATCTGATAGATTGAATCAACTGAGTGGCTTACAATAACATTTATTTATTATTACAGCTCACATGACAATGGGCATCCCAGGGTTATCTAACCTTGACTTGCACATGAATCTACATCTGCAAGTTGGTGGCTTAGTTTGGATGTCTAAAGGTCATCTGGGAGCTTTGTGATATGCTGCACTAGGCTGAGCACCTTAGTGAGCAGCTTGCTCTACATGTCTCTCATCCTCCTCCTGATGTTATGAGATGGCCTGTGAGTATGTCTTTCTCACAGTGATGGCAGAGGTGCAAGAGAGCTACCAGAAACACACAAAACCTCCTGAGGCCTTGGCTCAGAACTGGGGTAAAATCACTCCTATCTTATCATATTAGCCAAAGCAAGTTAAATGGCTGAGGTCAAATTCAAATTGTGGGGAAATTGACTCTTACGTGGGAGGAGCAGGAAATGTGCAGGGCAAAAGACATGGATACAGAAAAGGGTGAAGAATGGAGTTGTTAATGTAATCTACCACAACCCCCCAATTCCAGCTGAAGCTACCCTAACTGGGATCACGCTCAAAAGAAACGCTGATGGTTATATTTCTTTTTCCCAGTTTTATTGAGATATAATTGACACAGAACTTTATCAGTTTAAGGTGTAAAACATAATGATTTGACTTAAACATTCTGAAATAATGACGAGCACTCTTTCTGTTAATTATTTCTTTGAAGAGGATAGATATGACACAACCATCTGAGATGAAATCCTACTTTTGACTTGGTAAATTGATTTCTATCTGGTTTTCACTGTACATGACCTTGAGTGAATTAACCAACCACTTAAAGTCCTTCCAGGAAATCATAAGAACTGAAGGGAAATCAAGCAATAAATTTTATTCCACTAAGTTTATGCAGGTCCACAGTCACACCATGCCAGACAAATAATAATCAATTTTATTTTTTTTAATGTCTAGAGAATATGATATTGTAACCTCTATCACTGTCAGGAAATACTGAATTTAATCTAAATCTTTCAAGCTCTAGTTTAAACCCATTTTTTGTTTGCTTGTTCTTAGTCTACAAGCAGAAAAACTGGTCATTGTAAATTGCCTAAAAATCCTCCAGGTACATAATTTGTTTCTTCTGCTTTTGGAGCCCCTTCTCGTTTTACACTATTAAATAACTGCTCAGTCACAATCCACTTACTAAACCTTGTCCAACTCTTTGTGATCCCATGAACTATAGCCCACCGAGTTCCTCTGTCCATGGGATTTTCCAGGCAAGAATACTGGAGTGGGTTGCCATTTCCTTCTCCAGGGGATCCTCACGACCCAGGGATAGAATCCACGTTTCTCTCGTCTTCGCATTGGGCAGTGAATTCTTTACCACTGAGCCACCTGGGAAGCCCATATATGGGTTGTACCTCTTCATTTCTAGGTCTGAAAATTTCTCTTTTCTTTTAGTATCATTTTCTCCTTCTGCCCACAGCCAGTCTCCACTTGGACAGTCCACGAACATGTTAATTTAGACATTTAGCTCAGACAGTTATATTAGTTCCCCAGATCCTATGCAAGTCTTCTATTTTCTCAGGTTCATAACACTGTGATGGCTCTTTCTCTTCTCCTTTATCCTTACATTGATCTCCAGGTACTGAAGATTCTTCCTTCTGTTTTCCCTTCTTCCATTTCCTGACCATTTCTGTCATCAGTGCTGAAGTCCAGGAGTTGTTTCTGCAGTCAGACAATAATTTCTGTCTGTCTCCAAACTTCCCATTTTCCTACTGTACTTCTAAGATATCTTCTTCCAGAATCCTGGGTTCTATTCTTATAAACCTGTTATGATTCTGAATTGCCACGCACAAGTGACTTCTGAGGACAAGATGACCCAACCTCTCCATATCAACAAAACAAACCAACTCAATCATTGCATTCAATAATTAAGCAAATATTTATCAATCATCTCCAATGTTTCAGGCTCCATGCTAAACGCTGGGAAGGAGGCTGATGATGAAGAACTGTCCTAGTTTCCTTATACATGTGACTTATTTGTTTTCCCATTTGAGCCTATGCACATGCCATTGCCCACACCAGAACGACCTTCCTTCTCTTCTCTGAGAGATTATATCACTCATCCCTAAAATTAATTTATTTTTTGAAGTTTTGTAGAACCAACTACATGGCTTGGATTATTCCAGTCATAGCTGGTCCTAATTATTAAAATGTGTAGCTGCCATTTGTAATAGGAATGTATTATAAATACACACATTTTCATTTATTTGTTTATTAATTACAAGCTCAACTGTTAGAACAGTTGCCTAATATGTTTTATTAGTAATATGCCTTTCACCTTTTATGAGACTGAATTCTCTGATTGTATTTGACAGGTACAATTAGGTAATAGAAACCAGATTAGCTGTTTTAAAAGAAAGAATTTAATATAACAAATTGTTAACCAAGTATTGTAGATCTGGAAAAGCAAAAGGGGAACACCGATTTTGCAAGATTGTAACTACAGAAAGCTGCTCCTACCTCTAGGACTGGAAAGCACAAGGCAGAGGTCAGGACTGTTAAAATTTAGTAAGTTGGGGACTTCCCTGGTAGTCCAGTGGCTAAGACTCCCTGCTCTCAATGCAGGGGGGCTGGGTTTGATCCCTGGTCAGGGAACTAGATGCCATATGCCACAACCTAAGAGTTTGCATGACGCAACTAAAGATCCCACATGCCCCAACAAAGATATAAAATCCTGCATGTCACAACTAAGACCTAGCACAGCCAAATAAATAAATATAAAAAAACCTTAGTAACTCAGAGGAGGGGTTGTTGCTCAGCTGGTGTTGATATCTCTGAGGGAGCAAATGTCACTGCCTGGATAAAGAAATCTTACTGGGCTAATGCTGACAGAAACAGTGAGCAAATGGGGATGAGCAAGTCCCTTCTGCCTCCTCCATCCTCACACCCTCCCTCACGTGCCCTCTGTTGGCAGAGTCGAACACGAAGCAGGTGGCTGAGGGGAAAAGTAGCTGGCAGAGTCCCAGCCCCTGCCTCAGAGAAAAAAACAAAGCAAGGCAAGGTAGGTTTGGAACTGAGAAGGAAAAGCATTATAACCAAGAGAGTCACTTGGGAAAATTCTCTAGTGTGCAATTGACCATGGAAATCTAAACGTACCAGATACTGAATCCCATCTCATACCCCATGACCTTAAAGCATTTTCTGTTCACATTACTCCCCCAAAGAAATCCATCATCTTTGTGTTTCAAGAGAATGAGAGCAATGTACAAAATCAGCACCCAGTAGGAAACTAAGAATTTGTTCTGGGGAGCAGAGTCACTGTGGGCTGTCTCACAAAGCTTAGCTTTACCTGTTACACTGCATTGAGAAGATAACCGTGCCTGGGTGAGCTTGGGAGAGTCTGCTGGGTATCACCTTGCTCCAGTAAGCTTCTGACCAGACATGTTAAGCCAAGCAACAAAGAAAAAATGTGTGCTGTTCTGCTGAGCCAAAAATGGCTGTTGGAGAATTTCACTGAGACTTAATTTGTTGGAAGACCTTTTCATCTTTATGCTGTGTGTTGAGGGGAGGTGATGATTGTTTAGTCTTTGTAATTTCTTCCATTTCTGGTTGTGTTTTGCTCAGAAGACTGCAGCTTTCAATTACATAGGTAGGATGTCTTCAGATTACTTTTTTAAAGACTTTTTTGTTACTATAAAGGGATACATGTTCATTGTAGATAATTTATAAAACACAGTCAAGCAAAAAGAAACAAAAATCACTTATAACTCTGCTTCCCAGAGACAACCAATGCCAATATTGAGAATCTTGTGTTATATATCATTCCAAATGCATATATATGTATTTTTTACATATATACACATACTTTAAAATATATATTTTAGAGATATCCTGGTGTCCCAGTGGCTAAAACTGCATGCTCCCAATGCATGGGACTCAGTTTCAACCCCTGGTCAGAAAAATAGATCCCACATGCCATAGCTAAGAGTTCATGTGTCACAACTAAAAGATTTCAACAGGTCGCAACCAAGACCTGGTGCAGCCAAACAAATAAATATTTAATATATATGTGCTGCTGCTGCTGAGTCGCTTCAGTCGTGTCTGACTCTGTGCGACCCCATAGACGGCAGCCCACAAGGCTCCCCCGTCCCTGGGATTCTCCAGGCAAGAACACTGGAGTGGGTTGCCATTTCCTTCTCCAATACATAAAAGTGAAAAGTGAAAGTGAAGTCGCTCAGTTGTGTCCGACTCTTCGCGACCCCATGGACTACAGCCCACCAGGCTCCTCCATCCATGGGATTTTCCAGGCAAGAGTACTGGAGTGGGGTGCCATTGCCTTCTCCAAATATATATGTAAATATACATAATGTATATATATATATACATACACTTAAATGCAGCATGTGTATACTATAAAAATAAGGTTCTGCTGCTTCTTTTTTAATATTCTATTTAACAGTTTGCTCATTTGTATACTGAAATTTCTAAATTGTTGTGTGTAGTAAGTGTTATTCCTATTTAGCCCTCCTGGTTACATCTAACTGGCTGCAAAGTGAAAATAATCCTACATACTGTTCATGTGTATTCTTTAGCTGCTTATATAGATTTGCATCAATAATTGTCTGTATATCCCAGCCACAATCTGGTATCACAGAGAATCAAGAAATATGTACATAGATGAGAATTTTCAAATGTACCAAAGCATCATGACATCAGTTGGTCTTAAATCCTCTCCCACTGTTCAAGATTCTACCTACTTCTAATCTTCATGAAAATTTCTCAGTTGGGGGATGGATGCACTGGGCCTATGCAAATAGTGATTTGGTAAGTAAGTTTCAACTATGGCAACTTAGCTTCACGATACGATATGAGCCTGCCTTCTTCTTTCAGCTCACTGTTGCTCTTTATACACAGAATTTTACTCCCAGTATCCCCCTTAACAATATAGATCAAAATTTGAAGTTAATTATTACAAAGAGGAAAAGGAAACAGATGACATTAATGTAAATGACACAATTTACTAAACCCAATATAAGTGAAGTTGTTTCATCACGTCCAACTCTTTGTGACCCCATGGACTGTAGCCTACCAGGCTCCTCCACCCATGGAATTTTCCAAGCAAGAGTACTGGAGTGGGTTGCCATTTCCTTCTCCAGGGGATCTGCCTGACCCAGCAACTGAACCTGGGTCTCCTGTATTGCAGGCAGATGCTTTGCCGTCTGAGTCACCAGGGAAATCCAATATATGCAAATATAATTTCCAATATAATCAAAATGAAAAATATATTGTTGAGATTTGTTTCATATTGAGTCTTTGAAAATTGGCATGTGTTTTATACTTATGGTATATCTCAATTTGCATGTGAGTTTTCATTGGGAATACTTGAACTGAATTCAGATTTCACATAATTTTCAGTTAAACAAGTAGATTCACATACCTAAATTTTTTCAAGCATACTTTAAAGTTTCCCAATAGCTGAAATCAAGCAAGTTACAAAAAATCATCTTCCTTTATTATTTGTATCCACATTGACAAACTGGTTTATTGCTTTTAGAATAATGATTTGAATTTGAATAAAAACCATATCAGTTTAAATTTACATTTGTCCAAGTTAAGTTCACTAAACCTTGTGTCAACTCAGAATGATGAATAAATTCAAAGGGATATT
>SJYT01084057.1:134314-144535 GCA_006410635.1 Cephalophus harveyi | reverse complement strand
AAACCTTGTGTCAACTCAGAATGATGAATAAATTCAAAGGGATATTATGTAAATGAAAAACAACTCAATTTAATGAAAAAACAATTCTTGAATTTTTCCTGTAGTTTTTTGCAGCCAATTTACATAATGCTGTCAATTACAATTTAAATCCTCTGCATATTGCTTCATGTTAGAAAAATGTGATAATCATTATTAGTGATTTATATTATGAAAACTTTCAATATCAACATAAATTCTCGTACATGTCTAGTTCACAAATAAGCTTTTCCTTTCCTTGGACTTTCAAAATGAGCTCATTCCTCAGCATCATTAAGCATAAGGGAAATTCAAATCAAAACCACAATGAGATACCACTTCACATTCACTAGGATGGCTATAATCAAAAAGACACATAATAGCAGTGCTGGCAAGGATGTAGAAAAATTAGACCCCTTCATATTCTGCTAAGAGAATTTAAAATGGTGCAGCCACTTTGGAAGGCAGTTTTGCAGTTCCTCTCAAAGTTAAACATAAAGTTACCATATGAACCTAGCAATACTACTAGGTATATTTGCAAAAGAAATGAAAACATACATCTATACAAAAACTGGTACACAAATGTCCACAGCAATGTTATTTATAATAGTCAAAATGTGGAGAAAATATGTCATCAACTGATGAATGGATAAATAAAATGTTCATAAATGGATAAATAAAATATATTCATATAATGAAATATTATTCAGCAATAAAAAATGAAGTATTGATACCTGGTACAACATGAATGAACCTTGAAATCACTGTGATAGTTGAAAGAAGCCTGTCAGAAAAGACCATATGCCTGAAGAACTATGGATGGAGGTTAGTGACATTGTATAGGAGGTAGTGATCAAGACCATCCCCAAGAAAAAGGAATGCAGAAAGGCAAAATGGTTGTCTGAGGAGGCCTAACAAATAGCTGAGAAAAGAAGAGAAGCTAAAGGCAAAGGAAAAAAGGAAAGCTATACTCATCTGAATGCAGAATTCCAAAGAATAGCAAGGAGAGTTAAGAAAGCCTTCCTCAGTGATCAGTGCAAAGAAATAAAGAAAAACAATAGAATGGGAAAGACTACAGATTTCTTCAAGAAAATTAGAGATGCCAAGGGAACATTTCATGCAAAGATGGGCACAATAAAGGACAGAAACAATATGGACCTAACAGAAGCAGAAGATATTAAGAAGAGGCAGCAAGCTGTCAAAGTGCTGCACTCAGTATGCCAGCAAATTAGGAAAACTCAGCAGTGGCCACAGGACTGGAAAAAGTCAGTTTTCATTCCATTCCCAAAGAAAGGCAATGCCAAAGAATGCTCAAACTACCGCACAATTGCACTCATCTCACACGCTAGCAAAGTAATGCTCAAAATTCTCCAAGCCAGGCTGTGAACTTCCATATATTCAAACTGGATTTAGAAAAGGCAGAGGAACTGGAGATCAAATTGTCAATATCCACTGGATCATTGAAAAAGTAGGAGAGTTCCAAAAAAACATCTACTTCTGTTTTATTGACTATTCTAAAGGCTTTGACTGTGTGGATCGCAACAAACTATGGAAAATTCTTAAAGAGATGGGAATACCAGACCACCTGACTTGCCTCCTGAGAAACATATGCAGGTTAAGAAGCAAAAGTTAGAACCATATATGGAACAAGACTGGTTCCAAACTGGGAAAGGAGTACGTCAAGGCATATTGTCACCCTGCTTATTTAACTTCTATGCAGAGTACATCTTGTGAAATGCTGGGCTGGATGAAGTACAAGCTGGAATCAAGATTGCCAGGAGAAATATCGATAACCTCAGATATGCAGATGACACCACCCTTATGGCAGAAAGTGAAGAGGAACTAAAAAGCCTCTTGATGAAAGTGAAAGAGGAGAGCGAAAAAGTTGGCTTAAAGCTCAACATTCAAAAAACTAAGATCATGGCATCTGGTTCCATCACTTCATGGTAAATAGATGATGAAACAATGGAAATAGTGACAGACTATTATTTTGGGGGGCTCCAAAATCACTGTAGATGGTGACTGCAGCCATGAAATTAAAAGGCGTTTACTCCTTGGAAGGAAAGTTATGAGCAACCTAGATGGCATATTAAAAAGCAGAGACATTACTTTGCCAACAAAATCCATCTAGTCAAAGCTATGATTTTTCCAATAGTCATGTATGGATATGGAGTTGGAGTATAAAGAAAGCTGAGCACCGAAGAATTGATGCTTTTGAACTGTGGTGCTGGAGCAGACTCTTGAGAGTCTCTTGGACTGCAAGGAGATCCAACCAGTCCATCCTAAAGGAGATCAGTCCTGAATATTCATTGGAAGGACTGATGCTGAGGCTGAAGCTCCAATTCTTTGGCCACCTGATGTGGACTGACTCATTAGAAAAGACCTTGATGCAGGGAAAGACTGAAGGCAGGAGAAGGGGACGACAGAGGATGAGATGGTTGGATGCATCACCGACTTGATGGACATGAGCTTGAGCAAGCTGCGGGAAATGGTGATGGACTGGGAAGCCTGGTGTGCTGAAGTCCATGGGGTCACAAAGAGTCAACCACGACTGACCAATGAACTGATACTGACTGATACTGATATAACTGAAATGCCTAGAATAAGTGAATCTATAGACAGAAAATAAATTGGTGGCTTCCAGAGGCACGGGAAGGGAGGACACCAGGGGGAAACAGGGAATGCTAATGAGTATGGTATATCTTTTAGGGTGATGGAAAATGTTCTAAAATTAGATTGTGGTGATGGCTACACAGCTATGTGAATATGCTAAAAACTCATTGGATTGTATAGTATGTGAATCATATTTCAATGAAGCTGGTATAAATGTTTAGTTTATTCATGTGCAATCTGATATCAGTGAAAAATGTAAATCTCACTGCCATTTTTGTCTTTGGTTATTGACTACTTGGCAGGTATTCCTTTTGCTTTAAGAAAATCTTGAATTTTATTTAAAAGTACTGTACACTAAATCTTTGCAAAGCTCCTCTACAAGTCAGCCAATAAGCTTTGGCAAAGAACAGACAATCATTGTCTTCTATTTCTGTCAACAGTTCCATAAACTGGCAATGATTCATAGCATTTGCATGTGTACTGAACAATTTTAATAACTGTATCCATGACATTTTTCTTAGGTTTGCTTCAGAAAACTGAGCACAAATATTTTCAATATGCATTATACAGTGGAACAAAGCAATAAGAGAAACATCAGTCTTTTTTTAAAACAATTCAATAAATTCATATTTTTGAAACTAATATAGCTGCAGCATCATCTGTTATTAAAGAAATGAATTTTTTCATATCTAGCTGAAATTCTTCTTTGACAGATTTAAAAGATCAAAAAAAATATCTACACCATGAATTTGATTTTTAGGCCCTTAATTGACATCATTTCTTTATAAATTTGTAAGTCCTTTGAGACAAAATGTACCTAGAGTATTATTGGGCAATGCCATTTTCATTGCAGACTCATCTAAAGCTAGAGAAAAGCAACGTAATTTTTCAAATTTTGAGTCAATTGATCTTTGAAATTATTAGCTCTTGTATTCCACATATAATTGTTTGGTGGCACAACTGAGAATCATTTTTTTCATAAAATATTTTACATCTTTATTTTATAATTTTCTAACTTTTCTAACACAATTTCCATCACAGAAATGAAAAATCTTTCACTGTTTCTCTAACTAAATATGGTCTTCTTTTTCTCCAAGAATCTAAGCCATTATATAGCAGGCCAAAGTTATAAATTAATTTAAAATGTTTCTACTAAGTAAAAGAGTAATTTCATTATAGGGAAGATCCCCTGGAGGAGGGCATGGAAACCCACTCCAGTATTCTTGCCTGGAGAATCCCACTGACAGAAGAGTTGGCGGACTACAGTCCATAGGGTCACAAAGAGTCGGACGTGGTTGAAGCAACTTAGCACATAGCTTATTCACTTTACTGTGCAGCAGAAACCAACACAACATTGTAAAGAAACAATATTCCAGATAAAGTATAATAAAAAATTAAATCCTTAAGTATTTGTAAGATATTGGAGGACCCAAGCCCTTACCCAACTTAATGCTTTCCTGAAGGGATGTATTACTGATCACCTCCTGTGAGAACTGCAGTCCACTGGGCCAGGACACAAAGGTTCTTGGTCAGAGTGCATATCTTTATGACTATATGTGAAGTAGTCCATGGCAACTAACAGAGACCTTCAAGGCATACCTTAAAGAAGTCTGAGGTTTTCAAAGAGTATGTGGGAGTAAAATTTAATGTAATCTCTGCCACTGTTAATATGACTCTCTTTGAACACTGGCTTCATTCTCTTTAATAACAGATTTTCAATCTATGTGTGTTATTAGACCTGAGGACACCTAAGCTCCAACTATTTGTGTCTGTTCTCCCTATTTGACTCTCATCTCTTTAAGGCTAGGGATTCTCTTTTTTTCTTGTTTCTTTTTTAACAATTAATCTTGGAATCCTTAAATGTCAAACTCTATGTCAGGGACATACTAGATATACAGTAAATGGTTAATTGAACAAATGACTATGTTTTAATTGGAGCCATTTGAATCAATGTTTAGCTTATTATTTAACCCAGAGAGGGCCACTGTAACTGTAGACATAGTATGCAGGAAGGGAGACAGTTGACATGGCAGACCAAAGGAGGGGTAGATGTTTCCATAGGATATATTTGCCTCACTTCAGAAAGAATATTGTCTAGATCTGTAAGTTTTCTCCTTAAACATATAAAGTTATCCCTGATTTGTAATGAAAGGAAGATGGCCCTTCTGCGTATTTTATGCACCAAGGCCTTGCTATCTTTACCAAAGATGCTTTGTTTGAAAGGAAAAGAACTTTATCTGCATTTCAATGTTTAAAACTCCTTTCTCCTAAGTATGCAAGGGTTTTAAAAAGACCAAAAGTAATATAAGCGAAAGAAAGTCTTATTTTTCATTTCATAAATGCAACAAGGAACAGCCACAATGTCTGTACACTTTCTTACTCTACCAATGAAGGTGCTTGAATCAAAACCCCTAAAAATTGCCTCAGTAACAATCTCAATTCCAAACAGACTCCATCTCTGTGCTTTGCACTGAGGTTAGAAGAACACCTCATTCACAGGGATGAATTTGATGATAAGATTGAAAAAGGTATTTCCATAGGAATCCAGTCTGGTTCTACCAATTTGAATCCCAGGTCTCGACAGCTGACAGGTGGTAATAGCTCTGGCTTCCTCCTGACAATAAAAATGGAGGATTTCTGCAAAACTGCTATGGATTATGAAGCAGACTCATTTTCCACTGCTTTAGTCATTGAGGGCTTCCAAATTCTCTGTGGGTGTTAGAGCTTCTGTTTTCTAGTAGTGGAGAATAGAATGTTTTGTTTTATCAGAATTAACTTTTGTGGGGGTTTTCAAATTCTCAGCTTTGAATAGTCTAGGAAGACAAAACTTCTCACCCACTGCACATGGTCAGAACTCTTGTGTTCTGTGGGATTAGGTTACTGGTTCCTTGGAATTCTTAGTTGGCTTATTTCTTTTGGATGACTTTGTTCTGCCAGAATAACACTTGTCCAAATAATACAATTAATTAACATTTTTATCCTTTTATGTGTCTCATTCATTCATTTATTCATCTAACAGTTATAAACACCTACTGTGTACAAAGTGCTGCAGGATCTCAAGAGAGATTAGATACAGTTCCTACCTTCTAGTACTTTGAAAACCAGTGCACATATGTCCATATGCACAATAGGTATTTCAGAAAAAGGAATGAAAAATATCCACAAGAAAGTGCTTTGAAAATGCCAAGGAGGGAGTATTCACTTCTAGTTAGGAAAACAGAGAAACTTTGTGTAAAATGTGGCATTTGAAAGATGGAGGATTTCGTTAGGAGAGAATGGCATGAGGCTGGTTAGATTGATTTGTAGATCCAATGCTACGCTGGAACGAGAGCCCATTGTGTGCATCTCTTCCCACTTTCTATTCAGTGACATCATGTTGGTAGTTTGAAATCAACCATAGTGGGAATATTTACAAATTCTATAAATCTTTGTTTGCTTTTTTGTTTGTTTCTTCAAACTGGTCTACCAGCACACCACTGGACATATTGCATTATTATTCCTATTGCTTTTGACTCTGCCTTTGTGCTCAGTCATATCCGACTCTTTGCAACCCCATGGACTGTAGCCAGGCTCCTCTGTCCATGGTATTTCCCAGGCAAGAATACTGGAGTGGGTTGCCATGCCCTCCTCCAGGGGAATCTTCCCGACCCAGGGATTGAACCGTGTCTCCTACATTGACAGGTGGATTCTTTCACCACTGAGCCACCTGGGAAGCCCTTCTATTTCTCCAACCCTTTCTAATTACATACCCTTTCCCCCAAGGCCTTGAAGTTCCCCCAACTAGACACAAGAAGATATTTTACTGTCCCATTGATCTTGGGTTTGTCCAAGCAAGCTCCTTTGATCAAAGGAATGTCAGCAGGTATGATATGAGCTAATGCTTGAAATGTACTTGCCAAATTAGAGAAGGGTATTTCCTATGCAACTTGCTATTTCCAAAAGAATGAGAAATACACAGAGTAGAGATGAACTGAGGCAAGAGTGGGAAGTCAACAAAACCCATCCAATATCAGCAAAGCCCAGCCGACCTATAGACCTGTGAGTCAGAAGTAAATGCTTATATTCCTATGCAACTGAGATTCTGTAGTTGTCATTTACAGAGCAATAGCTAATGAATTGTGTTAGATTCCTATTACTGCTATAACAAATGCCGCAATGCTAGCTTACGAAGCTAGCATCAAGATTCAGCAGGGCTGGTTCCTTCTGGAGGCTCTAGGGAAAAATCTCTTCCCTGTCTCTTCTAGCTCTTAGAGACTGTTAACATTCCCTAATTCATGACTGTATCTCTCTAATCTCTCATTGTCACATTGCCTTCTCCTGTCCCTGACCTCCTGTTTTGCTCTTATAAGAACCCTTGTGATTACACTGAACACATGTGGGTAATTTATGATAATCTTCCCATGTCAAAATCCTTAACTTAATCATATCTGCAACGTCCCTTTTACTATGTAAGGTAACATAGTCACAGGCTCTGGGGATAAGGATGTAGACATCTTTGGGAGCCACTATTCAGCCTACCACACTAATATAATTGGAGAATAAAGTATGCATTTGTAATGGTGGAAAATATGCTGGAAAGATAAGTAGAAGTCAGCTGCTAGGTACTTTGGATACATATTTTGTAGAGTCCATGATAACTTTATCTAGGCTATTGATATACTGAGTGTCATGTTTGAAGAAAATTAATTTGGTGGCCTTGAGTAGGATGAATTGAACTGGGGAGAAACTAGAAGCAAGAAACTTAGCAAGCACATCAGTCCAGCAGAAAATTAATAAGCATCAGAACCAAGGGCATAGCAGTAGAAAAGGAAAGGAAGGGTACTTATTTTAGAAACTGAGTGATAAATCTAGAGTTTTAAGCTTGACTAAGGCAATGGCACCCCACTCCAGCACTCTTGCCTGGAGAATCCCAGGGACGGGGGAGCCTGGTGGGCTGACGTCTTTGGGGTCACACAGAGTCGGACAAGACTTAGCAGAAGTAGCAGCAGCAACCTTTGCTTACCTGTAATAGAAATAGAGAAATTAGGAAGAGGGGTTAGGATGAGGATGGAGTTGGGAGCACTGTAAAGATTAGAATCCATGATTTTTTTTTAATGTTGACTTTAAGGTGCTTGTAGGCTATACATTTTTCCTTAAGACCATAAGCTACTTCAGTTTGGGGGCCAGTCTTATTAATTTTTGTGCCCTTGGCATCTAACAGAGTAATTGGCATTTGTTAGGTTCTCAGTACATGTGTACTGAAGAATGGAAGGAAGGCAGGAGAAAGAGAAGAGGAAAGAGAGAAAGTGTTGAATGTCACTTCTTCCCCCACTCCCAACTTTGGCTGAGCCAGTCTGCTGGATGGTTCACAGGGCAGTGGAAGCAATCTGAGGAGCAAGTCTTTCAGATGCTCTAATCTCAAACTGGGAAAGTGCTCCTCTGTATTTTTATCCAGACTGAGATTCCTTACAGGCAGCTAGGCCAATGAACAGAGCAGATGAATATGCAACCAGGCGATACTTCACCAACACTGACTCTACCAATATAAAGGGGAAAACAGCAGGTACATGCTGGCCCCAGAAGGGATCAAATGTGCAAATCCATGGAAATTTTTATGCACTTAACCCACATATTTTTCCCCTTGTGATCTCATCTTTTGTGTCTAAGGCATAAACTCTTGCCAAACTCCTTCCAGTCTACTGATGGATTTATCCCTAATTTTTATGTTACTTGCATTAAAAAAAAAAAAATCAACACAATGGCACCACTAAAAGCAGAGGTGGTTCTAATGCCAGGGCATCTGAGGTTGGTACATACAGTTTCAGCTTCCACTGAGACCTTAGCTCTACTTGGTTAAACTCCCACTGTTTTTGTTTTCTTTGGTTTGTCTGTCCTCAACAACTCACTCACCAAAATACTTTCCCCCCTAAATGTATTGCTTTATCTCATTTTCTCTTTAACAATGATGCTTTCTCATCTCAAATGAGAGGTTTCCATGACTCCATACCCTGATGCAATAGGATGAAGAAACCAGGATAGTTTAGTATTTTATTAGCTGATAAGGGACCATATCAACTTCAACAATGTCAAATGCTGCAAGTAAATGCCAGTAAGAATGATGACTAAAAAAAGATCCAAAGATTTTGTTACAAGCAGAGGAAGGCCAGCCATTCATGAGTGACCTTTAAGACTGCAGTTTCAATGGAGGTTAGGGTTAAAAATTGACTGGTAAACAGGTGGAAGCCAAGGGAAGAGGATACTCTTCTGAGATGTCTGAAGTTCAAAAATAAAGGAGACAGGATGTAGCTCAAGGTTGTAATAAGATAGCTGAAAATTTTTTTAGGACACTTAAAATCATGTTTTGTAAATATTAGCCAATTATATAACTGAAAACTTTATCTGATAACCAAAGGATAAAGGGAACTGATGAATCTCAAGATGAAGTAATTTGTATTTCTAATAATTTGTGTGCTGTTTCTTTTAAAATACAAGTATCATAACATTTTAAATCAGATGTGGTTATTGTTCATTTCCTACATGAAATAAGTCTTGAGTTAGAACATTTCCATCTACTAACTTTCACAGAACTCTGTATCTGTTTTTCAGCAATCAAGGACTGAGGTGCCACAAAGATATTTATTTGAATGAACACAACAAATGTAATTTCCCTTCAAAAGCTTTAAACAAAATCAAGTACAAATTAATTTTTCCATTTGTTTCGTTGTCTTTATACTTGAAAAAAGCCTCAAATAAACACTGTTTATTATTTTCTACTGCTTCAGGGAAAGATGATTCCTCTGATTTAAATCTGAGAGAAGGTTAAATGAGAATGCAACCCAAGATTGAATTTGTGAGGTTTTCATCAAATTAGCTCTATTCTACCACAGAAAAGTCCTTTTCAGTACAATATAATTGCCAAAAGAAGTTATAGTTGACTTCATGTTAAGAGAGAAGAACACCGACTGAACATTCATTTCAAAAGAAATTGAATACTGATATTAAAAGAGATGAACATTTTCCTTCTGGAAAATACTAATTAAATAAATCATTATTTCTTCTTACACTATGAGCTTGTCAGAAATTCCATGAGGCTTGAAGCCCAACAAAGCTTTAGGATTATGGAATGTGGTAGAAAGAGTAGGACCAGGACGTAAGCAGACATCCTGGAATGTGAAGTCAAGTGGGCCTTAGGAAGCATCACCATGAACAAAGCTAGAGGAGGTGATGGAATTCCAGTTGAGCTGTTTCAAACGCTAAAAGATGATGCTGTGAAAGTGCAGCACTCAATATGCCAACAAATTTGGAAAACTCAGCAGTGGCCATGGGACTGGAAAAGGTCAGTTTTCATTCCATTCCCAAAGAAAGGCAATGCCAAAGAATGCTCAAACTACTGCACACTTATACTCATCTCACACACTAGCAAAGTAATGCTCAAAATTCTCCAAGCCAGGCTTCAGCAATACATGAACCGTAAACTTCCAGATGTTCAAGCTGGTTTTAGAAAAGGCAGAGGAACCAGAGATCAAATTGCCAACATCTGCTGGATCATGGAAAAAGCAAGAGAGTTCCAGAAAAACATCTATTTCTGCTTTATTGACTATGCCAAAGCCTTTG
>SJYT01084057.1:121280-133778 GCA_006410635.1 Cephalophus harveyi | reverse complement strand
CCTCAGATATGCAGATGACACCACCCTTATGGCAGAAAGTGAAGAGGACCTAAAAAGCCTCTTGATGAAAGTGAAAGAGGAGAGTGAAAAAGTTGGCTTAAAGCTCAACATTCGGAAAACTAAGATCGTGGCATCTGGTCCCATCACTTCATGGGAAATAGATGGGGAAACAGTGGAAACAGTGTCAGACTTTATTTTGGGGGGCTCTAAAATCACTGCAGATGGTGACTGCAGCCATGAAATTAAAAGACGCTTGCTTCTTGGAAGGAAAGTTTTGTGCAACTTAGACAGCACATTAAAAAGCAGAGTCATTACTTTGTCAACAAAGGTCCGTCTAGTCAAGGCTATGGTTTTTCCAGTAGTCATGTATGGATGTGAGAGTTGGGCTATAAAGAAAGCTGAATGCCAAAGAATTGATGCTTTTGAACTGTGGTGTTGGAGAAGACTCTTGAGAGTCCCTTGGACTGCAAAGAGATCCAACCAGCCCATCCTAAAGGAGATCAGTCCTGGGTGTTCATTGGAAGGACTGATGTTGAAGCTGAAATTCCAATACTTTAGCCCCCTGATGTGAAGAACTGACTATTTATAAAGACCCTGATGCTGGGAAAGATTGAGGGCAGGAGGAGAAAGGGACAACAGAGGATGCGATGGTTGGATGGTATCACCAACTCAATGGACATGAGTTTGGGTAAGCTCCGGGAGTTGGTGATGGACAGGGAGGCCTGGCGTGTTGCGGTTCATGGGGTCACAGAGTCAGACAGGATGGAGCAACTGAACTGAACTGATACAATGCAGTTGAATATACAATGGAAACATTATGTGTTTGTGGTAGTCACTCAGTCGTGTCTGACTCTTTGCTACCTATGGACTGTAGCCTGCCAGGCTCCCCTGTCCATGAGGATTCTCCAGGCCAGAATACTAGAGTGGGGGTTGCCATTTCCTTCTCCAGGGGATCATCACAACCCATGGATCGAACCCAGGTTTTCTGCACTGCATGCAGACTCTTTACCGTCTGAGCCATAAGGAAGCCCCATTATAGAAATATCAATAATAATTATAATTTCTGGTTATGCTTGCACTCTTATATTCAAATCCAATGAGAGTGAGAAGTATAATACTGGAAAGGACAACAAATTACACATTATTTCCATTTTGATTAAAATCAGTAAGAGGAACTTTGATTGAGCTGTTTTAAACATAGTTTACTTTGATCAACCTCAGACATAAGTAAATTAAAAACAACAACCCAAAAGATATGCTAACTAAGAGAACTTATAGTCTGACTTCACTTATCCATGAAGAAAATCAGTGTGCTTTGTACAATTCCCTTGAAGGGATTTTTTCCTCCCAATTTGGTTGTTTCAATTGGGACAGAATCATGATGTCTGACAGTGGTCCAGAAAAGGGAAAATGATTCCTTTGGAAGGGAAACTATTTGGGGCTTGTTCCTTATTTTCTACTTCAATTTTAAAAAGAAAGAAAGACCCCTTTAACATTAAATGATACCTTTGGAAAATCACTGTACTGGGCTGTGCTTAGTCACTTGGTTGTGTCTGACTCTTTGTATCCCCATGGACTATAGCCTGCGAGGCTCCTCTGTCTACGGGGATTCTCCAGACCAGAATATTGGAATGGGTTGCCATGCCCTCCTCCAAGGGATCTTCCCAATCCAGGGATTGAATCCAGGTCTCCCACATTGCAGGTGGATTCTTTACCATCTGAGCCACCAGGGAAGCCCGGGAAAGTCACTAACACACTCTTAACATACAACCTAGTAGGGTTTGTTCATATGCTTTTCCTTCTATCTGGAATACCTATTTCTTTCACAAGCCAGGTCCTTCTTTCTCTTCCAAATCTTTTTCAACATGTAATTCCTTTCTGAAATCACATTGCCGTCCTTGAACACCATCTTTTGCTTCTGCCACTCACTTAGTTCTAGGTGCCTCAGATAAACCTGCATTCTTTAATTGTGCATATGTGTTTAGACCACAAGAAATGGTTTGTATCCAAGAACCAAGGTGGGAAACAATGGGGCTATGAGACGTAGTCCCTAATGCTGGGATGCCAGCTTTCTTAGACTCTTCAGATTCCTCATGGGGAGTAAATGGCCATTCAGACTTTTGTTTGATCATTTCTTTCATTCTTCATTCTTTATTTGGCCATTTCTTTCTTGCTTCTCCTGACCTCATTAATCAGTTTCCAGGTTGCTCCTGTGTCACCCCCTCTATTCCTCAAACCCAATCGGTCTTCAAGTTGTACTGATTTTACTAGTCTTGATCACTAGGTTCCATCTCCTTCTTTCCATCTCCATTACTTTAATCTGGTCCAAAGCACCATCATTTCTCACTTGGATTCTTATTATAATATCCTTATTTGTCTTTCTGTATTTGTTATCACTGTGTTATCTATTCTCCACATTACAGCTAGAGCGTTCTTAAAAATAACCATAATAAAATATGATTATACATGTCCCCCACCTCTCATTTAAAATCATGCAATGGCTTCTTATTATTCTTAGGATAGAGAACAAAACCTTTACAAGGCCTAAATTAGAGTCGCCATCTGTCCCAATTTACCCAATTCAAAACCTGTTTATGCCTGTTGTCCTGGTTTAATTATTATCAGCATCCCTTTCACTTTCAAGGGGACTTCCCTGGCGGTTTGGTGAAGACTCTGGGCTTCAAATACAGGGGGCACAGGTTCCATCTCTGGTCAGGGAACTAAGATCCAACAGCCCAGGGCAGCACAGTGAAAAAAAAAAAAACAGAGGGCC
The DNA here is from genome assembly GCA_006410635.1 of Cephalophus harveyi. Taxonomy (NCBI): domain Eukaryota; kingdom Metazoa; phylum Chordata; class Mammalia; order Artiodactyla; family Bovidae; genus Cephalophus; species Cephalophus harveyi. The sequence continues at coordinate 131,005 of SJYT01084057.1, read as the reverse complement.
TTCTGCTTTCAAAAGTAACCTAATTAATTGACTGATAAGTCATGTGACCCCTCCCCACCAGCCCTACCTCCTTGCATTCTACTCTCCCTCTCACTCATGGGAATACAACCTCATTGGTTTTCTCTCAGTGCCTTAGATTTTCTTACCTCGGAGCTTTGGTACACACTTCCCTGAAATGTATTTTCCTCTTCTCCTAACCACGGTAACTGCTACTCATTCTTCAAATCTCATTTGATCTCATTTTAAATGTCAAGTCCTCATATTATATGTTCTTAATAATCTCAGTAGTTTCCTTCAAAGCATTAACCACCTTTGCAATCACATATAAATGTGTGTCATTATTCAAATAATGTCTCACACCCTCCTCCCTGCACAAGACAGCAGAGGAGGTATCTGTTTTGCTCTCATTAAATTCCCAGTATCTCCCACAGAACCTGGCACAGAGTAGGCAATCAGTATGTATTTATGGAGTGAATAAGCTGGTGAACATACTCAGGGGACTCTGTACATAACACCTCCTAAAAGGTCTAGATTAAGATTGAAATTAAATGATTGCAAATATGATTAATATCTTATATAAGATCTTTTTGTTCACCAGCATGCAAATTCCAAGGCAATGGAACAATAGAGGCTAGGACTACCTGGGGGGTGACACACTCTAATCCCAGCTCTAGCACCAACCATTTGCATGACTATGAGCAAGTCGCTTAATCTCTGTCCCCATGTGTAAAAGTGGGAGATGAAAGGATCTTATAGCTATATCTTATGAACCTTATGAAGTAGAATAGTGCCCGGCACATTGTAAGCACCACGAGAAGTCATTCTTCTTATTATTGAACACTGTATCTTTAAAAGAAACACTACGTCTTTGATATTTAGCACAATATCATGCTGTCATGTATACATGTTCAATTAATATTTATTGAATTATTTGAGGGACTAAATTCTCTGCTGTTTGCCTGGTGAGGCTACAGTCCCTTTTGCATTTATTCACTCATTAGGCTGAAGTGGGAACAAGTACTCTCCCTCACTTAGGCTATATTTTTATTATGTCTTAAGAGAGCTCTGCATTGTTCTCTGAGAGTTTTAGAATCACATCAGAGAATCAACTCTCTTGTTTTATTCACTACTGTTTGAAGTGTCATTTGCATGGAATCCTGGTCTGGTCTCCAGTGGCAGAGCCAATCTGGAAGGTATTCGGAGGGTTAGTTGGCTAGCAGATACCCAACCTCTCTTTCCATTTGGCTACAACCACTGTTCCTAGGCCAAAGATATACCTGAACTCTCTCTCATCAAGGTGAGATCATTTTCCTTCTGGAAAACCTGCAATCTGGGGGCTTTGGGATTGTTCTTGATCTCTGGCACCCTTGCGGGGGTGGGGTGGAGGAACTGTCTACCAATTTCTACTTTCCAACCATTGCTCTGCCATCAAGATCTTCAAGAGCTTACTTGCAAGTAGCCCTCTCTGCTACAACTTCAGACATTTAATGGAACTACCTACATGAAAGTGATTATATGTCACAGAACTATGATATTAACTATGTATCACAGATAAATCTGTATTATAGGTCTTCTTAATACAAATTGTAATGTTAATCTTCTATAGAGTAGGGCCAATGTTATTCCTATGATTGTTCTCACATATAATGTGACAAAAACCATATCCTGGTTGGCAGGCAGTACATTGCTTTGAACTGTGTGAGAAGAATATAATCTTAGAATTTAAAATGAATTGACATTGCCCCTGCCAGCCTACCCAGAGCTTCCCTGGTAGCTCAGCTGGTAAAGAATCCACCTGTAATGCAGGAGGCAGGGGTTTGATTCCTGGGTGGGGAAGATACCCTGGAGAAGGGACAGGCTACCCACTCCAGTATTCTTGGGCTTCCGTGGTGGCTCAGACAGTAAAGAATCTGCCTGTAATGTGAGAGACCTGGGTTTGATCCCTGGGTTGGGAAGATCCTTTGGAGAAGGGACCAGGTACCCACTCCAGTATTCTGGCCTGGAGAATTTCACAGACAGAGGAGCCTGGCAGGCTATTATAGTCCATGGGGTCCCAAAGAGTCAGACATGACTGAGCAACTTTCACTTTCAATTTCTTTCTACCAGCCTAAGACTCTTATAAATACACAGTCTGCCTTGGAGATACTATATTTAAAAATCCTCTTCTTTGAACTGAATTTTTTCCATTGTTTACCTTTAGGCTGATTGTCCCCATTAAATAGAAAAAGGATTCTTTTCATGGCAGAGGTGCAGCCAGGGAAGGATCTGTAGTTACTAGTCAGCTTTTGTTCTCTGGGATGCCCTTGACCATACTGCAGTAGCAGGCATAACTCTCTATAGATCTACTTTCAATGCTGCCCATGTTTGTCCTGGTTGGGTTTTCTTCAGAGGCAGAATGTTAGGTAAGAATTGAATGTACAGAAGTACCTGGTGGTTCAGTGATTAGGGCCAATGTGATTTCACTGCTAGGGATAAAGGTTCAATCCCTGGTGGGGGAACTAAGATCCAGCAAGCTGCAAGGCACAGTCAATTAAAAAAAAAAAAAAGAACATGCAAAATGTTTTAGGGAGGTACAGGAACACTGGTTGGGAATGTGGAGGGGATATAGGGAAGGGGAGACAGTCAATAAAAGGTGCTGTAAAAAGACCAGCTACCACAGTGAGCAACTGAAGTTTATTTCCATTGGGAAACCTTGGAAATGGAAAACAGACATCTCAGCATAATCCACCAAAAGAGCCAGATATCTGAGGTATGTTTACCTCCACACTCATCAGATATCTGTTCAAAGTTGGTTCCCAGGCACTGTTGTGTGTGGAGGAAAAGTTGGTTCCAGCAGCCCCAAGTCAGCCTTCTGGCAAAGGTGAGTGCACCAGCCACTGGAGGTCAGGCTGGTAAGATGGGCATGGTAGGAGATCAGAGAGGATGTGCGAGGTGCACTGACAGCATCTCCTGCTGCTGCTGCTGCTGCTAAGTCGCTTCAGTCGTGTCCGACTCTGTGCGACCCCAGAGACGGCAGCCCACCAGGCTCCCCCGTCCCTGGGATTCTCCAGGCAAGAACACTGGAGTGGGCTGCCATTTCCTTCTCTGATGCATGAAAGTGAAAAGTAAAAGTGAAGTCGCTCAGTCATACCCAACTCTTAGTGACCCCATGGACTGCAGCCCACCAGGCTCCTCCATCCATGGGATTTTCCAGGCAAGAGTGCTGGAGTGGGGTGCCATTGCCTTCTCCGGACAGCATCTCCTACATAACTGAAAATATTACCAATGGTATAGCTGACTAGTGAACACACTGCATGGTGGATATAATGTGACTGTGGCAGACAATTACCCGCCTCTTTCTCTCAACACTACTGTGAAACCAGTTTATTTCTAGCTGTTGTCGTGTAGCTCTTATGGTGCCACTTTCTTCATTGCCATGTCTTCTATCCCTTTATTTCATTCTCAATTCCACACGCACTCTTCTATTCCACCCCTGTTGGCAACCTGTCCTGCTTGTATCACCTTTTTCCTTCTTGGCTTTTCCCAAATGGAAACCCTAAGCTAGTGGCAGAGCCAATCTGGAAGGTATTCGGAGGGTTAGTTGGCTAGCAGATACCCAACCTCTCTTTCCATTTGGCTACAACCACTGTTCCTAGGCCAAAGATATACCTGAACTCTCTCTCATCAAGGTGAGATCATTTTCCTTCTGGAAAACCTGCAATCTGGGGGCTTTGGGATTGTTCTTGATCTCTGGCACCCTTGCGGGGGTGGGGTGGAGGAACTGTCTACCAATTTCTACTTTCCAACCATTGCTCTGCCATCAAGATCTTCAAGAGCTTACTTGCAAGTAGCCCTCTCTGCTACAACTTCAGACATTTAATGGAACTACCTACATGAAAGTGATTATATGTCACAGAACTATGATATTAACTATGTATCACAGATAAATCTGTATTATAGGTCTTCTTAATACAAATTGTAATGTTAATCTTCTATAGAGTAGGGCCAATGTTATTCCTATGATTGTTCTCACATATAATGTGACAAAAACCATATCCTGGTTGGCAGGCAGTACATTGCTTTGAACTGTGTGAGAAGAATATAATCTTAGAATTTAAAATGAATTGACATTGCCCCTGCCAGCCTACCCAGAGCTTCCCTGGTAGCTCAGCTGGTAAAGAATCCACCTGTAATGCAGGAGGCAGGGGTTTGATTCCTGGGTGGGGAAGATACCCTGGAGAAGGGACAGGCTACCCACTCCAGTATTCTTGGGCTTCCGTGGTGGCTCAGACAGTAAAGAATCTGCCTGTAATGTGAGAGACCTGGGTTTGATCCCTGGGTTGGGAAGATCCTTTGGAGAAGGGACCAGGTACCCACTCCAGTATTCTGGCCTGGAGAATTTCACAGACAGAGGAGCCTGGCAGGCTATTATAGTCCATGGGGTCCCAAAGAGTCAGACATGACTGAGCAACTTTCACTTTCAATTTCTTTCTACCAGCCTAAGACTCTTATAAATACACAGTCTGCCTTGGAGATACTATATTTAAAAATCCTCTTCTTTGAACTGAATTTTTTCCATTGTTTACCTTTAGGCTGATTGTCCCCATTAAATAGAAAAAGGATTCTTTTCATGGCAGAGGTGCAGCCAGGGAAGGATCTGTAGTTACTAGTCAGCTTTTGTTCTCTGGGATGCCCTTGACCATACTGCAGTAGCAGGCATAACTCTCTATAGATCTACTTTCAATGCTGCCCATGTTTGTCCTGGTTGGGTTTTCTTCAGAGGCAGAATGTTAGGTAAGAATTGAATGTACAGAAGTACCTGGTGGTTCAGTGATTAGGGCCAATGTGATTTCACTGCTAGGGATAAAGGTTCAATCCCTGGTGGGGGAACTAAGATCCAGCAAGCTGCAAGGCACAGTCAATTAAAAAAAAAAAAAAGAACATGCAAAATGTTTTAGGGAGGTACAGGAACACTGGTTGGGAATGTGGAGGGGATATAGGGAAGGGGAGACAGTCAATAAAAGGTGCTGTAAAAAGACCAGCTACCACAGTGAGCAACTGAAGTTTATTTCCATTGGGAAACCTTGGAAATGGAAAACAGACATCTCAGCATAATCCACCAAAAGAGCCAGATATCTGAGGTATGTTTACCTCCACACTCATCAGATATCTGTTCAAAGTTGGTTCCCAGGCACTGTTGTGTGTGGAGGAAAAGTTGGTTCCAGCAGCCCCAAGTCAGCCTTCTGGCAAAGGTGAGTGCACCAGCCACTGGAGGTCAGGCTGGTAAGATGGGCATGGTAGGAGATCAGAGAGGATGTGCGAGGTGCACTGACAGCATCTCCTGCTGCTGCTGCTGCTGCTAAGTCGCTTCAGTCGTGTCCGACTCTGTGCGACCCCAGAGACGGCAGCCCACCAGGCTCCCCCGTCCCTGGGATTCTCCAGGCAAGAACACTGGAGTGGGCTGCCATTTCCTTCTCTGATGCATGAAAGTGAAAAGTAAAAGTGAAGTCGCTCAGTCATACCCAACTCTTAGTGACCCCATGGACTGCAGCCCACCAGGCTCCTCCATCCATGGGATTTTCCAGGCAAGAGTGCTGGAGTGGGGTGCCATTGCCTTCTCCGGACAGCATCTCCTACATAACTGAAAATATTACCAATGGTATAGCTGACTAGTGAACACACTGCATGGTGGATATAATGTGACTGTGGCAGACAATTACCCGCCTCTTTCTCTCAACACTACTGTGAAACCAGTTTATTTCTAGCTGTTGTCGTGTAGCTCTTATGGTGCCACTTTCTTCATTGCCATGTCTTCTATCCCTTTATTTCATTCTCAATTCCACACGCACTCTTCTATTCCACCCCTGTTGGCAACCTGTCCTGCTTGTATCACCTTTTTCCTTCTTGGCTTTTCCCAAATGGAAACCCTAAGCCTTCTGTGTCTTCTCTCAGAACAAACACCATTATGATGGGTGATGACATGATTATTATTGCAGTGATGATAACATTTGTTGACTGAATGCTCCACTGGTCACTGCTCCTGGCTGTCACAAAGATGGCTGAAGAGGCACTAAGTCAGGATAATGAGTAATAAAAACTGAAGGTCTCTTTTAAGCCTGACTTCCCTTATGCCCAGGCGGCTGTTGGCCCTGCGTGGCTCTGCTCTGGATCTGTGCCATTCTGTGTCATCTATCTGGCATTGCCTGGAGGAAGACTGACTCTCATGTCAGGTGAAACTGATGATGATTCTTGGCTAAGAAAGCAAGATTCCTGAACGCTCAGGACACTGAGGCTTAAGTTCATATCTGACACTCCTTTGTCCAGGTCTTCTGATCCTCAATTTACTTTCAGGACTATAACTCCTGTTAAAATGCCCTTGGGTTTGATTTTCATCATTTAATCATGCTGTCATATCTGTTTGCACCAGAATGCTGACCTTATTTAGAAATTACTGTTGCAATGTTACCAGATGCACATACTAATGGTCCACTAGGGCCAGTCCTCGTATAAGCAGAATGCTGTGATGTGATCTCAGGGATTCTGAGATCACCACAAATATATAGTGCTCACTTGCTTCCTGACACCTGACACTTCTTAACAAGAACTAAGTCATTTCATGCTACAGTTAGAGAGAGAGAGACAGAGAGAAAATTCAAATTACTTTCCAGAGAAGTAGTTTGTTATTGACTTACCTGTATTTTTATTTTTACCAAATTAATAGATGTACTTAATTTTTAAAAACACAATTAGCACTAAAAAGCTTGTAAGAAAATATAGCTACTGCTCACCTCCTCCCTAGGCCTGAGAATTACTCCTCAGAGCAAACTACTGTCTACTGTTTTAGCTATTTCTTCTATTTATCTACATACACAAAGTTTCATATTTATAGTATTACTTCTTATTTTTCCATTTTGTACATTGTCTATTTACTTCCTATAGTAAAACATCAAAATTTAGTACCCTTACACACTGCATATTGTCCCTCTCCTCCTCTTTCCAATAAGTTGCATCATAACTTTTGGTTAAATGAATACCCTGTGTTAAAATGACTATGATCACGTAAAATTGTTCACAGTTGAGGCATATAGCATACAATAATTACATTTCTTTACTGTATATTTTTTTCTGTAGGTAATAATTGCCTTTTCTTTCTTTGCTTAGGTTTATATACATCATCTGCTAGTTCTTTCCCATCTCCTCCATAGAGTTACAGGTGCTTCTCAATACTATCAAACACATCCAGTAGTCTATCAGTTTCATCTCCTCTCCTCTTCCCCATAAGACATCTGTCCTAGAGTCTCCTGTTGTTCTGATTAATTCTGTACTTGTTGTTCTTTAGATCAGCTACATAGCTGTTCTGTCACAATTTCCTCTGTTAATAAAGGAATTCTCCTTTCTCTTCTCTGTGTTGAATTCCTTGTTCCCTGTATCCTAAGTTTTCCACTTTGTAGGTTTATTCCTTTGTGATAGTGAAGCACATCCTGGAGTAGCTCTTTGGAAATACATTTCAGAATGTTTTCACATGTGAAAATGTTCACTCTTAAATGTTTGTCTGGATATAGAATTCCAGAGTGAAAATAATCTTTAGTCAGAATGTTGGAGCACTGCTTCAGCTTTCAGTGTTAAAACTGAGAGTTGGACTATAAAGAAAGCTGAGCGCCGAAGAATTGATGCTTTTGAACTGTGGTGTTGGAGAAGACTCTTGAGAGTCCCTTGGACTGCAAGGAGATCCAACCAGTCCATCCTAAAGGAGATCAGTCCTGGGTGTTCATTGGAAGGACTGATGTTGAAGCTGAAACTCCAATACTTTGGCCACCTGATGCGAAGAGCTGACTCATTGGAAAAGACCCTGATGCTGGGAAAGATTGAGGGCAGGAGGAGAAGGGGATGACAGAGGATGAGATGGTTGGATGGCATCACTGACTCGATGGACATGGGTTTGGGTGGTCTCTGAGAGTTAGTGATGGACAGGGAGGCCTGGCGTGCTGCAGTTCATGGGGTCACAAAGAGTTGGACATGACTGAGTGATTGAACTGGACTGAACTGGGAAATATGATTACAAATTGATTCCTAATTCTTTGTGAGCAAACGTTATTTCTCCTTTGGGAGTTTTTAGGGGTTTCCTGTTTATTCCTGTTATTCTGGCACTTAAAATGTTGCATTTTATTGATGTTTACCTCTTGTTTTCCAAAAGAGTTAAAAGGAGGTTAAGAAATTATAAAAGAGGTAATGACAGAACATTTCCCAGAAATTAAGGAAATGAGTTAGAGTGCAAGAACTCACCAAATGCCAAATGCAATTTAAAACAATGGAAGGCTAACTAAAAGCTCTGTATGATTGAGTGTGGCCCAGCCATTTTGCTAGGGACTCCTCAAATTTGAGCATTGATAAGGCTTTTTCTCTTGGGATTGTTTCTTCAGAAAAGATTCTTCCAAAATTCTACCTGGAGGATTAGAAGCCTGACTGCGGGTTCTAGAAGTAAAAAAAAGGAAAGGAAAGTTTTAAATTTTTGCCTGCTTCTCTCCCGTACCTTTTACTGTGCCAGACTGTGGAGCCTCTCAGGCTTAATTGTTGCAGGGGTGAGATCTCCTAGCTATGCTGGATTGTGAAGTGGTGGTGGCTGGCTGGGATTGGTTACAGAGAGGAACTGGGGGTCTAACTTTCCTTAATACACTTTCAGCCAGTTTTCCTATATTTCACTCTACCTTCTGAGGTATTTGTGCCTCCTATTTCTCAGCCTTTCTGGGGTTATATAGGGCAAATTAGGCTGTTTTTTTGTTGGCATCTCTCTACATATTTAGTTGCAGCTTTCTGCACTTGGGTATTGCCTTTAATGGTCAAAGCTGTTTTCCCAGCACCACATCTGCTGGGAAAGAGAGAAAAATGGAGGGTGGGCTAAATAGTTTCCTTTTAAAGATGAGAGGTCTATACATCTTCTTGTTCACATTCTATCAGGATAATTTAGTATTGTGGCCACACTTACCTGCAAGGCAGGATGATAAATGTAGTCTCTAGCTAGATATGCCCTGATAAAACTTCATGTGTGTGGAGGGAGGTTATTGTGAAAAGGAGAGAAGGGATAATGGATCCTGGAGGATGATAAGTAGTCTTTGCCGTGAGGAGGAATGGTGTCATTCCCTGCAGCATTTCAGTGCTTCCCCTGCCCGCAAAGTATTGGTCTTCCACAGACAGACGGGTGGTCAGCATCACGTGCACTTCTGGCAGCATCTTCTACTCTGGGCTTATGGGTTGTGTATATTGACCATCTGTATCCACGAGTCCCAGCACTCCTGGTTTCCCTCTAAGCAATTCATTTTGTTCTTTTGACATAAACACGGATCTAACAGATAACGCTCCCAGCCTCATCAGTTCAGTTCAGTCGCTCAGTCGGGTCTGACTCTTTGCGACCCCATGAATCACAGCACGCCAGGCCTCCCTGTCCATCACCAACTCCCGGAGTTCACTCAGACTCACATCCATCGAGTCGGGGATGCCAACTAGCCATCTCATCCTCTGTTGTCCCCTTCTCTTCCTGCCCCCAACCCCTCCCAGCATCAGGGTCTTTTCCAATGAGTTAACTCTTCACATGAGGTGCCCAAAGTACTGGAGTTTTAGCTTTAGCATCATTCCTTCCAAAGAAATCCCAGGGTTGATCTCCTTCAGAATGGACTGGTTGGATCTCCTTGCAGTCCAAGGGACTCTCAAGAGTCTTCTCCAACACCACAGTTCAAAAGCATCAATTCTTC